>OY987315.1:2360623-2915837 GCA_963920655.1 Geranium rotundifolium
GAAGCAACTAAGCAATGAGAAGCACGGGTTCATGTCAACATTAGGCTAATGATTTGAGGGTTCAACATGTAGGGTTGTATAACAAGGCATTTTGGCAAAGAGAGGGTACTACAGATGATGTGTAAAGGGGTCAAATCATGTTTTGTTCAACGGTTAAAACAAATGCCTACGAATCATGTCCCTTGGTCTATGATATTTTTGGTCAAAGACAATGTGGTCAACCCATTAACAACAACCACGAAACATTGATGAGGATGCATATAATGTAATCGAAAAGCATGGCATTACACACAACGTGTTCTAATGTAAGCATACACTTTGGCCCACGATGGCCTTTTCCACAAATACCCATAAATCGACATTTCACTCATATGCATTCACAAAAATCATGCCCACGAAAGATCTCAACTTGGGCGAAGTGCCCCACATGCTCAAAAACAAACAACCCTCATTTAGCAATAATACTAAACATGTCAAGTACAATGATATAACGTTAACATGCAATAGTCCAAACATCACTAAAACAAGGGTCTCCAAAATCGACCCAAACTAACATAAAATCCGACAAAAAGTTTCCAAAATTAAACAAGTCTAAAAGTCTGACAACACATCGATGATACCTCTCAATACGTCGGGCCGTCATAGAGGTAGTCGCCTTCTACTCCTTCTGGTGTGGGGTCATGCGAGCTGCTCGGACCTGCTCCACTCAAGTCCTTGTACTGGAAATGGACATACGGGCCGGACGGGGCCGGGAATGCAGCTCTCTAGAAGGCCGGGTGATCCTGGAGTCGCGACTGGTAGAAGCTCGCTATCCCCCACATGTCATGGTGCTCCTGATATAGCGTCTGATCCACATGCCCCTGGAAAGCATGCATTCTCGCCCACTCCTGGCGAGACCTCTCGGAGTCCTCCTGCTGCTGGATGCGCATCGCCCGCATCATGACGAGCACATCCTCCGCCTGATCAGGCTCGTGCTGAGCTGCTGCCCCTTTAGCCTGAGGTCTGCCTGCCCGTGCTGCTGCTGCTCGGGCTCCCGCACGGTCCTCTGGTGCCTGCCTCGTCAGCAGAGGTTGTTCGTTCTTGATCTTCACCCTAATCCTCTCCAGTCGAGGGTAGCTCTCCTTGATGATCTCCCCAAAGGTCGATCCTCTGATCTCCTGGCCTCGCACTGCATCCTTCTCGAAGATAGGAGGGCCAGGGGCATAATTCACCCCGTTGACTAGTCCCCAAACAATCTGGGTGACCAAACATCCCGCTCCTATCCCCCCGGCTGTCTACTAGGCATCTCTAGCAGTTGAATGGTCCTCTCCCAAGGCGCCCTTGTACCCGTACGGTACACATTTAGGATCCACAACTCCTTGAGAGTACCGTCGTATTGACCGTTCTCTCGACAGAAGAGTGTTCCAGCTAGGAACCTCTGCAACATCAACATCCCGGGTTGTTCCTCAGGGATGTCCCGGGCCTTGTTGGTCTTCTCCCTATATTGGTTCAACGTGATGTGATACCACATCTCGTTGTTGGAGAGACCCAACTCAAGCGCTTCTCCTTTCGAGAACCCGAACATGGCGGTGAGGCCACTCATAGTCATTGTGCACTTTCTCCCACACACCCGAAAAGTTATTTCCGTCTTTTCTTTGTTTGCCGGTTCCACGGTGGCGAAGAACTCACGGGTCAAATCTTCAAAGACCGGGGGCCTCCATGTCATCATTCCTGGCTACCCCAGCTGGATGGCCTTGGCATGCAATTCCTCCCAAATGCCCAAGCTTCTTCACAAATATTCATTGAAGAACCGGCCGGTCATCACCACCCGGTCTTCAAATGCCTCGTACCTTCTTTTGTACAAGCCCATGGCGGTGAACCTGAGGCATGCTAAATTAGGAGTCTCGACCGGAGCTCGGGATGCCGGTTGAGCCGGAGCTGCTCTCGAGCCGAGGTACCGGTTATAGCCTTTTTGCTCACAATTTGAGCCCGGGCTTGGTCGGTTGGCTTCTTGGGTGCCATGGCTTAAATGAGATGGAGAGAGTGAGAGTGCTCGAGGTTATTAGAGTGACCGGACAATGTCGCCAGAAAAAGTCACCGGAAAAAAGTGTAAAGGTTGGCTTTATGTGGAGGGTAGGGTATGCGAAGGGTAGAGAGTGTAGAGGGTAGTAGGGTTGGTCTGAGCACTTATTCCAGCGAGTTATGGCCGGAATCTATTGTGGATGGTGGTTTTGTGGAAGACTAATGGTGAAAATAACAAATAAATGCTAGGAAAGGAGTGGGAAGTGAAGGAAATACCTTGTTCCGGCGATTGGAGGCGGTTTCTGGCGATTTTCCGGCGAAGAAGGTTGAAGACGGCACTGTGGAATGCTAGGGTTCGCGAAAAAGTGAAGAAGAAAGGGTCTGAAAACCCTTTATACGAACAGAGGCACGATCGTGGCTCGGCAAAATCTCATGGGTCACGATCGTGCCTCGACTGTGACCCAAATCGTGGGAGCTCACGGTAAGTTAGGATTAATTCGATTAAATTCATGCACGATCGTCCCTGGGGGGGGGGGGGGGGGGGGAGGGGGGCACGATCGTGACTCAAACTTTTTCCCAACCCACAATCGAACATTCGAACATTCGAACCCTTCTTTCATTTTTTTCTTCTTCTTCCAACGTCGAACATTCGAACCCTGGTACCTGCGCTTAGACTTGAATGGAAACTTGTTTAAAGACTCAATTATGGTGTGTGAGACACACACCACACTTAACCCCACGCGCGAGGTCGATTTACTCTAAGACTCAATAAATCGAAACTAAACACATTTGTACATGTGATTATTGTTACCTTTCCTCTTCTTAACGGGCCGTGGGCGGCCTCCGATTCCTTCTCTAAACTAGCTCGGCCAAGTTGCTAATCATCTCCATGACATCGGCCAACCGAGCTTGAATATCCTCCTTGAAATCTTTAATTTCTTCCCAGACCGTCATTATGTCCACTATGATCTCTGAAAAACGGTTTTCAATATGGATCATAGGGTCTTCCGGTGGGGTGGAACTACCTTCGGGCTCCGGCGAATTTACCGGCCACCGTGGGGGTGGGGAATTCACGTCATCGTCGTCTGACGAAGGTGTAGCGTTCAGTGCATACTCCTACTGGTTCATCTTGAAAGGAAGAAAACAACTTCAGGAGAGTTCCTTGGAATTGTGAGAAAGGTAGAACAATAAAATAGAGAGAGAGAATGGGCTCCCTTTATTGACAAAAGAAGGATGGGTGGGGCCTAGTCTTGCCCCAAACACTCCCGTGACTTTCCTCTCTTGTCTTGCTTTTTGCTCTCAATTTGATGAAATGAACATATATCACCTGCACAAAAGCACACAAAGACAAGACTCAATGGTGGCGTGTGGGACACACACCACACTTAGGGTATTACTACACCCCAAACTTAATTAAACTCGACAATGGTGTGTACCCCGTACACACCACACTTAAGGCTTAACTAAGCCTTTAGTTCACGGCGACACTCCTACAAATAAAACAAACAATACTAGTAATCATAACACAACAAACCCACATAGAGGGGCAAACCATTCAAGGTTACAAGACGATCACAAGCCTTAAGCAAGATCAACTCAACTTTATGAAATCAAGAGAAAGTACATATTACCTTTCTCAAAATACTGTGAGTGACTTGGCTTGATAGTTTGTCCCGGGTGTTGACTTGCTCGTTTTGCGAAGGAAGGGTGTACGCCATAGGCGTCGTGATTGCACCGGTTCCTTCATGCAACAAACCGAACAAAAATTAGTGCATTGCTTTATCCAAACAAACTAAAATGTGAGAATTTACAAAGATGGATTTAGAAACTTGGGCTGCCTCCCAATAGCGCATTTGTTTAACGTCGTTAGCCCGACGAAACGGCGGTTTCTATCCCGCTCTTCCAATCTTGGGATGTGTGCAATCCGGTGGCTTCAACCAGTTCCACTGTGGGTCCTTTGCCCTCCGCACCGTCACCTTGGTGCTCTTCACACACAGTTGGTCTACCCAAACCTTAAGTAGCCATACCGTCTTCATCGCTTTCGGCGTCACAACGCCTTTCCTCTTTTTCTTGCTTCTCTTCCTCCGGTTCCGAGGAGCTTGCTTATTTCCGGGAGTATCAACTCCCAACTTCTCGTGTTTCTCCAGCACGACTATTTCATTCACGGCTATCGCCTATTCTTCGGGCTTAGCCTCATCCTTGAATTCATCAAACCAAAACTTCTCGAACTCAACTTCTTCGAGTTCCTCAACCACAAATATTGCCTTCACTCCGTAGCTTATGGAGCTTGGTCTATCTTCTCGTCCTCCCCGTCTCGGGTCTACTTCCACTTTAAAAGCTTTTAGCTCCTCCACTTTCTTCTCGGAAACAACAACCGCCCCTTTCTCCTTCTTTTTAGGGCTTAACCCTTCATCGGATGACGACTTCTTGAAGGTAATAGATTCACCTCCAATGGACATTGTTAGCATTCCGCTTCTAACCTTGATGCAAGTTTCTGTGGTTGCCAGAAATGGTCTTCCCAAGATGAGATCCACGTCTTGGTAGTCATGAATAACGAAGTCTGTAGACACCTGATGGTTGCCTATCTTCACCAATAGGTTCTGAACAACTCCATCCAGGGTGATCACTGAATGATCGGCGAGTTGCAACACTATCTTCTTCTTCTCCATGCTTGTCAACCCAAGCTTCTTATACAAAGTAAGAGGCATCATACTCACTCGGGCTCCTACATCGCAATGTGCCATTAGTTGAGACGACCCTATCCCAATAGGCACTACAAAGCTCCCGGGGTCCTTCATCTTTGGGGGCCGAGAACTGAACAAAGCGCTCACATATGTACCGACATAAATGGCATTGACATGCCTCTTCCCATTGTCTTGCGGGCACTCGGTGTTACTTGGTAGAGTTCCCTCAGGTCTTTGAGCATTACGTTGCTCCCATCGAGCATCATTGTTCCTCTGGTTTCTTCTTAGTTCGTCGTTCACTACCGTTTGACTTTTTATGAAAGCCTCTAAAACATCTCTTAGCGACTCATCGCTCTTGGAATTGGAATGTTGACCCTTGTCGTAGCTTGACGGACGGTTGTTTTGGCCATTGTTGCCTCCTTGGGGACGATCCGAATACACTTTGCCATAGCTACTTGCATTGGCATGTGGTCTCGCTTGGTAATTGTTTCCATATCCTTGGGGGTAATTCTGCACCGGACGATCTTGGTACCCCCGTGCATTTCCATATCCCCCAAAAATACCCTTGTTGTGGTTGTTGTTGTTGTTGTAGTCCATGCGATTTACTCCCACTTGGGGGGCCTCAAGTTCCTTCCTTGGTCTTCTTGCGCCATGTTAAGAAGCATGTTCATCTTGTCTGAGAGACTTTTCATTGTCTCATGTTCCTCTCCTTTTCGTGCGAAGGATGATCCTTGGTTATTCTGGATCACATCAGCTTCATTGTACTCGTAGCTTTGGAGCGCAACTTGCTCCACTACATCAAATACTTCACCCGGAGCTATCGATAAAAGTGATCCTCCTGAGCTGGCATTGACCGTCATTTGAGATGCTTGATTCAACCCCCAGTAGAATGTCTTGTTCAAGACCTCATCGCAGATTTGATGATCCGGACACTTTCTCAGCAACTGTTTGAACCTTTCCCAAGTCTCTCCAAGATTTTCACCCCGAAATTGGGTATAATTGTTGATATCCTTCCGAAGTAAGCCCTCCTTGCGAGGAGGTACATATTTTGAAAGGAATGCCCATTCTAGGCTTGCCCAATCTCGCTTCTCGCGAAGAGGTAACGTCATGTACCATGCCTTTGCCGCTCCTCCCAAAGAGATAGGAAGTAGCTTGGTCTTGACTAGATCCTCAGGATAACCACTGGCGGTGGTTTCCACGACGTCTTCAAGAAGCTTCAGATGATTGTGGGCATCGGTGTTGTTGCCCATGAACTGCGGGTTTGTCCTTAACAGACTCAGCATCACTGATGTAAGCTCAAAATCTGGAGCTTGGTAATTGTAATCTGCCCTTCTTCTATGTCTTGGTTGGCGAGGTCGTTGAATTCCTCTTCCCCTCTTCCCTCGCATTCTTCTAGGGGGAAGCGGGGACAGTTGAGGCATGTCGTCATCCTCGGCATAGTAGTCTTCATGATCCTCGGATCCAAATTGTGACCTTTCATTATTGTTTCCCTCAGCGGGATTCTCGTCTCGATCCCTTCCTAGAATGGGTGGTCTTTGCTCCACTCTAGTAGGAGTATCGTCCATACTTCTTTGTAGTACTAGACTTTCACTAACACGCTTTTTCAAAGTGTTGTTTCTCCGACACAAAGCTTCGATTTCTGGGTTGAAATTAAACTCTGGCACTTCCAAGCTTCGGGTCATGTACCAAATAAGTACCTTCAAATACACGGAACAATATCAATCTCACAACAAAACATACACAAGCATTTACCAATCGTATACCGATTAATCCCCGACAACGGCGCCAAAAACTTATTGGGCCAAAATGTGACGTGATAACGTCGCATAATGGTTTCCACGTGCAAGTGCACACGGGTCGCAAGTAATAATATTTATAAGATCCGGTAGGATACTGAGTCGGTCCACATGGATTAATATGAGGTTTACGATTAATCAACGAACGTGTTTGTAATTATGACACAGATACAAGATTGCGGTAGTGATAACAGATGGATTAAAACGCCTAAGGTGCTAGACAATCATCAAGTGAACAAGTTCGAGAAATATGCAATCTATTGAATGAAATGTTTGTTGAGCCTATGTCTTAAGTGCCGACCTCGCCTTTCGGTAATGAGGTTAGCCTAATCCCGAGTCTCCTCGTGCCCTTTCGGTATTGAGAATAACTCAAGACCGCATACAATTGAAAATAAAAGGCTAAGGGTTATTAAAAGGTGCCAAGACACGGTCTTGAGCCTACAAACCTCGGTGGATGCTAGGTCCGGGTTTTATTCCTTCCCTTTCGGTATCAGATAGAACTCCTCAAACACATACTGTAAAGCTTTAATTAAACAACACATGCATTCAAACAACAATTCACACAACACATTCATCATTCAATAAATCAAATCTCAACAAACTTTGTAATCACATTCCATATTGTCTAGCACCCATGACTAAGGGATTTAGCCATCAACCATGGTGCTCAAGTTTAGCAACATCATGGTGGACGCAAGAACAAACGTGAACAACATAAAGGAAATAAAGAAAACGGATAGAAATGCTCTTGGATGCCCGAACAAGGTGCTTCTTCGAGTGTGTTGAAGAACGGTAGAACTTTCATTGGCCTTGGTGTCGAGGAAGGTGAAGAACACTTGAAGAAATACTGAAAAACACTTTGGTCTCGTTTCTCTCTCTACTTTTCTTCCTCTCTTTTTTCCTCCCATCAAAAATGTGAGTGAACCCTTTTTATAGTTTTCTGAATCCGTGGAAGGTCACGATCGTGACTGGCTTGGCACGATCGTGCCTCAGTCTGGGCCACGATCGTGTGCTGGAATCGCCACGATCGTGGCTTGGTCATGGGGGCGATCGTGCTCTCGGAGGGTACGATCGTGACTCGTGGCAGGTATGCGGAGATCTTGGTTTAGATTCAGAAATAAGAATCAGAAATGTTCATACTTAAGTATCTCTCATTGTAACTTAATTAAGAATCTGATTGAATGATTTTTCATGTGTAGATATAATGGCACCGTCGCAACCCAAATCAACACGTTCTGGCACTGAAACGTTAAAGTCTCTTCTGTCGAATGACAAGCTTACAGGGACCAACTTCCTAGTTTGGGAAAGGAACCTGAAGCTTGCCCTTCAGTACGACAAACAGGAGTATATCCTTACGGATAAGCCAATGAAAGTGCCTGCGGATGATGCCAGCGAGGCCGATAAGACATCTTATGATAAGTATCTTAGCGACCGGATAGACGTTGGCATCCTCATGGTCGGGTCCATGGAAAATGACACCCATGTCAGATTATGCATCTCATCGATAATCCTCAAGAAATGATGGATGAGATCAAGGTATACTACTAGAAGAATGCTCGTGTCGAAAGATACGACACTCTTAGGGAGTTATTCCATAACATGCTCAATGCTGGTGAGGCAGTAAGCCCATATGTCCTCAAGATGAAGCGCCTCTTTGATCGCTTGACCAGTCTAGGTCATAGCTTCACAGAGCAGCTGAAATCGAACATAGTTCTGATGTCTCTTCCTAAGGTTTATGGAGATGTAATTACTATTTACAATCTCCATAATATGGAAAAAAACCATCAAGGAACTACATGAGATGTTGGTGACAGCAGAGAAGAATTTCAAGGGCAAAACCCCTGAGGTTCTGATGGTCAATAAGGATGTCAACTTCAAAAGAGCTGGCAAACCTATGGGCAAGTCACCAGGATATCCCAACAAGGGCAAGGCTCCAGTAGTGGCGGGTAAGGGTAAGGCGCCAATGCACCTAGCTGGGCAGTTAAGGGTACCCAAGGGTCCGAAGATACCAGCGGTTCCTAGAACTGAAGGGAATGCTTCGACCGCAGGGGTAATATGTTATTACTGCCAGCAGCCAAATCATTAGAAAAAGGATTGCATGCAGCACAAGGAATATGTGAAGAGCTTGCAGAAGGGAGGACACCCTTCGGGGCCTGGATCATGTATTTACGTTCTTGAGTATTATCTCAATGTTACTTTCTCAGACACATGGGTAGTTGATATCGAAGCAGAAACTCACATTTGTGTTAATCTGCAGGATCTGGAAAGTAAGAAGCTACTGGGGAAAGGCGAGCGGGATTTGAGAGTCGAAGACAACATTTCGGTGTCAACGACGGCTGTCGGTTCTGTTAGTCTTAGGATGCCCACAGGGCTTATTTTAGTTTTGAACGATGTTTTATGTGAACCTACTTTTAGTAGGAATATTATTTCAGTGTCCAGTTTGGACAAACTTGGTTTTGTATTTTCCATAAATAATGGTTTATTTACTTTATCAAGAAATAATATTGTTTATGGCACTGCATCTATGGTTGGTGGTTTGTAAATTTTAAATGTTGATAACTCTAACTACAGTTCAAACTATAACGTAAATAAGAGGTTGAAGTTGGATGACTTAAACCAGACAATGATGTGGCACTGTCGTCTAGGCCATATTGGCGAAAAACGCGTCTCGACACTTCACAAGTGTGGACTGTTAAGTCCGTTTGAATTCACATAAATCGAGAGATGCGAATCTTGCATTATGGGAAAGATGACAAAGGCGCCTTTTGGCGGTTTAGGTGAAAGGGAAAGTGATCTCCTAGGCCTAATACATTCAGACGTATGTGGGCCTATGAGTACACAAGTCAGGAGAGGTTTCAGATACTTCATAACCTTTACCGATGATTACAGTAGGTATGGGTATGTCTATTTAATAAGACATAAGTCAGAATCCTTTGATAAATTCAAAGAATTCCATAATGAAGTACAAAACCAGCTTGGTAAGAGTATCAAGGCACTTCGGTCTGATCGAGGTGGCGAGTACTTAGATCAAGATTTTCTCAGTCACCTAAAGGATAACAGTATTCTCTTGGAACTAACTCCGCCAGGAACCCCTCAGATGAATGGTGTTTCCGAACGGAGGAACATAACCTTGCTTGACATAGTTCGTTCCATGATGAGTCATGCCGACCTTCCAGTATCTTTCTATGGCCATGCCCTAGAAACGGCCGCATTCATTTTGAATCGGGCACCTACAAAGGCCGTGGAGACCACTACATTTGAGGTTTGGCATGGGAAGGCTCCCATGTTGTCTTTCCTCAAGATATGGGGGTGCGATGTTTACGTCAAGCGGATGCTTGGTGACAAACTCGAACCCAAGGAAGATAAGTGTGTCTTTGTAGGGTACCCTAAAGGTACTATGGGGTACTACTTCTATAAACCCGAAGAGAACAAAGTTTTTGTTACTTGAGATGGGGTTTTCTTGGAAAGAGAATTCATGTCCAAGAGTTCTAGTGGGAGTCTTGTGCTTCTAGAAGAAATTCGAAAAGACACAGAATAACCTTTAGATGATATAGAAGTACTCGATGAGGTTAATGATCAGAGTCCCATTCTAACAGCAACTCCTATAGGACCAATGAGGTCTGAAAGATCTCGTAAAAACCCAGTCAGATATGGTTTCTTAGTCACAGAGGGTAATGAATTGATCGTTGTGGATCAGGATGATCCCGCAACAGTTCAGCAAGCCTTGTCCAGTCCCAACTCCAAAGAATGACAGAATGCCATGAATGAGGAGATGAAGTTTATGAAAGACAATCAGGTCTGGAACTTAGTAGACAACACACATGGGATAAAACCGATAGGGTGCAAGTGGATATTTAAGTTAAAGATAGATATGAACGGAAAACCTCAGACTTACCAGGCAAGATTGGTTGCAAAAGGTTATCGTCAAGTCCAAGGCATGGACTACAATGAGACCTTTTCACCAGTGGCCATGATTAAGTCAATTCGGATGATGTTGGTCATTGCAGCATATATCGATTACGAGATATGGCAAATGGACGTCAAAACCGCGTTCCTTAATGGGAACTTGCAGGAGGATGACTATATGACACATCCAGAAGGTTTTGTCGATCCAGATCATCCTGAAAATGTGTGTAAACTGCAACGATCTATTTATGGATTGGAACAAGCTTTCAGGAGTTGGAACTTACGGTTCGATGAAGCCATAAAAGAGTTCGGGTTTATCAGAAATCCAGATGAACCCTGTATCTACAAGAAGAGCAGTAGGAGTAACATAGTGTTCCTGGTGCTGTATGTTGACGACATACTAATCATGGGAAATGACATCCCAACCTTGCTTGAGACCAAAGCTTGGTTAGGGAAGTGTTTCTCCATGAAAGACTTAGGAGAGGCTGCTTACATTATGGGGATCAAGATCTATAGAGATCGATCCAAGAGAATTTTTGGCCTAAGTCAGAGCACATACATAGATAAAGTGTTGAGAAGATTTTCAATGCTTGACTCTAAGAAAGGGAACCTAACAGTAAGACATGACATCAAACTCAGCAAGAGTCAGTGTCCTAGAACACCTGATGAGCTGAAGAAGATGAAGGGGATCCCATATGCTTCGACAGTGGGATCCATTATGTATGTCATGATCTGTACGAGGCCTGACGTATCGTTTGCCCTCAGCTGCGCCTACAGATTTCAGTCTAACCCAGGCCAAGATCACTGGAATGCCATCAAATGTATCTTCAAGTATCTGAGGAGAATAAAGGACGTCTTCTTAGTGTATGGCGGGATAGAAGAAGAACTGAGCGTCACGGGATATGTTGACGCTAGTTTTTAGACAGACCCCGATGACTTCAAGTCTCAAGGAGGGTATGTGTTCATGTTGAACGGGGGAGCTTTCAGTTGGAAAAGCTTCAAGGAAGCGACGATAGCCGACTCCACCGCGGAGGCGGAATACATAGCTGCGTCAGAGGCAGCTAAGGAGGCGGTGTGGGTCAGGAGCTTCTTCAGTTGATTAGATGTACTGCCGCGAACTTCTGATACTGTGAGCTTAAAGTGTGATAACACGGGGGCCGTAGCATTCGCTAAAGAGCCCATATTTCATAACAGGACCAAGCACGCCAAGAGAAAGTATCACATCATCAGAGAGATGGTTGATAAAGGTGAAGTAGAGATAAGCTGAAGGAAATTTTGAGGGTTCCAATCAATTAATTTCATGCCCATTCAAGAAATTAACCTCAAAAGTCTAAATAAATTTAAGGATCTTACATGATCATTGATTGATCATGAGATCTAGGCTAGAAAAATAAATCACAGAATTACCTTAATTTGAAATCCCTTTGTCACTAAATTGAATTCAGTGACCTCTAAAGAACGTCCACACAGGAAGAGCAATCCGAAAATACTCACAACGATCATTGCTAGAAGATTGAAGCAAGCAAAACGGGAAGGACAGGGCGAGGGGTTGCCGACCGGCCAAGGGAGAGAGATAGGGGGGCTAGGGTTTTTCTTGGAAAAATTCTTTTTTATTATTAAAAATCTGAAAATATCTCTTTTTAAGATATAATTAATTAAAAGCCTTAATGGGCTTAAAGCCCAAACGTTATTAATTAATTAAGGGAAAAGGACACTTTTGTGCACCTAAATATACACTTTTGACACTTACATACTCTACTTTTTTTTCTCTCTTTTTTCCGTACCTGAATATTATTTTGGGACAATTTTCTTCAGACATTTCAAAATACCGAAAATACCCCAAAATTGAGCCAGTTAAATTTCAACCAGATCCAACCATATTTTAATTAATAATGAAATTACTTTTTTACCCTCCATTGAATAACGAAATTATCACACAATTTAAGGGTATATTGGTCTTTTCAAATAAAAAATTAAAAATTGAAAAGTAAATTATTAAATTACATTTTTGCCCCTCTCTCCTCACTGTTCATCATCTTCTCCGGCAGCCCAACCACCCATCTCCGCCGCGTCTACCGTCTGCCTCCGCCTCCGGCCCTCCGTCGCATCGTATCGTCTCCGACGCATCCCTCTCCCTCTACGACCACCTCTACCTCAACTTCTCCTCCTCTATCCCTCGCCCCTTTCTCGAGGACCTCGCCTCTGAAACCCTAGGCTCCGCTGCCAACTGTGGATTTGCATCATAATCGGCACCACAACAAGAGTAGAGGAGCTGGCGGTTCTCGACGAGGAACATGGCGGTGGCGCGCGATGTTGGGCGGAGAGGAGGCAGATCTCGTAGAGGAGCTCGGCGCCGCCGGTGTCGAAAGAGGCGATGATGTCGAGGTCGATGGAGGATTCGTTGAGGGAGTCGCGAACCCTGGAGGCGACGACGAGGTGGTTCTGCTCGTAGAGGAGATGCCGGTGGCCTGGGGCGACGACGAGGCGGTTCTTCCTGGTGGCCGTTGATGGAGGCGGGGACGGGAAGGATTTAGGGTTGAAGGTAGAGAGGAGGGGCATTCAATTGAAAATTTGATGAACATGTGAGGGTAATTTCGTCTTTTTACCCTCTTTAAAAGTTGGACCAGTTCTCTCTATCAGACCAGATTTAATTTTGGTTCAACTCAGGGGTAATTTCGGTATTTTTAAAATTTTAGGGGTAAACTGTCCCAAAATAATATTCAGGTATGGAAAAAAGAGAAAAAAAAAGGGTAGGGTATGTAAGTGTCAAAAGTGTATATTTAGGTACACAAAAGTGTCCTTTTCCCATTAATTAATTAGAGAAGCTCATTCTGGCTTAACCCAATTTGGCTAGGTCTGTTTAGCTAAAATTAATTAATTAAATCTATTGGTTTACATTCTAATTAATTGGTCTAGTTAAACTGTTCTTGATTTTCGGTTTAATCCTAAACCGAAATCGGTCTAATTTGGTTTAATTCAAAACCAGAATTTATCTCTCTCATGATTCCTCTACATGATTCCATCCGTTTTACTCAACCTTTAGTGTGTGACCCTCTAGGCTCTCGACACATTGGCGGACTGGTAAAATTACCATTTTACCCTTTCCATAATGAGTGGCCTCTTGCAAGACATCGTGATTGCCCAACGCTTGTGATTATCGAGATTTTGACTTAACCTTGTCGTACATGAAACTATCCTTTTATCCTCTTGATATCTTAACAACCACGAGGCATAGACAAGTCATCCTCATTCAATTATCCTGTTTCTTTATCTGAATTAACTGAATTGTGTCTGATACTCCGTAACGACTGCATGGCCATGTTGTTGTATTTCAGTTGTACTCATCAAGTGGTCTAAACAGATATCTGGTCATACATTTGTATGAGGGATAAATCCTTCAGCGATCTATTGAGTCAACTTATGTGACTCATGATCGAGCCAATCACAGCCGTTATTGTAACCCTTTCACAAGAGACGTTAGACTGAGTCAAACTCGTCACTCATCACATAGTGACCTCAAAGATCCTTCCGTCTGAGGATGTGATTTCACGTACCGACATATGAGTATCTTCATGACTGTATCTATGTAACATACTCACCATCGGGTCGTTCTATATCACCCCGTCTAGAGATACTATGACCTAACTCATCTCATATTGATCGCTTCTTGTGAAGCTATTCTGATCGGGGACAGCTGAAGTGTGATTTTATCTGATCTGTAGATCTACTATTATTTGTTGACACATCAATGATACAAATAAAATCATACATATGATATTACTACAACATTTAGTAATATAAATGCCGATTTTATTTCAACTAATAATCTCATTACATGAGTAGATTGAGTTTTTAAGTGGGTTGATCTTCTGACATGGTATCAGAGTTTTGTTTTGTTTTGGACTTGACCTCCATATGCCATCGTTTCAGGTTCAATGTGCATGGATCGGAGAGCGTCCATGTTGTCCTTGCACCCTCGCTCGTCTGTTTCCACCCACATTTCAAACGGTTTGCATTTGAGTACTGGTGTTAGATTATCACATGTGAAATATGTGAATGTTTTTAGGTAGATTGATCTTCTCACAAGCTCAATATTTTAATCATTTGAATGAGAGAGAAAGGGGGAGATTACAAAAATTTATATAACAATCAGAGATACTTTGAAAATTGTAGTTATCAGAAAACTATTCAATGACCTTTTAGAAAAAATATAATTGAGTTAGAAATGTATAGTCATGATTCACACATGCTTCATATTATCCCTAAAATTTGTTAGTTTTGTAAAATTATTATCGCGAACTAACTCTTATAATTTAGTAGAAGTACCGATGATAAGGATTGTTATTTTATTAAAATATTTATTAAGGGTTAATTACAAGTTAGTATATCTAGTTGGAAGTCATTTACAATTAACTATACATATTTTAAAAACTTTCATTTTCAGTCACCTAAGTATATTTTTTACAGTTTGTTCATTTTCTTCCGATTTAACTGATGTTTCTGTTTATTTTTTCATATATGACGAAATTACCCGTCTCATCCTTTTCTTTATCTCTTCTCCGACCCACCTCTGCAACTTCTCCATCCCTCTACACACCCACTGATTTTTTCATCCACGCTTACTGAGTCAGTCCTAAGGCATATTCTCCCAATTTGCGAAAAGAGAGGGACGAATGTTGCCAGAAATCGTGATTGGAAGGACAGAGGTGAGGGAAATTGGCCGGAGAGGGAAGGAGCTCCAGAGGGGTCGACGTTCATTTTCTGTTCTTCGCCTGACGGTTCCGCTGAGGGGGTTTGGAGCTTTTGGACGGAGAGGATGTCCAGGTTCAAATCGGCGACGACGAACTCAGGTCAGGCTGGCGAAACTCGGAGCTTCTGGACGGAGGGAATGTCCATATCAGGGTTCTTCCATATATACCAAAACCTCACTCTCCCTCTCCGATGCCGACGCCGTCAAGACCCAGAGCTCGTCGACAACAGTCGCGACTCATCGTCGACGGGCTGCAGAGCGAGAACCCATTTTCGTCCAGATCGGTTCTCTTTGGTCGATTACGGCGACGATGAGGTTTCCGGTGACGTCGATAACGGCTTCCTTCGCACATAAATGGGTCGTATTTCGTCGGGCTTGGACCACACCATCTAGAAATCGATGTTGGTACAGATGATGGTGCCAAAGCTTTAGGTGGATTCAGAGTAAAATGGCAGCGGGTTCAGAGCAGGACGCGACGTTGTAGACCTTGGCGGCATCCTCAGCCGGCGATACCAAAATCTGACAATGAGCTCCAGAGGTGATAAGTTGAAGCCGACCCTTCTCTCTGTTGCGTCTCCTCCACCACCAACAGGCTCCCATATCTTGATTTCATCAATTAAACAAAATCAGCACCATCAATTTCATCAATTAAACGAAATCAATTTTGAGTTTTAGGTTTTTGTGAATCAGAACATGTGATTGTGAGTAACAAGACATGTGATTAATGAAATTATGTTTATAATGTAAGACCAAAAACAAAATCAAAATAAAAGAGAGAAAAAAATTGGGAAAAAACGATAGAAATGACATCACTCTGAAAATTTGATGAACAGTAAAGGGTATTTTAGACATTTCACACTTTCATAAAAAAATTCATCCAAAATTTAACGTTGTTAGAGCAAACTGTAAATAAATGTAGTTAGGTGAGTGAAAATAAAAGGTTTTAAAACATGTATAGTCAATTGTAAATTACCTCTAAATAGGTATACTAACTTGTAGGGGTCATTCCACTCAGATCACCACAAAAGTTTGTAGTCTCACTTAGTTCACCATAATTCTAATTTAATTTTTGAAGTCACCACAATAATTTTTTGTCTCATTGTTGGTCTATTTTTATTTTGAAAATACCAAAACGCCCCTCATTTGTTTTCAAAATTTTAAAACATGTCATTTCTCTTCAAAAATGCCATTTCCCTCCACTCCAACGCCGACCACCACCTACGACGTCATTCCCTTCACTCACGTCCTCCACCTAGCTGCCCTATCTTTTTCTCGCTTCGGCGTAGTGGGCATGTTTGTCTCTGGTCGAGACAATTTCCAGAAAATTGACCCACATTACTAGCGAGAAGGAGGAGGAAGATGGAAGGGAAAGTGTCATTGGGTGGTTGTTTCTGACTCGATCCGAAGACGGAGCGGTCGTCGTCGGAGAAGAAATCGTCGTCTAAGGTGACGACGCGGGTGAGGTGGAGGAAGGGGCGACGACGCCACCGGAGGGAGGCGGTGGAGCGGTGGTGGCGGAGGGAGGGTCGTGGTCGATGAAGGAGGTGAGGGAGGGGTTGTGAAGAAGAAAAGAAGGCGAGAGACATTTTAGTTTTTTCAAAATAAAAGTAGACCAACAGTGAATTAAAAATTTATTGTGATGATCTTATAAATTAAATTAGAATTTTGGTGACCTACGTGAAACTATATGGATCTAACAACTTGTAATTAACCCATTCATTAACGTAGTATATTTAAGTTTAGAATTTAGGATTATTACGCCAATAAACAAACAAATCCAAGCGCGGTGGCATTTTCGATATAAAAAGGTACGGTTGATGGCATTTTCGTACACGCATTCCCCAAAATCTATTTCTAGTCGTCATCGTCACTAACTGAGCTCCTCCTTCTTCACTCACCGCCATAGCCAACACAGCTCCGAGCTCAGCTCTCAGAACCCAGCAAATGCGAAAATGGAGCTCCCAGCTCCGAAAAACGAGCTCATTCTTAACAACGGCGAAAACCCATTTTCAGACCCCAACAATGCCGAACCTTTCGGCGGCGACGACCTCGACAGCTCCTGCTCCACCCCCTACGTCAGCGCCCCCTCCAGCCCCGGCCGCTCCGGAGGCGGTGGGTTCTTCTACAGCGCTCCGGCGAGCCCAATGCACTTCGCATTGCTCTCCATCTCGAACCTCTCCTCCGAATCGAAACCCAAACCCACCTCCTTCGAGTTCGATTTCTTCGGGTCTGGACCTTCTGGGTCGATGAGCTCCGCCGACGAGCTCTTCCTCAACGGCCAGATCCGGCCGATGAAGCTCTCCTCCCACCTCGAGAGGCCCCAGGTCCTCGCTCCCTTGCCGGATCTGGATTTTCTCGAAGAGGACCAAGACTGTGACCCTCAGAGATCGAGCAGAGGGAGAGATTCGAGGCTCTTCAACAGATCTCTCCGCCGCAGAACCAGATCCATGTCGCCGCTCCGAAACGCCTCGTTCCAGCGCGACGGCGACGCCATAGATGAAGAATTGAGAAAAACCCCAAATGGGTCTCCCAAAAACGGGCCAGACTTCGAGAAAACCGGAGAAGAAACGACGCCGAGCGTCTCCGCCTCCTCCTCCCGGAGCTCCTCCGCCGGCCGGAGCTCGCGGCGGTGGGTCTTCCTCAAAGACTTTCTCAGGAGCAAGAGCGAAGGCCAAAACCGCAACAGCAATACCAACAAGTTCTGGTCGACCCTCTCCTTCTCGCCGGCCGGAAAAGAGAAGAAACCCACAACCACCGCCTCTCCGCCGCCGCCGGAAAAGACCCACAAGGCCAAAACCGCCGCCTCCTCCGGCGGTGGCAAGAAACCGGCGAATGGGTTGGGGAAGAGGCGGGTCCCACTCTCAGCGCACGAGCTTCACTACACAACTAATAGGGCTCAAGCAGAGGAGCTGAGGAGGAAGACATATTTGCCTTACAGGCAAGGGCTGCTTGGGTGCTTAGGGTTCAGCTCGAAGGGCTATGGAGCCATCAATGGCTTTGCCAGAGCTTTGAATCCAGTCTCCTCCAGGTAAAAAGGAAAAAACCCGAGCTTGATGGTTAATTGTACAGGTTTGGTTTATTTTTTGTGATCTGTCTGTAAAATTAGCTATTGTAGTTGAAGCTACATCTTGAATTGATGATGTGTTGTTGATGAGATCAAATATTATTTTATTATTATGAGCTCCTTGCATACCCTTTTGGGTCTAGTTCTTGATCAGCATTTGGATGATTATTAGTGGAGTTCTGATTATAGAGTCGTGAATATTTGTCCATGAATCGGTGCTTTATATGTGCATAATTGAGTTTCTTCCAGGTAAAAATTTGTGAAAAAAATCCGAGCTTGATAATCGTACATATTTTTTGTTTGTGATCATCTGTGTAAAGTTAGAATCATTTTCTCTTATATGTGCTCTAGAACTGAAGCTACATCTTGAATTGATGATAGGTTGGTGAAATATTATATGTTAGTGAAGATTTGTTATAGAACTATACATTTAGATTCGATCTACACATAACATACTGGTTATGTGGATCTTGCTTTTCAGTTTATTTGTTGGCATGCATAAATTTGGGGTATCTAAAACAACTATTTATGTTGATCTTTGTGTCTCATACCCTTTTGGCCTGCATTGTTGTTCCCTTGTTGCTCTAGTTATTTATTAGGTGAATTGTGAGTATAGAATTGTGAATAGTACCAACTACCAAGTATGTGCCTTATTAGGTTTCTTTGTAGACGAAAACTTTCTTCTTTTCAAGATGAAACACTGGTTTTTACCATAGCAATACTGTTGACAAGGGATTGGAATATGCGATCTCATGCTTTGAAATGAAGTATTGTTTTAGGCTATTAGGTCATTGAGTGTGAAGATAATGAATTTGCTCCTTTCATGAGAATTAGACTTTTTATGACCAAAACCCATACCTTGATGAGACATTGTTGGTGGGCTGCAATTGCATTGTGGAACCAATAATGTGATGCAACATATGATTCCTCATGGTTGGTACCTTTGGATCTTAAGACCCACAATGTTGTTGCATGGCAAAAGGAGCATTGTTATGTGTATTTTTTTGGTTTTATGTGTGTGCACATGGTCCTTGATTGTGGCTGTTCACTTGTTATGGTTTTGGAAATGAGACTTTTCCTTTTCATTTTCCTTCATTTTCTTGGGGTCCAATCATGGTTTTTATAGGGAAAGGATGAGAAAGTTGAGAAGTGGTGACCCAAAATGTTATATTTTTCTCTCTATCTAAATTATTATCATATTATGGGACATGATGTCTCCTTGATTGGTAGTGAATCTAACCTGCAATTGTTTGTTTCATTGTATCTTTTTCTGTTTAGTCATTACTTTATTTTCACATGGAAATGTATATATAGAAGAATTGCATTTGATAGACCCTTTTTTGTGTTATGATGGGATGATTGGAGAATGAAAGATTACCCAACAATTTTATTAAGTTTCATTTGTCTTGTCATCATTAATTTAGTTCATTGGTGGTCCTGATTTAAACTAATTTAAATAATATGTTTTTAAAGTTAAATCAGTGGGATTGAAACACATTAGAATAGCATTTTCAGGTTCTTAAGTGGACTTCATTCTAAAAAAAAAAAAACTAATGACAAGGTTTAAATCTAGACAAATTAAAAATAATCATTACACTATATGTGATTAATATATTGAGACGATAAACAAGTTCGATATTATTTCATTAAGTATCTAGATTAAATTCATTATAATCAGCAACAAGATATATTTGAACACATTATCAGAACTGTTGTATTAGAACTCTTATTTTATCATACTAGTGAACATTGTCTTAAAAATCTCTTGTTCGTCTAATTAATCTTGACTAGTCTTCAATTAGACACATTAATATCTTCATTCAAACATGCTTAACCTTTCAGATTGGAAGGAATAGCATGTTTTTTTACTATTTCTAGTAACTAAAAGCTTAAATTATGTTTACATTTTACCTATAAATTGAGATACAGTTGAAATAAATTAAAGCATAAAGTGTTTTAAATGGTCTGGTTGAAATAAAAAATACAAAAAAAATTCCAATAATTGTAAATCACCCACAAGGCAAATTAATAATGACCAAATCAGACACAATATGTAATGTTCCATAAGGCAAATTAATAATCACCAATCACAAATATTGTCCATGATAGAGAATGGTTCTACATTTTTCATTTAACCAAAAAGAAGACCGGACTGGAACAGATGAAATAACCACCAACATTGATGTCAAACTTGGGACAAAAGGCACAGAATAAAAAAACCAGAACATTGTGAAGTACTTCACTTGATGTACTGAGAGAGCCATTTGAAACCCTCTCCGTAGCCCATTTTGCGAACGATGCTGCACATGAACACTTCAAGGGGGCGCACGTTTGAGTCGGTGAGATTTACCTTACCCTTTCCAGTGGTGAAGTTGGTCAGGCCAAGGTGGAATCGCAGCTCGTCTTCCGATGCTGCATATGGGATGTCAATCTTGTTCCCGAGAATGAGGAAAGGGACATTAGCCAATGACTCGTCAGAGAGGAGAGCGTCTAGCTCTTTCTTCGACTCTGCGAATCTCTCTTTATCATAAGCATCCACCAGGTAAACAACCGCATCCACCTTCATGTGGAAAGGACTATTAATTAATAAACAAAGAAGATGAGAAGAGAAAGATAAAACTAGCAAAACACGACAAAATCGGACAAACAAAATGTGGCTAGAGAAGAAATAGCTGATGAATCCATAATCATAACTTTCAATATGTGAGCAAACAATTGTCTCTACCGCATTTTTCTTAAGTCAACAAAAGGCTATGACTAATAGAAATAGTCTCAAAATGATTGATAGCAGCTCCGAGTTTTATGTAGTGAACAAGAAATTGGTGGATCTAAGAGAGAATGCGGAGGGGGGGGGGGGGGGGGGGGGCTCCCTACATGTAAGGAGAGAGGAAAACAAAGTGGGGAACTCCCTATTGTAGGAAGTCATGTAGGGAGCCCCCGTTGGAGATGCTCTAAGGCCATGAAATATAACTTTGTCACTGATACCTTTAAGCTTAAATGGGTAAACATATGTACGGTGAGATAATATTAGCAAACCTTCTAAATAAAAAGGTGCTATCAGCGAACTCACGTCTTTCATTTCTGCCTCCCATGAATCAGAGAAACACATAAAAGTTTATCTGGGATTATGAAGGCAAACAAATACAATTTAATAATCCGGATGTCAAGTCAACATCTGTTGAATATTGGCAGGCAATCACCAACATTGCAATACCCTTCACAAACCATAATCTAAACAGCAATATCTTCATAGAGAACATATAATTGATAACACCCATCTTTTTTTTCCCAGATGACGGAAGAAAGGTAGGATATCCAGGTCCATAACAATATATGACATAGGAGTTGAAATTTAATGAATCATCTTCACATTTGTGCCAACCAAATAGCAAAGAAGCAGACAATTCACTACAAGAGCCAGAGCCTTTTTTTTTCTTTTACAAGATGATATATAATAAGAAAACTAAAGCAAAACTAGGTGGAGGATTCTATAACTGTCGGTTGCTGGAAAATGCTATGAAATTCTGTTCTTAACCCCTCCACAAAAATCTCTTATTTTAACCAAAGCTTTAGACATCAAAGAAAAACTGTGTTGCATGTTGCGATGAGGATAGCAATCAATAGTCTTTTCTCGGAGAATAACTTCAGCTGTTATTTCTCCTCTTATGAAAAGTTCCTTGGCCATGTTAATAAAGCAACGCTAAATACCAGTTTATGGAGGGTAGATAGGGTAAATTCATATTATTATCAGATCCTCACACTTACCTCCTAACCTAGCAATCCAAACTATAGTCATATTGTGAGAAATCTAAAACAAAATTCTAATTTGAGCAAACATCAACAATATACAACACAGTAAAAACAAATACTAGCATGACCGAAGACAACTAAAAAGACCACATGCACACTCTTGCGTAGGGTTGGGAAAGACAAAAGATTAGTTACCGAATGACAAAGAAGACAACTAAACAGACTGCAAGCACAACGATGCACATTCTTGCAGAAAAAAAAAATTCAGAAATCCACCTTGGCGTAGTAATCTTTCCAAACTCTCCTGGCAATCTGATGTCCTCCCAAATCAAAAGCTTTGAACTTGATTTTCCCAATGCTCAACTCCTCTGAAGTCGGATGCTGGGTCGGCTGATGCTGGACTAATCGCTGCAAAAATCCAATGACATTGTTTGATAAACATAGATAAATCCATAAAATTGATTGTTGGGAACACTATAAGAAGAATAGAAAGTAAAAAACATATTTAAAAGTCTCATATTTCATGATGTTTAATAGTCTAGGGAGTCGAACAATTAAGATCTCAGCAATACTAAATCACGCCGCATTCGCATCAATTGCATCAAATCAAAGTTTTATCTAGCAACAACATCAGAAATTCATAACAATCCAAAATTCACATTCTAATTAACTGCATTTCGTCACCAATCCAACAAAATCCAATCAATTTTACAAACACCAACAATTCGATTCCCTAGAAACTAAACAGATTAATCCCCCAAAACTCAACACCAAAAAAAAAAACAGAATCAGGATCCGAACCTCGTCTTTCAACATGTGAAGCAGCGTCGTCTTGCCGGCGTTGTCGAGCCCCAAGAACAAGATCTTAGCCTCCTTCTGCCACAACCCGAGCGACGCGAGAATTCCATAGAACCAATCGAACAAAAACATGATTCTCCACAAACTCAACCTCTCTCTTCACCTCCGATCCAACCCAAAAAGCTTCCTCAACGATCCTCACTCCACAGCTCGACCCAGAAGCTCGAGTTCTCTAGAGAGAGAAAGTGCCAGCGAACCCTAGAGAGAGAAACAGAGATCTGTGTGTGAATTGTGAAAACGGAAATGAAAAATCGAGAGCCTTTTGTTGCTTGTGTTTGCGTGGGTGAGCTGGAAACCGGTAACCGCCTGAGCCGGTTTGAGGTACGCTTCGGGTCTCGGGCTGTGTGGGTAGGTTTTTACCGGTTCACGGGGTCGGTACACGTGGACGAATCAGAGTACGATAATCCTGCATGCAGCGTCATTCGGTGATTTTAAGCCGTTGATCAGAAAATAAACGGCTGAGATCTATTTTCTCCTTGTAACATCAAATCTGGGCCGAAAATATTGGGCTTTTGAGGCCCGTGATCCAGAGGAAGGCCCAATTTTTTAGCTTCCCCTCTCTTTCTTCTCCGAAACCCTAAGGCTTAAATAGGAACAGAGAGAGAAAGAGAGAGAGGTCTGAGAGAGAAATGGCGAAATCGAAGAACCACACAGCTCACAACCAGTCTTGCAAGGCTCACAGGAATGGAATCAAGAAACCCAAGAGGCACAGAAACACCTCCACCAAAGGGGTATGGTTACACACTCGCTGATTTTTTTCCTTCTGTTTTTGTTTGTTTCCCGAGAAAATCTAATGGGTTAAGTGACGTGAAAATGATAATCCCTCGCTATTTAGTTTCCACTCACTGTTCATTTTAATGGGTTAAATCCCAATTCGTTGTGTTAGATACTCAGTTTATTATAATGTGTGATTTCTATGCAATGATATTCAGTTTCTCTTTGTTTGTTTCCCGAGAAAATACAATAGGTTAATTGATATTTACCTAATCAGTTTACTATAATGTGTGATTTCTATGCAATGATATTCAGGTTCTCTGTGTTTGTTTCCCAAGAAAATACAATAGGTTAATTGGCATTTAGCTAATCAGTTTACTATAATGTGTCATTTACACTGCTATTACTTATCTCTGTGTTTGGTTCCCATGAAAATGCCATGGATTAAGTGATGTAAAAATGAGAAGTTCTGGTATTTAGTTTGCATTCACTGGCCATTGTAATGGGTCGAATTCCTATTTGGTGTATCAGCTACTCACTTCATTTTAATGTGTTACTTATACACACTGTTATTTAGTGTTGGTGGTTGTCATAATAGGTCGAATCCAGCTAATCAGTTTACTATGATATGTTATTCATATGCACTGATGTTTTGTTTCTCCTTGTTTGGTTCCTGAGAAAATACTATGAATTAAGTGATTTAAAATTGAGAAATTCTGGTATTTAGTTTATATACACTGGTCATTGTAATTGGTTGAATTCCAATTCTGTGTATTAGCTACAAAGTTTGATTTAGTGTATTATATATAAGTACTGGTATTTAGTTTCTCCGTGTTTGCTTACCTAGAAAATACAATGGGTTAATTGATGTGAAAACAAAGAGATCTGGTTATTAGGTTATCTGCATTGGCCATTTTCTTGAATCCCAAGTTGATCTGTATTGTAGTGTTTTTTTATCAACTGGTGTTTAGTTTATGTGCTTGTTTCCTGAGAAAAGAAAATACAACGCTGTATTTAGTGATACATGTTATTATGAGCTGAATAGCAATTTGTTGTAACAGCTGTTCAGTTCTCTATAGTGTATTTAAATGTCTGGAAAGCCTTCAATTTTGAATTTCAATTTATGTGCTCATATGGTTTGATAAATATTGAAATTCTTGGTTGACGGGCATTTAAATTTATTGAAAAATTATGAATGTTTGGTTATGCAGATGGACCCCAAGTTTTTGAGGAACCAGAGGTATGCGAGGAAGCACAACAACAAGACAGAAGTTGAATCTGCCGAGGAATAGTGGGAATGTAGGTCTGAATCATCCCGAGTCTCAATTTGGTGTTATGATGTTCTTTGGATCTGGTTTTGAATTGTGTGATGAATCTTTGGTAGTTTAAACATTTTGAATGCTCACTTTTGTATGAATTTGACTCAATTCACACTTTTTTGTTGTCTCCTTGTCAATCATCAAAAACCAATATATGTTCATGTATCATATATTGACGTCAAAACTCATGTTTTGGATCTCAATATGTGGAATGTTCTTTCTTTATTCATCTTTGTAAATTTTTCTTGGCTTAAATTGAATGGTAAATTTGTACCAGAAGAAGAGTTAATTTTTGTGTTGTTTTTATTTCAAGTTAGAAGATTTTATAAAATATCGCCTTTGAAAAAGTGAGAGCACGCGATAAGATCAGTGAACCGATTGTCTTCTCCGAAACCTCAACTACTGTCCTCACGACGCCCAACAGTTTCACAATAAACACAATTCAAATCAACCTCTAAAAATAAACAGACCCAACGGTTTTAATCAACCTCTATAAAAAAAACTTGTTTGAAACACTCCCAAGTCCAATAAATAGGAGCAGCCAGCCATGGCGGAAGAGCGGCGGAGGATGATCATGGTGGCCGTGGACGAGAGCGAGGAGAGCGTGCACGCGCTCTCCTGATGCCTCAGGAACCTCGTCGTCGTTCCTCAGAACTCGAAAGACATGCTCATCCTCTAATAAGTCAAGTCTCCCAGAGTTCTTTTCCCCGTCATCAACGGCACATGTTATAAACCGTTAATACTCGATTTGTTAAATATTTAATGGGATACAAGTTTATTAATATCAACTCAAAAAACTTTTGAAGTTCAAGGTTCACACAAAGAAGCAACATGTACTTCCCTCACAAGTATACGATATTTTCACTTAGCTTTTCGAAACTAAAAAACACATTTTCTACCTTAAAAAACACATTTTCTTATTCTTTATCTCTTTATAAAACTTAAAAAGCAAGTTAAAAATCATTTGTTTATGCATAGTAAATTTTTCGTTATTTTCAAAAATCAACAATTTTTAAAAACAATATCGAAAATAATAAAATTTTAAAATTTAAAGGACGGTAAAAATTCGTGTTTTTTTATTGACAAATTGTATCAAGATTTGAAGTGTTTTTAATTTATGGGTGTTAAAGTGAAAATGTTGATTAGGACAAATTCGTCTCGTGATGATGATTTTTATTAAACTCTTTAGGTGTATTGGTTCTCGAACGAGATCATAAGGAGCGTGGAGAGATACGCGAAGGAGGTGACGGAACGCGTGATGGAGAAGTAGAGAGGATATGCCGAGAACATGTGGCGCGATTAGGTGATCCTCCTGATTCTGTTACCGTGGAGACGAGGGTAGAGGGAGACCCCAAGGGATGTGATCTGCCAGATGGTTGACAAGCTCGGCGTTGACTTATTAGTCATGGGATTGCACGGCTACAGTCTCATCCAGAGGCAAGTCCTAAAACTACAACATTAGCGTTAAATAAGTCTCATTATAATTGTTTATTTTTTGCACAAACACTCCATTCACCAAAAACTCTCCTTCACTTGCGTTTAAATTTTGCACCGACTATGCAAATCCGTGAAAATTAACGTTAGTGTCACTTAAATGTTGGACGTTTGAGCTAGCACGCTTGAGTTGATGACACTTCCATTCATTTACATAGGCGGTGCAAAAATAAACATTAGCGAGGAGAATTTTTGCAAAAATACAGTAAAGGGAGAGTGCAGAAAAAATAATTATTATAAGAAGATTTTTTACAATTTTCCCCTAAATATATTATTTTTTGACTTTTATAAATAATTATTGGAAATTAATTAATTGCAGGGCATTTCTGGGAAGTGTAAGCAATCACTGTGCACAAAATGTAAAGTGTCCTGTTTTGATTGCAAAGAAGCCAAAACCAGCTGCAACCAAATAGTTCCATCTTACAATTTCTTCTCTGTTGTAAATTAGATATGACCACCACTATTGTGTTGTCCCATCCATCAAGTCTCTTCACTTATTTATTGGATTGATAGAGTGTAGTAATAATTAATTTCCCATGCAAGAGGATATGTGTCCATGCATGACCCTACCATTTCTCCCTATAAAAAGGCACCATGTAAGTCTTCAAAGTTGCACCAAAATTTCATCACCCGAAACTCTTTTCTCCTCCTCCATTTACTAAGTAATTTTCACACACACTTCTCATCCATTTAAAGTCTTGCTCAAATAATTAATGTTAATTAATGTTGGTGACATCTTAACCCACATATAACACAATTTTTACAACACGTTATCAGCACGAATTAACTTAACTATCCTAACTTTTTTTCCTTCTCCCTAACTACTAACAAATTTATGTTTATTGCATTTATATTTATTACATTTATGTTTATTTCGTATATTTGTTTATTTCGTATATTCGTTTATGCCTATTATATTTGTAATTTTTTTAAGTATGCTCTTTGATCGCCAATCTTGAATTGGATCTTTCACATCAGAAATTTATGTGTTATTATTTTACGTGTTTTATATTTATGTATAATGTTTTGTAACCCGAAGTTTACAAAACTAAAGACATTTTGAACCCGAAAATCTAAAATTGCCGGGAAAGAAATTTGTTGAACCGAACGTTCATGTAAACTAGAAGTTTACAATTTCTAAAATTTACGGAACCCGAAGTTCTGAATCAAAATTTAAATCTCGAACTAAATTATGAGAAACCGTAAACTTGAAGTTTTAAAAGTTAGAACCATCGGTTCTAAGTATTCCCAAAATATGTCATATTTTGGATAAATATTTTGGGACATATTTTAATTGTGTTATTACGGTTAAATTTTTTAAGATGTCAAACCTAGTGAAGTGTCAATATGTAGCCCTCGGTCTCGATGGGAAGAATTACTTTGAATGGGCACTGGAAACTACTCTCCACCTAAGATCTATGAATCTTGGAGAAGTTATTGTAGACGACAACCAAGAGTCCGTGCAGAACAAAGCAAAGGCCATCATTTTCATACGCCATCATATTGACTCCGGTCTACGAGCCGAATACTTGGATATTCAAGATCCACTTGATCTGTGGAAGAGGTTAAAAGAAAAATTCGAGCAGATAAAGGCTATTGCCTTACCTCAGGCATTACACGAGTGGTCTAATCTTAGACTGCAAGATTTCAAGACCATTAATGAATACAATTCCGCTGAATTTAGAATTGTATCCATGCTCTGTATGTGTGGAGACAAAATAACTGATGATATGATGCTTGAGAAAACATTTTCCACATTTCATCCATCTAATATGCTCCTACAGCAGCAATATCGGGAGCGTAAATTTGAAAAGTTCACAGACTTGATTGCATGTTTACTGATTGCTGAACAGAATAATGAGTTGTTGATGAAAAACCATCAAACTCGCCTAGTTGGTAGTTCACCATTCCCTGAAGTGAATGTGACAAATCATGAAAATTATCCTCTTTTTGGGAGAGGCCAAGGCCCTAGTCGAGGTCGTGGTCGTAGTCGTGATCCCGGCCGTGGACGCAATAATTTTCACTCTCATGGGAGAAATAACAAAATGCTTCACCAGAAGTGGAACAAATTTGAAAGGCGTGATAAAGGAAAAGGCCCACAAACTCAGACTCCAAAAGGTAGTGAATATGAATGTTTCAAGTGTGGTGTGAAAGGACACTAGGCACGTACCTGTCATACTCCCAAGCATTTGGTGGCGCTGTATCAAGCAACAGTTAAGGGAAAAGATAAGGTCGTAGAGACAAACTTTATGGATAACTCGGATCCTGCAGATCTGACAAATTTGAATGTCTCCGACTTCTTTGCAGATGACAGTGGAAATGTTGGAAACTTGATTGATGATGATGTAGCATAAATCATTGTTGAATGATCCTATTATTGTAATATATTATGCTTTTATGTTGTGTAACCTCTTCGTATGTTTTAATCTAATGTTATGTTCGTTTTTTCTTTTATGGAAGGATATGCGTTTCAGAAATGAACCATCGTTTGACAAAAAAGGAAATGATGTGTGTATTGTTAATTCTGCTACTACCCATACAATACTTAAAGAAAAGAAATATTTTTCATCTCTAACATTGGTTGGGGCAAATGTTAACACCATTACATGTTCTGCAAATATTATAGAAGGCTCCGGAAGAGCTTCCATATTGTTAAGAAATGACACCCGATTACAAATTCATAATGCTTTATATGCTAGTAGATCCCGAAGAAATCTACTTAGTTTTAAGGATATTCGCAGTAATGGATATCATATTGAGACCACAAGCGAAAATGAAACTGAGTTTCTATATATCACTTCTAATGATTGTGGTGAAAAGCTTGTACTAGAAAAATTACATGTTCTATCATCTGGGTTGTATTTTACAACAATAAGAACAGTTGAGACCTACGCGATATTGAACCAGAAGTTCAATAATCCAAATATTTTTATTCTTTGGCATAATCGTCTTGGTCATCCCGAATCAACAATGATGCGTAGGATTGTTGAAAATTCACGTGGACATTCATTAAAAAACCAGAAGCTTTTTCAGTCCAATGAGATAATTTGTACCGCTTGTTCACAAGGAAAATTAATAGTCCGGCCATCAAAAACAAAGGTTAGTGTTGAATCTCCATCATTCTTGCAAAGAATTCAGGAATATATTTGTGGCCCTATTCACCCATCTAGTGGTCCATTTAATTGTTTTATGGTCTTGATTGACGCATCCAACAAATGGTCACATTTGTGCTTATTATCAACTCGTAATGTTGCATTTGCAAAATTGCTAGCACAAATCATCAAATTAAGGGCACATTTTCCTGATTACCCAATAAAGTCTATTCGTCTTGATAATGCTGGTGAATTCACATCTAAGACGTTTGATGATTATTGCATGTCATTAGGCATTGATATTGAGCATCATGTTCCGCATGTGCATACCCAAAATGGTTTAACATAATCTTTTATTAAACGTTGAAATTCTAATCAGCTAGTCGTGCAAGATGCCACACACAATGTTACACAGAATGCTATGACGTTGTGTCTGACTTCTTGCGTAGATAATGCAGGACAGTCAATATAAAGCTATAAGTAATGACACAGCAGATTGTTTACCCAGTTCGGTGCAACGTCACCTACGTCTAGGGGCTCTCAGCCTAGTGGAAAGATTTCACTTATCAGTAATCCGTCAGAACATACAAGTACCTGTGATCACTCCTAGATCTATACTTTATGCTACGTCTTACAGTGCAATCTACCTCAGGGTCTCCCCCTGAATCCAAGAACGTCTTGATTCCACTCTTCGAGCAATCGCCTTGCTCTGTCGTCTTCAAGTCTTCTTCAAGCTTGGTGGTTGCGTGCAGTCAAAACTCACGACTTCCGTAAACCCTCAATCACCTAACTCTCTATAGTTATGTGATACACAATATCCTAAGCTCAATCTGCAATTTCTCAGCCCGCAAACCTTCACGTCTAAGAACCTTGCAAATTGTTGCTAGGAAACAAATAAAGAACCACACGATTGCTAAGGGGATAGCCTAAGCTTTTATAGCAATCGTGGATGAGTACTAACCCTAAAGGGTTTCCTCTTAATCGTCGTCTTTCTCCTTTTCAGATTAGGAGTCGTTCTGCACTTTCCTAATCGTCTTCTTGCTTTTCTGCCGAATCTGCACTTTCCTGATTTCTGTCGATCAGGATGTTTGCCGAGACGCCGTCAACAATGTCACAGAAGATGTCGTAGAAGATGCTTCGACATTCTTTGTAACAAGTTCTTCGGTTCCTTTAAAAATCAGCCAATCTCTAAAACCGTCGTAACTACAATCTCCCCCTTTGGCTATTTTTAAGGGCAGCATTCTTTATCGTCTTCTGCGTCGCATTCTGCATCGCTTTTGTCGTCTCGTCGATCGGTAGTGTCGCACGTATCATCGCGTCTTGTGGTGTCGCGCGTATCATCGCGTCTTGTGTCTTCGCGTCGCGTCGTCTCTATCTTTCTTCCTTGTATCATCGCGCGCGTATATCTAACTTAAACTTACTCCCCCTTGATGGCTCAAAAAGAGCCAAAGTATAAACAAATATTGCAACAAATCCGGGAAATAAGCAACATAAACAAAACATAACTCACACTTGCTCTTAATCAGCTGTCGAGAGTAAGCGTGATACATTGTTCACCAAATATTACAGAAAGAAAAGTTGTTCAGTGGTTCAAGAGTCAGAGAATTTCATGAAATTTTAAATAGAGCTGCTGCTGGAACTTGCAGTCTCTGTCGCTTCTGTGGAGGCTTCTTGGGTAGCTTCTTCTGGATCATTTGTGTTATCATCTTCAGAGCCTGGAGGAGGCATGGATTGCAGCAGGTTGGCGCAGTGAGTTCGGCGCTGCGAGAGGTGCTTCAGAGCAGTCTTTAAATTTGCAATGTCCTCGTCAAGCACAACAATTTCTCGTTCGAGCATGACGGCATCCCTGCTGGTGGTCCTGGTTAGAGGGACGACACTTGTGACTCTACTGGTCTTTGCCTTGGCTTCCGGCCTGACAAGATCAGGAGCATGCTTCCCTTCAAACAACTTGTGGCTCACCACAATCAGTCCTCCTCTTTTGCCCACTTTATCCGATGTTTTCAACACTCCAGGGTGTTGATGTACAAGTAACTCAGAGATAAGGGATGGAAAGACTATGGGAATTTTCACAGCAAGAGATCTAGCATGGCGAACAAGATGATCAATCACAAATTGTCCAAAGTCAAGTTTAGATCCAGTACCTATTTGGTAGATCAGTATTGCCAGCTCAGGTTTGATAGATGATGCGTGGGTCGAGGGCGCTCAATTTGCCACTCCAATCCGGAAGAGAATGGAGTATTTGGAAGTCAGATCTGATGCTGCCACGGTGCCTTTGGATGGCCATGTTCTGCTTTTATCTCCGGTGATCTCACGGAGGACTTTGCTTAGGTCGGGTGGTGGCACAGATCGAACCCTCTTCCTTCCCAGGAAGTCATTGATAATGTCAGAGGAGATGTCAAAGCGAATACCTCTGACATATACCTTATCAAACTCTGGAGCATCTGGGGTACCAAACGTGGTAGGAAAATTTGCAATAAACTCCTTAACCAATAGGGGATAGTGGTTACCAATGTTTGAGACCGTTCTCATTAATTCTGCCTTCTCTAGGAGCTGTATAATGGCCTCTAGCCCAAGCAGCTCCGACGACAGTGTCTTCTCTGGGTATGCCGTTCTCTGAAACACAAACTCCCACCTCTTTGCACCTTCTGCTGAGTGAAACGACACATTGTCGTAAGTTATACTCACGGTGTTCTTGGTCGTCTTCACGGCCTTCTTCTTCTTTCCTTCCTCAGCAGGGACCTCTTCAACGTCATCATCAGTTGTTTCATCCATCAAACTCCTTGTCGCGATCACTTTCTTCCCCTTTTCTTTGACATGCGACTTTTTCTTTTTGTTGCTGGGACCTCCAGCCTCCTTGTCCTCCTTCCTTTTCCTTGTTTCTTTCAGTTTTCCAACCATAACAGTCAAACTTTCAGTTTCTTCTAGAACTTTTTCCTTCAGGGACGACAGCACTGTGTGTTCCGTCTCAGCAGCTTCTTCCGTGACATCTTCTCTAGCGTCCAGAGGGTTTTCTTCTGTGTTGTTGGTGGTGGCATCCTTGTTCTTCTTAGCTTCTTCCAGATCGGTCTCTCCGTTTCTGGTTTCTTCTTTCTCTTCTTCTTCCTCGGCTTCTTCCGAGTCAGCGATTTCTTCCTCTTCTACAACTTTTTCAGTGGCTTTTGGTATGACATCTGTTCCTTCTTCTTCTCCTCCTTCTCCTTCCGCAATGCGTTCCAACCCATGACTGACCGGAGTCAGATCCTCCTTTTCTCCTTCCGGACGTATCAGTTCTTCTACCACACCTTCTTGAGGTGGGTCCTGGTTTTCCAGCAGTGATTCTAACAAATCACTGTTTCTAGAGGTATCGGCAGAGAAATCGTTACCTGTTGGTGTTGGAACTGCGACGATTTGCATGGAGGCTTCTCGATTTTCCTGGTCAAGATCATTCTCTCTTTCTGGCCCAGTTAGGTCAGACATTGAGAAAGCATCGCTTCCGGTCCGGGACTTTTTGGGAACTCGAGTAAAAGCTGGTATTGGTGCTTTCTCTAGTGAAGCATCCTTGAGAATTTCTTCTGACTTCTTCAGGGTTTTTGGCCCTTTAATTCGCACTCCATGCTTGTTTGTTTTCGCTCTACTGCTTCTGGAGCCTTTAGATTTAGTTTTCTTTGAATCGGTGGCTTCCTTTGGGGCTACTGTGCTTCGAGTTTTCACCATTGTTGTTTGAGAGATTAACAGAGAGTGAATGACGAAGGAGATGAGAGCAAACGCAGAAGAAAGAGGTAGACTAGGTTTAAAAAAAACGATTCAAATTTTTCTAGCGTCTGAGCGTATCTTCCTTTTATTTTATATGGGCTTTTGATATGCTTGGCCCAATGACATTTGTTGGATTTTCGACCGGTTTATGAAGAGGCACCAACTAACTCCTCTCAACCGTTTCTGCAACTTCTTATTGTTCACTGATGGTGCACAGATCGAGTGATGATCTGAGATCCTCGAATCTGCTTGCATCTAATGCTTTTGTGAAAATATCAGCAAGTTGCTTCTCTGTGGGAATGTGCTCTAGGATGATCTTCTTGTCTTCGACCAATTCTCGAATGAAGTGGTGTCTAATATCAATGTGTTTGGTCTTGCTGTGTTGGACAGGATTTTTGGAGATGTTGATAGCACTGACATTATCACAATATAAAGTCATGGCATCCTGTCTGACATTGTATTCGACTAACATCTGCTTCATCCAAAGTAGTTGTGTACAGCTACTCCTCGCTGCAATATACTCCGATTCGGCAGTGGAAAGGGCAACACAGTTTTGCTTCTTACTAAACCATGATATGAGGTTGTTGCCAAGGAAGAAGCATCCTCCAGATGTGCTTTTCCTATCCGATGTGTTTCCAGCCCAATCGGCATCACAATACCCCACTTAGGTAGAGGATGTGTCGAATGAATATAACAAGCCCAAGTCTGTAGTTCCAGAGATATATCTAATAATTCTTTTGGCTTGGGAGAGATGACTAACCTTAAGATTAGCTTGATATCTTGCACATACTCCGACAGAGTAGGCAATATCTGGTCGACTTGCAGTGAGGTAGAGAAGACTACCGATGATGCTCCTGTATAGGTGTTGGTCGACGGCTTCTCCTGGATCATCTTTAGTTAGCTTGACATGTGTAGCTGCTGGTGTCCTTTTATGTGAGGCTTTCTCTAGCCCAAACTTCTTGACAATATTCTTCGCATATTTGCTCTGAGATACGAAGATGCTATCCTTTTGTTGTTTGATTTGGAAGCCTAGAAAATAAGTAAGCTCTCCCACCGTGCTTATCTCGAATTCTGATTGCATCTGTTGAATAAATATCTCTACCATCTTGCTTGACATCCCTCCAAACACAATGTCATCGACATAGATTTGAGCTATCATTAGATTCCCGTCTTCATTCTTCACAAATAGGGTCTTGTCGACTCCCCCTCTAGTGTAGCCGCTTTGGATGAGGAATTTTGTGAGCCTTTCATACCAAGCCCTTGTGCTTGTTTCAACCCATAAAGAGCTTTCTTGAGTTTATACACATGATCAAGATAGTGAGGATCAACAAATCCTTTTGGTTGTGACACATATACTTCTTCGTTGAGGTCCCCATTCAAGAATGCACTTTTGACATCCATCTGGTAGAGCTTTATCTGTAGATGGCATGATATCCCTAGCAGGAGACGGATTGCTTCAAGTCTTGCCACAGGAGCAAAGGTCTCATCGAAGTCAATACCCTCAATTTGAGTATACCCTTGAGCAACTAACCTGGCTTTATTGCGAGTGATGTTGCCAAGCTCATCGGATTTGTTCTTGAAGATCCACTTAGTGTCTATGATGTTTCCTTCACTTGGTTTGGGCACCAGTTCCCATACCTGATTTTTCTCAAATTGAATAAGCTCTTCTTGCATAGCATTGACCCAATACTCATCATTGATGGCTTTATTGATGTTTTTGGGTTTTGTCTTTGAAACAAAGCAAATATTTCCGATCATCTCGTTGTAGTCTTCAGGAGCTTTTGACCGAGTCTGTATGCCTTCATTCAGGTTTCCAATAACTCCAGAGATAGGATGATTAGTCTGGACTCTTCGTGAGGGATTCTTGTTGCTGGTTTCAGGAATTACTTCGTTACGATCGATATTTGGACCATCATCATCATTTTTTGGTTTGCTGCTGGCATCTTCTCTGACATCCGTCATGACATTCTTTCTGACATTGTTGGGAGGATAGGCTCCGTCTTCGTCCGTCGCATCTTCTGAGGCATCTTAGCAGTCATCATCAACAACAACATTGATTGATTCCATCATGGTTTTGGTTCGTTTGTTGAAGACTCGGTATGCGCGACTATTCCTTGAATAGCCAAGGAAGATGCCTTCATCGCTTTTTGGGTCAAGCTTTTGACGTGGCTCTCTATCAGCCAGTATATAACAAGTGAAGCCAAAGATATGGAAGTACTTAACATTTGGCTTTCTCCCCCTCCATATTTCATAATGAGTTACTGACATACCTGGTCGGAGAGTGACTCGATTGTGGATATGGCAAGCAGTGTTAAGTGCTTCTGCCCAGAAGTGAGTTGGTATGTCTTTAGCCAGCATCATAACTCTCGCCATCTCCTGTAGAGTCCTGTTCTTGCGTTCAACAATACCGTTTTGTTGGGGAGTGATTGGTGCCGAGAATTCATGAGCTATCCGTTCTGAGTTGCAGAAATCTGCAAACTTGCTGTTTTCGAACTCTCGACCATGACCACTACGAAGGCGAATGATTTTGCCAATTGTCTCTCCTTTTTCTCGTTGAACCTGAATGCACAGATTTTTGAAGATCGAGAAGGTGTCTGATTTGTCACGATGGAAGTCAACCCAAGTGTATCGTGAGTAATCATCTACACACACAAAGACATATCGTTTTCCTCCAAGGCTTTCAACTTGCATTGGTCCCATGAGTTCAACATGTATCAGCTCAAGTACTCGAGAGATGGTGATATGCTGAAGCTTTTTGTGTGACATCTTGGTTTGCTTTCCAATCTGACATTCTCCGCAGATCTTTCCTTCTACTATTTTTAGGTTTGGGATTCCGGTAATTGCCTGCTCTGAGATTGCCTTTTGCATACTTCTAAGGTTTAGATGTCCTAGCTTTCGGTGCCATAGTTTGGTTTCTTCTGCTTTGGAGACAAGGCACTTGGTTGCTTCGATATGTGTCTCGGGAGACCAGATATAGCAATTGTCTGTCGAGCGAACTCCTTGTAGAATAGTGACCTGATCGATGTTTTTAACTATACAGGCTTCTTTAGTGAATTTCACTACTAAATCCTGATCACAGATCTGACTGATGCTAATCAGGTTTGCCTTAAGTCCTTCTACAAGTAATGCTTCAGTCAAGCAGGTGGCTTCTGGATGCTTGAGCACTCATTTTCCAATGATTCGTGCTCGGATCCCATCTCCAAACGTAACAAAGCAGTTTGTATATAATTTAAGATTGGAGAGAAACTCTGGAGTACCTGTCATGTGTCGAGAGCATCCACTGTCGAGATACCAGTCCTTGTTTGTTGAAGCACTTAAGGATTTATATGCAACATTAGCTCGATAGGTCAGGTTCTTAGGTCTCCATTCAAGGCGAGTTGTCTTCGGAGGAGATGGGAGATGCCTTTGATATTTCTGAGCTTGCTTCCTCTTAAGAAGTTGAAAACAAAAAGGTCTGATGTGACCTGGTTAACCACAGTAATGACATATCTATTGATATTGATAAGCTGGTCTTCTGTAGCTTTGTTGTCTGCGTGGAGTATGTCTTCTGACAGTTTCTTGACAAGAATAGGTTGTAGACGATGTTATGGCTTTTGTGGTAGGTCGTCCTGTAGCATGAGTTAAGGCATCATGTTGTTTCTTGTCAGCCAAGGCTTGTTGTGGGATAAACTTTGTCCCTGTCGTTGAGGGGACAGCATGTGTGTACCCTAGTCCCGTCGTATCTTTGGACTGTTTTCCCACCGATAAAATCTTGTCAAGGCTTTCTGTGCTCGGATTCATCATCTTTACCGATTTAGTCATGAAACTAATTTCTCCAATAAGTCTGGTGATCTCTCGTTTCAGCTCCACGATCGTCTCTAGAAATCTAGACTTGTCGCTGGTAAGACTAATGATCCTTTCGCCTTGTTGATCAAGTATCAGAGTTTCCTTGATCCATCTGGTATGCAAGCCTTTGTATGCCTCGACTAGTTGCTCTTTAGTCCAATTCTCATTTGGAGTTGGATCATCATTGATATTGACAACATTATCAACATTACATGCAGGAGTAGTAGTAGTGAATGCAACAAAGTTGCTTACCTCTTCAGATCCACTATCTTCATTGTCATCATCTGATAGGGTGGCATTGTATCCTCGTTTTTGTTGTTTGAGGAAATTTGGACATTCTCTACGGAGGTGGCCGAATCCTTCACATTCATGACATTGAAGTCGTTTTTTTTGTTTTCTTCCCCACTCCTGTTTGGTCTGTCAAGACTACCTCCAACTTGAGCTTTTTGTGGAGCTTTGTTTCTGGCATTTGTTGTGACATTCCGTCCACCCATTCGACTAAATCTTCTCATGGCTTTGTTGTAATTTTTTGTGAGAAGGGCCATTGTAGCTTCGATGACTTCATCAGAATCGGAGTCCTCAGGATCTGGTTGCTTGTGTGTTGAGCTTTTGAAAGCAACTCCTTTGTTCCTTTTGTCGATGTTGGGTAGAGACAACTCATAGGTCATTTAAGACCCCATCAACTCATCAAATTTCAAGACCTTCAGGTCATGAACTTCCTCAATTGCTGTGATCTTCATCTTAAACCTAGGGCTAACAGCACGTAGGGTTTTTCTTACCAATTTTTCATCAGACATTGGTTCTCCCAGAGAATAGGATTCATTGGCTAGATCACGAATGCGAACATTGAAATCTGCAATTGATTCGTCTTCTTTCATGATGAGGGCTTCGAAGTTGGTAGTCAGGTATTTCAGTTTTTGTTCTCAAACCTTAGTTGTTCCTTCATATGCTACGGCCAGGATGTCCCATGCTGATTTGGCAGTTGTGCATGTGTTGATTAGTCTGAACACGTTCTTGTCAACACCATTGAAGATAGCATTTAGAGCTCGAGAATTTCCCAGTGATTCTTCATCTTCATCATCGGTCCAGTCTTTTTCTGGTTTTGGGCCGATAGGATTGCCATCACTGTCACTGAGTTGTGGTGCATTCCAACCATTGAGTACAACCTTCCATGTTTTGTTGTCTAGTGACTTCATGAAGGCACACATTTGAGCCTTCCAATAGCCATAGTTGCTTCCATCTAGAACAGGTGGTCGATTTATGGATCCTCCTTCTCTGGTATTGTCCATCTTTGATCAAAATATTTGTTTAGGAACTCACCTAAAGCTATAGGTGCCTCCTCTGATACCAATTGAAATTCTGATCAGCTAGTCGTGCAAGATGCCACACATAATGTTACACAGAATGCTATGACGTTGTGTCTGACTTCTTGTATAGATAATGCAGGACAGTCAATATAAAACTATAAGTAATGACACAGCAGATTGTTTACCCAGTTCGGTGCAACGTCACCTACGTCTAGGGGCTCTCAGCCTAGTGGAAAGATTTCACTTATCAGTAATCCGTCAGAACATACAACTACCTGTGATCACTCCTAGATCTATACTTTATGCTACGTCTTACAGTGCAATCTATCTCAGGGTCTCCCCCTGAATCCAAGAACGTCTTGATTCCACTCTTCGAGCAATCGCCTTGCTTTGTCGTCTTCAAGTCTTCTTCAAGCTTGGTGGTTGCGTGCAGTCAAAACTCACGACTTCAGTAAACCCTCAATCACCTAACTCTCTATAGTTATGTGATACACAATATCCTAAGCTCAATCTGCAATTTCTCAGCCCGCAAACCTTCACGTCTAAGAACCTTGCAAATTGTTGCTAGGAAAAAAATAAAGAACCACACGATTGCTAAGGGGGTAGCCTAAGCTTTTATAGCAATCGTGGATGAGTACTAACCCTAAAGGTTTTCCTCTTAATCGTCGTCTTTCTCCTTTTCAGATTAGGAGTCGTTCTGCACTTTTCTAATCGTCTTCTTGCTTTTCTGCCGAATCTGCACTTTCCTGATTTCTGTCGATCAGGATGTTTGCCGAGAGGCCGTCAACAATGTCACAGAAGATGTCGTAGAAGATGCTTCGACATTCTTTGTAACAAGTTCTTCGGTTCCTTTAAAAATCAGCCAATCTCTAAAACCGTCGTAACTACAAACGTATACAAATAATTGCACGTACATTATTATTGCAATCACAATTATCAGTTTCTGCTTGGGGACATGCTGTATTACATGATGTTTCTTTAATTCGTTTAAGACCTAGTGCATATCATCATTATTCTCCTATACAACTTGTGTGTGGACATCAACCTGATATATCTCATTTACGTACTTTTGGTTGTGCTGTGTAAGTACCTATTGCACCCCCTCAACGCGCAAAAATGGGACCCCAATGACGATTGGGGATTTACGTTGGTTTTGATTCACCATCTATTATCAGGTATCTTGAGTCATTGACAGGTGATCTATTTACTGCAAGACTTGCAGATTGTCATTTTGATGAGACGTCGTTCCCACATTTGGGTGAAAATAAAAAGCCTCTAGAAGTTAGGCGTGAAATTGAATGGAAAGTAAATTCCATGTCTCATCTAGATCCACGTACATCACAATGTGATAAAGAAGTACAAAGGATAATACATTTGCAAAATATTGCAAATCAAATGACTGATGCATTTGCAGATACATCAAAGATAACAAGGTCATACATAGATGCTATAAACACACCTGCGATAATTAAAATTAATGATGGTAATTTGAAAGCATCAATTGATTCATCTAGTACACGCCAGAAGCGTGGGAGGCCATTAGGGGCAAAAGATATTGTTCCTCGTAAAAGAAAAAATCAAGCGAATAGACAAATAGTTCCAACAGAATTTTCAGTTCCCGAAGAACCATTGGTTCCTATAGAACCATTGGTTCCTATAGAACCATCGATCCAAAATGAAAATGAAAATTGTAAAATGCATGAAGACTTACGAGAACAAAGAAGTAAGGAAATAAACATGAATTATTCCTACGCCAATGAGAATTGGGATGATAAATCAAATGATATAAATGAAGTCTTTGCATTGACAGTGGCAAGTGAGATAATAAATGACTTTGAATTTGAGTCACGCAGTATTGATGAATGTCGTGAAAGAAATGATTGGCCAAAATGGGAAGAAGCAATTCAGGCATAATTGACTTCATTGGCGAAACGTCAAGTTTTTGGACCCATAACTCGAACACCAGAAGATGTTCGACCAATTGGATATTAATGGGTATTCACAAAGAAAAGAAATGAGAAAAACGAAATTATTCGATATAAATCCAGGCTTGTAGCCCAAGGTTTTTCTCAACGACCTGGGGTCGATTTTGATGAAACATATTCGCCTGTAATGGATATGATTACGTTCAGGTACTTGATTAGTTTAACAGTCTCTGAAGGACTGATATGTATCTGATGGACGTTGTCACTTCCTACTTATATGGTACGTTGGACACTGATATTTATATGAAACTCCCTGAAGGAGTTAAATTGCCTGAAACGATTAGAAATAGTCCAAGAAATTTGTATTCGATAAAATTACACAAGTCATTATATGGACTAAAACAATCTGGTAAAATGTGGTATAATCGTTTAAATGAATATCTTACTAGAGAAGGGTATAAAAATAATGTTATATGCCCGTGCGTTTTATCAAGAAAACAAATCTCGGATTTGTTATTGTGGCAGTGTACGTAGATGATATGAATTTAATTGGAGCGTCTAAAGAGATTATTAATACTGCGGAATATCTTAAGAGGGAGTTTGAGATGAAAGATTTAGGAAAAACAAAATATTGTCTCGGCCTGCAGATCGAGCATATTTCAGATGGAATTTTAATCCATCAATCTGCATATGTTGAGAAACTTCTGAAGCGCTTTAATATACAAGACGCTCATCCACTAAGTACTCCAATGGTCGTTCGGTCTCTTGATCCTAAAAAGGATCCATTTCGCCCTAAAGAAAGCGATGAAAAAATACTTGATCCTGAAGTACCATATCTAAATGCGATAGGAGCTTTATTATATTTGGCGCAATGTACAAGGCCAGATATAGCATTTGTAGTAAATGTGCTCGCAAGATTCAACTCAGAACCGACAAGACGACATTGGAACGGAATCAAGCATATATTACGTTACTTGAGTGGAACGAAAGATTTGGGATTATTGTACTCGAAATCCTCAAATAATACTGGCTTGATCGGATACGCAGATGCTGGATACCTCTCAGACCTCCATAAAGCACGCTCTCAAACTGGGTATGTATTTACTTGTAATGACACATCAATATCCTAGCGTTCTACAAAGCAGACTTTGGTCGCAACATTCTCAAACCATTCAGAAATTCTTGCACTACACGAAACTAGCCGAGAATGTGTGTTCTTACGATCAGTTATCCAACATATACGAGACGCGACGCGTGTGGAATTCCATCAATCACAAGCTCCCCTTCCATAATAGCGTGCATAGCTCAAATTAGAGGCGGGTACATCAAAGGAGACAGAATCAAGCATATCTCGCCAAAGTTCTTCTACACTCACGAACTCCAGAAGAGTAACGAGATTGATGTGAAGCAGATTCGCTCCAGTGAAAATCTTGCAGATTTGTTCACTAAAAGCTTGCCGACATCCACCTTCGAGAAGTTAGTGTGGCGAATTGGCATGCGTCGACTTAACAAGCAGCCGAAGTAACTATGTCGGTCATTAGGGGGAGCAACAATCAGGGTGAGTAAGTATATGAAGACGATCACACTCTGGACTTATGTGCGCTGCACTCTTTTTCCCTTATTCAGGTTTTGTCCCTCTGGGTTTTCCTGAAAAGGTTTTTAACGAGTCAGCATTAAGCACGTCCAACACCACCCACATAATTAGTTATGAGTGGTGGTGTCCAAGAGGGAGTGTTGTAAATTAAATATGGCCACCACCATTGTGTTGTCCCATCCATCAAGTCTCTTCCCTTATTTCATGGATTGATAGAGTGTAGTAATAATTAATTTTCCATGCAAGAGGACATGTGTCCATGCATGGCCCTACCATTTCTCCCTATAAAAGGGCACCATGTAAGTCTTCAAAGTTGCACCAAGAAATTCATCACTCGAAACTCTTTTCTCCTCCTCCATTTACTAAGTAATTTTCCCACACACTTCTCATCCACTTAAAGTCTTGCTCAAATAATTAATGTTAATTAATGTTGGTGACATCTTAACCCACATATAACACAATTTTTACAACATTCTCATGTTATATAGTAACACAACAAAGTCTCTTTCTTTTGTATGTTAAATAAAGTTGGCTTTGTCTTCAATTTTTTTGGAGACAATTTTATATTGTCGTCTCTCTTCGTATATTATAAAAAAAGACAATAACACTTCATTACACTTAATTATATTAAAATAACACTTTTATACATTAATTAATTTTCTTTTTATTGTAGTACTCTAACTATTCGTATTGACAACATATTCTTAAAAGTGTCTAAAATACTTAAAGTAACTCTAGTTCAACTGAAAAAAATAAAACTGAACTAATTGGAAAAACAGATCTCGCCTCCCGCCGCACCTCCATCCCGTTACCGAGCCGGAGCTCCTTCGTCGAGCTCACAACCTCACAACCTCATTTCTTTATTATTTTTTAATTGTTTGGGAAAAAACTTATTTGTCATTATGCAATTAAAAAAAACTTGTGAATAATAAGGGTAATACTATAATTTTATGAATTTAAACTTGATTTAAATTCAATTCCGGTTTATTGTCGTCCACGGTAAACCTGGCAAAATTGAAATCAAAATCAAGAGTAATTTAGGTATTTTTGGTATTTTTAGGGTAGGATACTAGAAAGACAGAAAATTAGTTTGAAAGTATCATTTCGCTATATTATATATAACAAAATGTCATTATCCCTATAAAAAAAATTTGTCTTCGTATCGTGATAGCAACGTAACGAGCTCAAGACAGGTTTTGCGATCCCTTTCCTATCTTGATCTGACCGAGGATACCAGATACCCTTGTTGGTTAAAAAATATGGGTCTCTCTATAAGTTGATAATATTTTGTTCTTATAAAAATAAAATGATGAGTTTCGTTATATCTTCCACTCCGATCAAATACTGTAAAGGTTCAGAAATCTGAATCTCATCAAATTGAGAGTATTTTTTGTTCTCCTTAAATAGCAACATGACGGGTTCGAGATGACCTGTATCAGGATATTTTGCAAACTATGTGTTATTTGACTGACATAACAAGTACATGGAAGCTCTTCTAATTATGATCTAAAGTGATATCACTGGCCAAACCTGAAATTTCACAGTTCTAAAAATCCAAAACATAGAAAAGAAAACATATTTGGCCCTTTGTTCTATGAACTGGAGCAGTTAAGATGTGATTGGAACGTAAATCAGCTCTGCAGTTGTTGGATATCTCCTACAGCTACTGATCTTACAAAACTTGAAGACCTATCTAGAGTTCGTCCTGCACACAAGAGCCCATGTTGAGAAGAAGTCAAAAGACGACGAAAGTTGTTGTAAATGTAATATAGCTTTGGTTTTGTTGGATAGGGAAGAGAACTTACATGTAGATCATCGCCTTCTTTTGTTTCAGCGTCGGAGTCTTCTGCATCTGCATCCACATCATCTTCATCTGCATCCTCAACCTGAAAGCAATAGAGGTTCAGGTTGGTAAGTCACTTGCGAAAATCATGAGTGAATATATATGTACATTGTTCTAAAAATCCCCATTTAATCCTCTATAATTTCAGATCAATCCTTTAATCAGATTTATTTTCAGTTTAATCCCCGATCAGTACGGGGAGGAAAAGTCCATCTCTGATTAGCGCCTAACAATTTTTAGAACGCTAATATATATAAGAATGATGTAAAAATTTATAAGAGTGATGTGAAGGCTTACATCAGAATCAACGGGATCGTCCTTTGCATCCAGTTCCTGTTAAAGAGAGAGAGTTCATGGATGAGAATTGAGAAACTGAAAATTTGACAGCCAAAGTAACTATTTTTGGTCAGTTATACAAAATTAATACCTCTTCCTTCTTCTCAGCCTCCTCAAAAGCTGCTCTCTCGGCCTGCAATAGAAAGTCGTTCGGGTTAACATGAAAGAAAGGACATAAATATGTAAAAAGAAGATTTTTAGAGAAAGGTGCCGTACATCCTTGTTCTTGCCCCAGGTTTCCTCAGCTAAATTCTTGGCGTACTCGGGATCGTCACAAATCAAGACATTGTCAAACATGGTACCAGATTTCACCTGAAACATTCACATTTAGCTCATTAGAAACTTGTTAACATAACTAGAGATAATACATAAGCTAAATAAGAAATGGGAGATTCATTACCTGCCACAACTCAATTCCAACATACTTCAAGCTTGGGAAGACATAGATTTCAGGGTCATCCTTGAAATCTGTAAATCGAGATGGATAGGTTGTTAGCAATCATCAAATCATTTGACCAAGTACTAGTTCCTTGATAAGAAGTTGGGCATTGGTTGTTAGAAATGTCAAATCATTTGAACAAGAACTAGTTCACTACAAACTTTGATAAGAAGTCAGGCATTGTTATAAATGAGAAAGTACCTGGGTTGTCAATCATTGGTGCCTTCCATTTTCCTTGGTAGTTAGGGTTCTTAATTTTCTGTTAAGAAATATAAAACATCATTATGAAAATGGGAACTTATAACAACAGGAATTGTTTGAAGACTAAATTATAACGTCACAAACCTTTGCCTTCCATGGGCCCTTGTATTCGGGGTTGGCAATGGTTGGGGCAGTCCACTCACCATCTTCCTCATCATCCCAATCCTCAGGCTATACGGTATCAAACGAACAAGTAAGTGCTTTGCTTAACTAAGTCAGTTAGAAGTAAACGACTAAACAAAAGTTTATTATTTCACACCTTTGTGGCCTCAGAATCAACAATCTCCTTTGGGATATCATCATAGCCCTAAAGAAAACAAAAATAGTAAAGCCTAAATGCACACCAACAGACATTAAATAAGCAAATCAAGTACAATGGTGAACCATACATCGGGCTTCTTATCTTCGGGGTCAGGAATATACTCCTTGTCATCCCAATCTTCAGGCTGCATCATTATGCATTTAGCTCATCAGTGTCATACAAATGAACAGAAAAAAACTACAGAACGCAAAAGATAATGGAAAGAACCGTAATGTAGTGCATGCAATAGTAGCTAATTACCTTCTTTGCCTCAGGGTCCTTTATTTTCTTGGGTGGGAGAAGATCCCAGTCAGTGTAGAGACTGCCAGTTTGCTTCTCAACATTGTCAATAAGGATACTGTAGGTTGCATCGGGACGAAGGATGAATGTATAAACGTGAGTCAGTTGGTCAGTCTCACAGGGAACATCCTTCTTGATCAAATGGTTTGTATCATTGTAGGTCAGAATGGCATGCACTTTCTTGGTGCTGTATCCACAGATATCTGGGCCAAACATGATACTGAACCGACCAGATACCAAAAAGAGTCAGTAATGTTTTAATTAGATATACTTATAAATATGCTACAATTGCTATAGAAAAGTAAGATTTTACCTGTATGGGGTATCACCGCCGAATTGCTTTTGGTCAACTTCACCACTCATTAACTTCATATACCCACCACCACAGTCAAGTTTCTGTTCATGTTTGACAGAAAACTGAAAGACTAGAGTCTTGTCCTTGTTGCTGAATGCAGGGAACTCAGCTGAGATAGCATAGAATCTATAGTCTTCACTTGTCTGGATACCTGGTTTAGGGACATCAATACCATATAAGGAATTAAGAAATGTGGATGGCTTTAGCCATTATCAAATCATCGAGAATTCAATGTATTTGCAGTCCATATGAATTTGAATGTTATAGACTCATTTCAATGGAGTTGAGAAGACATGAGTAAGGAGGTTACCTTTATCATCAGGATTTCCATTCCATTTACCAGAGGTGAAATTCCACTCCCCAGCCATGTTTTCATCTCTCTTCCAGTCAGATTTGACCCACTTGCTTTCCCATCCATCTAAAAAATTGACAAAACATATCATTCAGTGAAATGCAAGTGTTGCTATCAGACGAGCATTTATTAATCAAAGTAAAGCAGCCCTCTTACTTCCCAAAACAGAAGCATAAATCTTTCAAAGCCGATAATTTATTATGTATATAACCAGTAAGCAAGCAAAAGTATAGTAAAAAAAACCAGTCCAGTGAAATCATCCATAGAAAGCACACAATTAAGAGAATATGTGTGTTTATATCAATATCAAACATCTACAGCAAACATAATCATTGCCATTTAACAACATAATTTGTTAATCAGTAAATCAAGGCTAGTAACAGAACTAAAATCCACCAACCGCTACAGATCTCCACCAATCCATTCAAAATGTGTGTAATATCAACCACATCACTTCCACACTGAACAAACTCAACAGCTAATCAATTATCTAACTTGTAAGAGTACACTCCATTCAATGTACCAGAAAATGATACTGATTCCATCTTCAAACAATAAAAAAACTACAGATCCACACAAAACAAGCAGAATATGCACATTGCAGATCACTCACTAACTTGTAAGATCATACTTCATTCATTCAATGCACCAGCAAATAAAACTAATTCCATCATCGAAGATCAAAGCTACAGATCCGCAGAAAACAAGCACAACGCACACATTGCAGATCACTCAGCCGAACTATTTCAGAATTGGATCGGATCGGTACTCAAAAACAAGCTCCAAACCGATTCCTCACACATCACAAGACAATTAAACTCAAATTAACACTTCCAGAGACCGCCAAAGTAAATGCAAGCACAAATCGAAACAAATTAAGCAACAACAAGATCGAGAAAACAGTAATTATGATCCGATCACCGAAAAAAACGAAAATGAGCTCAAAATCAACAATGAGAATTCGAGAGAAGCAGAGAATCGGTGAGTATATATACCTTCGAAGCGCTCTTCGAAGAACACAGCAGCGGAGGCGATCGCGACGAGCGAGAAGAGAGCGAGAGCGAGGACGAGACTAGGGTTTAGTCTTCGAGCAGCCATGGCTCAAGCGCAGAGAAAGCTTCTAAGTTTCTTCAGAGAGACTGTTATCGAGATGTGGAAGTGAAGCTTCTGAGAACTCTATATAGCAGTCTTCTTCGTCGATTTTTATGATAAAATTTAAAAAAAAACAGTTAATTAATTAAATCCGACGTGGACGCAGGGTGGTGACTCCAACGAATGGGCGGTCGCCATGTCACCGCTGCTCGTCACGGGTGTCAACGTGGCACGCTCCGATTGGGAAATACACGAGGCGAAGAGGCCGAGTGTGAGTGCGACACGTGTCCGGATCTGTTGTATTTTACGAAATTAGCATTGGGTGTAGATAGAGTCATCAATCAAGTGGCGTGATCAAAAGAGGATCAGAGAGTTAGTGAAGTGGGGCCCGGTTGATGTGTGGACCCCACAATCTACCTTTTTTAGCCAATAAAGAACCAGTTTTTCTGTGCCGGCATTTTAGGGGATATCCAATATTTTCAGATACATTTCTGTTTTTAAATTGTTTTATTTATGGATTTTGAAAAGTTTTCAAATATTTTTTGACTAATGAGCGAAAACTCCGAGTCAGTTTAACTGGTAAATTATAAAATAAAATAAAATATTTTATTTATTTAATTAGCTTCTATACGTATTTATTTATATTTTGGAGATTGACCTGGTTCATTATAAAATTATATTTGTGATATTCACTGATTAATGATTTTGTTTTGAAAAATGTTACTTCAGTTATTGGGAATAACCATCATATTAATTTGTATAAGATACGATATTATTTTATTTTCTCATAAGTATGCATTAAATATCATTTGCTCACAAAAAATTATCATCCTATTAGAGTGCAGTTCAAAATCCTTCAGTGTACTTTGAAATAAAGTTCAAAACAAAATTACTTAACTTCCTATTTTATTTCTTAAAATATTTAAAGTGTTATTAAAAAAATATTATTTAGTCATATCTCCTAAAACCTCGGCCGACTTTCGTTCAACAGCTCTTCGCAAACGAGTGGTACAAAATTGTGTCAAAAGTGTTAGTCAATAGGTTCAAAACCTCTCTCGACAACGTCGTATCTCCTTTCAAAACTGTATTGTGTTCCGCATTTGAGGTCATGTATCATATTCGTAGGAAAACCTCAAGAGGATCTGGACTAATGGCTCTAAAACTCGATCTGAATAAGGCATATGACCGAGTGGAATAGTCAGTACTCGACAAAATGAGTTTGGTTAATAAGTAGGTGTATATTTTCAATGTATTACACGGTTACTTCCTCATGTCGATTGGCCCTGCTCTAGAGCCCTTCGAGAGGTCTCAGACAGGGTGACCCTTTATTGATGTATTTATTTCTCATTTGTGTAGAGGGTCTGTCTCTATTGCTCGACGATTTCACCAGGATGGGTCGTATCCATAATGTGTAGGTAGTCTCGAGGCCTCCGTTGGTATCCCACCTATTGTTCGTGGACGACATCTATTTATTGTGCAAGGCTACCCTTAGGGTAGATGTCCAGCTCCACCAAGTATTGTCATTTTACGAAAGATTTTTGGGTCAGGCGATGAATCAAGATAAATTCTCAATGTTCTTCTCTCCTAATACCTCGGCATGAGTTCAAAGACATATTAAGACGCTTGAATTTTTGAGAAGACTCAGAACGCCCATTATATATCGAGATGCCAAATATGGTTGGTCGAAGTAAAAGAAGAGTCATGAATTTCATTAAGAGCAAGATTTTTAAGCGTATATCCAGTTGGAATATCCGGTTCTTATCATCACCGGGTAGAGATGTGATGATCAAATCGATTCTCCAACCGATGCCCAATTATGCAATGCAGATTTTTCTGTTCCCTCAAGGTTTGTATGATGAAATCGGCAGGATATTAAATAAATTTCGGTGGCTTGGGAAGGCAATGGGGTCGAGAATAATTTGGCGGCGATGGCATGATCTATGTAAACATGAAGAGGAGGGAGGCATTAGGTTCCTGAATCTAAGAGAATTTAACTTGTCCCTTTTGAGGAAACATGACTCCTTGTCTCAAGACCATCGTTCTTGCCGGCCAAATATTTCCCGCGCTCGTCCCTCCTTGATGCTCCTATGAGTTCTGGGCCTAGTTTTGTGTGGAGGAGCATATGGGAGGCTCGGGACTGTTTAGGCCTGGTTCGTGATTGAGTATAGGGCCAGGCTCCATTTTCATGAGGGGGAACCCGTGGTTGTCGGAAAGTGAACAATATGACTTGCAGGCTCCTATTTTGACAATTGTTGTTTAGGTTTCATGTATGTTTTTATCAGACTTCCGCCCTTGAAAATGTGTCAAACGTTAGAGCCAATTTCAATTCGGGTACTTGCAATAAAAAAAACTTTCTTAATTACGAGCGTCTCAGCTTTGGAGGACAGGTGGTTCTAGTCTTAAACTAAATTAAATGAGTACTCGGTTCATAGTGCTTATAGGCTTCTTTAGTGTCTCATTAATACTTGACTACTCTTGGTCCTAACGTTCACTAGAGGAGAGTTTGGCGCATGAATAATTCCCCAAAAGTCGAGATTTGTTTTTGTTGGAATTTGTAGAACTATCTCCCAACCAAGACTAGGATGTCGGATGGAGGAGTGATTACAGTCATGTCTTGCCCATTTGACTTGACTTGTCGGAGGAGGTGACGACAAATCATATATTTTACTGGTGTGTTCAATCACCAAGACATCTGGGAAGACATGATGACAATCATTGTTCAAATAAGATTGCGATGAGATTCAAATATAAGGAACTGGTTTGGATGGGCGTTGAGTCAGGTGGGGATGAGATTTTGCTTGCTTTATTTGGGCTATTTGAATTGCCAAAAATAGCTTGGTATGGAAGGGCACAACCTTCTCAGCGCCTTTTACTGTTGTCATGGCCAAAGCTTCGCATAGGAGTTGACAACAAGCTTCAGCGAGCGCAACGCATGTGGGGGATATTCCGCCACCTCGGAAAAACTCGTGGGTTTCAACATTTGAAGATTAATGCCGATGAAGGGATGGATGTTGTCGAGGCTTGTGGAATGTAGGTGTTTGTAGGGATGAGTAGAGAAGGCTTATAACGTGGGTTTCTGTCAGCGATTTACGGGGGTTCTCCAACCAGTCGAGATGGAGATCGTGAGTGTTCGAGAGACTCTCTGGTGGATGGGAAGAAACAAGTGGACGTCGGTGACTTTGGAGTCAGACCGCTAGAGCGTGGTAAATCTTATAAAGAGGAGAGTCTTCCACATCAATTGGATAGGGAAGCGGTTGCGGACTACATCCGCTTTTCAGATGTTTTGAACCCCTCGTCTTCAATTGCTTTTGTTCTTAGATGTTGTAATTCGGTGGCACATGTGCTCAGGGTCGGCTAAATGATTTTTAAGGTCTAAAGCTAAAGTGATTAATAAAGTATTATCTTAGGCATTAGTTTTCAAAATGGGCATAAAATATTTAGATACGAGGTTTTTTTAATCATACTTAGGTCCTCTTTTTTTGGTGGGCCTAAAGCAGTTGTTTAACTTGGTTTATGGACAAGTTGACCCTGCGTATGTGGCCAAATGTTGCATTGCATAACTCAAATTGAGATTCGAGTGGGGTCATGTCCCATCGGTATTTATGGATGTTGTCCAACATTAGCTGATCAATTTGCGTAATAAATATGTGTTTTTCAAAAGAAAAATAGTTTATTCAATTGTTACCATAAAACTAAACTTGTGTTGTGTATAAATTCAGACATCTCATACCTCACTCAGTAAGTCTAAATTTATATCACCTGCACTCTCTCAATAATAATTTGTAATACCGTTGCTTACGATGATGACACAAATAATTGTTCATTTTTAGTTTTGGACACATCTTTCCGTCCAAATTAATTACACGTGTATCCCATTAACGGCATTGTGGTGGAAGAAATAAATATTTGGAGTAGCATATTTAACCGAATATTCTATCCACCATTTCCGAATATTATTCTACGATTAAATAGTTCGTGCATAGTTGGATTGGAGTAGAAGTGAATCAAGAGGTTGATGGTATTGGTATTATCATTATGTCGCGTGTTCTCTTGCCACATTCATTAGCTTGCAAGGGACACAACATAGTAACATGAATGGCTTTGTCCACAACGATCCGACACAAAAACCAAACAAGTGACCACAAAAACATACACTAAATCTAGGATTCAAGACAGCTTAGAAAATTCAGAAATTCACATCTTTGGACACTCAGAAAATTCATAATTCTAAGAATTCAAAACGTATGAAAAAACACATTTCCTCATTGTTCTAATAACTCCATGTGATCGAAACGCAATCAGCTATCCGAATTTAATCCGATTTTTTTTTCTAAGAGAAATCTCCTACAGCTACCGAGCTTACAAAATGCAACTTGTTCGAGCTTTTTTGCGCTACCTAGAGTTCATCCTGCAAACAAGAAATGAAATGTTGAGAAACAAAGAGAAGACATTAAGCGAAAGTGGTCGCTTAGTTTTTGATTTATTGGGATGGAGAAGAGAAGTTACATGTAGATCGCCGTCTTTTGATTCAGCATCGGAATCTTCTGCATCTGCATCATCTTCATCGGCGTCCTCAACCTGAAAAGTAGAGGTTTCGGTAAGTGACGTGCAAATCAAGTGTTGATATTTTATACAGACAGTTGCTTGAAGGCTTACATCAGAATCAACAGGATCGTCCTTTGCTTCCTGGAAAGAGAAAAGTTTATGAATAAGAAATTGAAAAAACAAGTAGCAAGCGAAGTTCTTGTAAAACCCAAGTGCAGCAGCTCATGTCAATCCCAAAATAAATCTACAATTTTTCATTTTAATCCATAATCTTGGCAAACAATCAAATGAGACACTAATGTTAGGACAAAGAGTGGAAGAAAATCAATTTGTATGCTTGAACATATGACGGGAAAAGAGAAAACCATTACCTCTTCAATCTTCTCTGCCTCCTCGAAAGCTGCTTTCTCGGCCTGAAATGGCAAAAGTCATAATGGTCAACATAAACTGACAAAAGAAACGAATTTGAGACGCAGAACAAATTTCAAAGGGAGAAGTGACATACATCTTTGTTCTTTCCCCATGTTTCTTCAGCAAGATTCTTGGCGTACTCGGGATCGTCACAAATCAAGACGTTGTCAAACATGGTACCGGATTTCACCTGAAACGTTCACATTTTTAGGTCATCAGAAATTCGGCAAAACTGCACAAGATAACAAATTAACTAAATTGTGAATGGGACCTTACCTGCCACAACTCAATTCCAACATACTTCAAGCTAGGGAAGACATGGATCTCAGGATCATCCTTGAAATCTGTAAAATATGATAGATCATTTTTTAGCAATCATCAAGACACAAACTAGTTAACCACAAATTTCAGTGAGAAATCAGGCCTTTTATAGTAATGTAAAAGTACCTGGGTTGTCAATCTTCGGTGCCTTCCACTTCCCTTGGTAGTTAGGGTTCTTAATTTTCTGTTAAGAAACAGAGAACGTCATTATGGAACTGGGGAATTATAATAACAGAAATTGTGTGAAGAACAAACTATAATCTCACAAACCTTTGCCTTCCATGGACCCTTGTACTCAGGGTTGGGAATAGTTGGGGCAGTCCACTCACCATCTTCCTCATCGTCCCAATCCTCTGGCTATATGGTATCAGATGAACCAGTAAGTGTTTTGCTCAACTAAATCAGTTAGATGTAAATGATTGAACAAAGTTTATTATTCCACACCTTTGTGGCCTCAGAATCAACAATTTCCTTTGGGATGTCATCATAGCCCTAAAGAAAAACAAAACAATCAGCCTAAATGCACAACACCAGACAGTAAACAAGCAAATCAAGTAGAACAGTGAACCATACATCAGGCTTCTTATCTTCTGGGTCAGGAATATACTCCTTGTCATCCCAATCTTCAGGCTGCATCATTATGTATTTAGGTCAATGGTGGCATACAATGAACAAAATAAAATTATGGAAATCAAAAGATAATGATAATAAAGAACCATAAGATTATATATGGATCAATAGTTAATTACCTTTTTCGCCTCGGGGTCCTTAATTTTCTTTGGTGGGAGAAGATCCCAATCAGTGTAGAGACTGCCAGTTTGCTTCTCAACATTGTCAATAAGGATGCTGTAGGTAGCATCGGGACGAAGGATGAATGTATAAACATGAGTCAGTTGATCAGTCTCACAGGGAACATCCTTCTTGATCAAGTGGTTTGTATCATTGTAGGTCAGAATAGCATGCACTTTCTTGGTGGTGTATCCACAAATATCCGGGCCAAACATGATACTGCAACCAACCAGATACTGAGGAGTCAGCAATGCTTTGGTCGGATACGCTTGGTCAAATATACTTTTGAAACATAATAAAATTCTTATAGGAAAATGAATGTTCACCTGTATGGGGTATCACCGCCAAATTGCTTTTGGTCAACTTCACCACTCATTAACTTCATATACCCACCACCACAGTCAAGTTTCTGTTCATGTTTGACAGAAAACTGAAAGACTAGAGTCTTGTCCTTGTTGCTGAATGCAGGGAACTCAGCTGAGATAGCATAGAATCTATAGTCTTCGCTTGTCTGGATACCTGTGTTGGGATGTGTCAAACTAGCATACTACGAAATAAATGGTTTTCTAGTCATCAAAAGCATAGACATTAATCTTTCTAGTAGTTAATCAGAATTGAAATTTCACTCAATATAACAATTGAAGAGACATTAGTAAGATGGGCACCTTTATCATCGGGGTTTCCATTCCATTTACCAGAGGTGTAATTCCACTCCCCGGCTAACTTTTCATCTTTCTTCCAGTCAGATTTGACCCACTTGTTTTCCCATCCATCTAAAAATTTGGCAAACCATATCAGAAGAGAATTTAGTAATCAAAGAAAAGCAAACCTTTTCACTTCACAAAACAAACACATTAATGCTTTTTTCCAAAATAACTCAAATAGGCAAAGCAGAAAAAAATTATCATGTATACATATAACTAGCCAGCATCCTCACAAGTGTAGTTAAAACCACTCCAATGAAATATGCAAGGAAAGCGAACATATAACAGAATGTTTGTGTGTAGCTCAAACACATAAAGCAAGAAATGTCAATTTTTATACCATACATTACCATCTAATTAAAACAACAAAATTTATTAATCACTAAATAAAGGCTGGTAACAGAAATAAATGTCTCCATTAATTCAAAATGAGTATAAACTCAACCACATCACCTCCACACTGTACAAACTCAACAGCTACCCAATCATCAAACTTTTAAGATCATAGTCTATTTAATGTACCAACGGAAGAGACTGATTCCATCATCAAATGACAAACAAAGCTACAGATCATCCACGCAAAACAAGCACATTGCATGTATATAACTTAGACAGCATCAGATTCAGATGCAAAAGTGTAGTAAAAAACCAAATAACACAAAGAAAACAAACGAATAATAAAATATTTTCGTATCAAATATCTATAGAAAAAATTATCAATTTGGCATCCTACACATTACAATCTAATTACCAAAACAACATAATTTTAATATCACTAAATTAAGACTAGTAACACAACTAAAAACTCAAGAACCACTACAGACTTCTACCATTTCATTCAAAAATGAGTATAATCTCAACCACATACTTCCACACAGAACAAACGCAACACCTACTAATCACCTGACTTGTAAGATCATACTCCATTCAATGCACCAGCAATAAGACTGATCCCACCATCAAAAGAAAATACAGATCCACACAAAACAAGCAGAATACACACTTTGCAGGTCACTCTACCGAACTATTTCATAATTGGACCAGAACGGTAGTCAAGAAATAAGCTCCAAACCAATCCATCAAACAGCACAACACAATTAAACAATAATAAGCATTTTCAGAGACCGCCAAAGTAATTCAAAACAGCATTATTTGCCCATCACAAAATTAAGGCTAGTAACATAACTACATTTCAACAACCACTAATGATCTCCACCAACGCATTCATAATGAGCATTTTCAACCACATCACCTCCACAAAGAGCAAACTCAACACCTACCTAATCATCTAACTAGTAAGACCATACTCCATTCAATACACCAGCAAATGAGATTGATTTTATCACCAAACAATTAAAAAAATTACAGATCCACACAATAGAAGCAGAATACACACATTGCCAACCGAACATTTCATAATTGGATCCGAACAATAGTCAAGAAACAAGCTCCAAACCGATCCATCAAACAGCACACCAAAATTAAACAAAAATTACTAAACTAACATTTTCAGAGACACGCCGTAGTAAATGTGACAACAAATCCGAAACCAGATAAGCAACAACAAGATCGAGAAAACAGTAATTACGATCCGATCACAGAAAAAACGGAACTGAGCTTAAAAGCAACAATGAGAAACCGTGAGAAGCAGAGAATCGGTGCGCATATACCTTCGAAGTGCCGTTAAACACTAATTACTGCGCCAATGAGAAACACAATTAAACACTAATTAACATTTTCAGACACCACCGAAGTAAATGTGACCACAAATTGAAACAAGCTATGCAACAACAAGATCAAGAAAAGAGTAATTGCGATCCGATCACCGAAAACAACGAAAATGAGCTCAAAATCAACAATGAGAAATCGAGAGAAGCAGTGTGTGTATACCTACGAAGCGCTCTTCGAAGAACACAGCAGCGGAGGCGATCGTGACGAGAGAGAAGAGAGCGAGAGCGAGGACGAGACTAGGGTTTAGTCTTCGAGAAGACATGGCTCCACTGGAGAGAGGTTCCTTGTTTCTACAGAGACTGTTATCGAGATGTGGAAGTGAAGCTTCTGAGTGCTCTTTATAGCACTCTTCTTCATCGATTTTTACGATAAAATAAATAACAATTAACTAAAATCCGACGTGGACGCGGGCCAACGAATGGAAGATCGCCATGTCATCGCCGATCGTCACGGGTGTTGACGTGGCGTGTTCCTATTGGACAATACACGAAGCGCAGAGGTCCCGTGTGAATATGACACGTGGCTGGATCTGTTGTGTTTTTACGAAATTAGCATTGGGTGTAGAGTCATCGATCAAGTGGCATGATCGAAATGGATCGAGAGTGAGTGAAGTGGGGCCCAGTTAATGTTGGCCCCACATTCCATCTTTTTCAGCCAATAAAGAACCGTAAGTTAAAATGTGTTTAATTTGGATGGATAAATATTTTATGATAAAAATAAAATTAGACCCATGAAATTTCAGTTCGGTTTAGTTATTTTTGGGTAGATGCTGGTCTGGGTCGGTTAATCGATTCAAGCCTTAGTGGTCGAGTTTGATAGTAGTCAATTTTTACAAGTTGGTCTTACTCTCGATTAATCGGTTTATTTGAGCATACTCAATATTGTGAAAAAATATTATTAATAAAACTGGGCATTAGTTAGACTATTAATTCATGAGTTTCATTATGAATAGATCATCATATGTCGGATTGTTTGGTGATTGTTTATTATTTCTCTTTGTTACTTCTTACTAGATTATTGCTCTATGGTGTTATATACTCTAACAAGTAATATCATAGTCTAGTTTGCATATATCTCATTTGACATGCATGCTAGTGGATCGAGTTACTTGAACTAATAAGATCTAGAACGATGATTGATCAAACTATGATTTCTATGAGAGCTAGCGAGTGAGAGTGTAAATTGATTTGGGTTTAAGAGCATGAGAAACTCAATGTGATGAGTCTCAATGTGGAAGAGGATTGTTAGGATTTAACACGTGTTGTCAAAGACTACGGGTTATAAGAAGAGTTTATATACACATTAGACTCAAGACCTAAAATGTTATTCTTTTTGTTCACTGATAGATTTTAATGTGCATATGAGCTTTTTTATTATGTGCTCCTTGGTAAAAGCTTGGTTCTCCCCCAACAAGTGATATCAAGACACACATCTCATCATGCCGATGGACTAGTGGATCTCATGGCCTAATTATTTTATTTTTAAAATTTGAACTTTGGAATTATTCTATTTTTGAAAATCTAATAACGAATCTAAATCATGGATCAACTAATTGCTTCATTTTATCAGGATGTTCGTAAATGTTTTTTTTGAATGTTTTCAAAAACATATATAATTTACCCTTGGAAAAAAGAAGAAGAAAGACACTTGATATTTAATTTCTTATTCACCTCTTGTCCATTTAGAGCTTGTGATATATCGTTTGAAATATCTCATATTCTAGATTATATAAGCATATTTTACATCATTTAAGTCCGAGTCTAAATGTTCTAAAATTACAGCTCAGGTTGACACAATCACAAGTTAACACACACGTTAACTTGCCCAATTTTCAACTTTTGTCCAACACAAACATGATAACAAAAAAGAAGGCACCATCGAGTTGACGAGAGGTAAGGCGAGACAACTCAAGAAGAAAAAAAGTAAGTAAGAAGAAGAAAATTAGAGTTGGGTTTGCTTATTGTCTTCAATTTTGTAAGTTTTTTTTATTACGAGACCGAGCAAGGTAAGTTCGGGTTGTTTGGTTAATCAACACGTCAAATATAAGTATTATTGACTCGCGGTCAAATCGGTGTAAAATTCAGTGTGACCGACCCGATTAAACTGCAATTCTACAATTCTAAAATCACAGACCGACCCGATTGAATCTCATAAGCGATTACTTTTATATTACATAAGTTTCGGGGGAATGATGAGTCACTTCAATGCTTGAAGTACAAGTGAATCAAGGTCAAGAGTTTGTTGGTACTGTCATTATGTTGTGTGTGTGAATTGTGAAGAGCTCTCAGCCTCTCACGTGTCTCTTGCCGGATTCATTACCTTGCATTCAACAGTAGAAGCTTCTATTTAGCTTGTAATGAAGCTTCTATTTACCTTTCGTTTTTGTTTCACAAAATTGAACCAAAATAGTTCTCCTTGGTGAACTCAATTATTTTTAGATATCCGTTGACACAGTTGGAGATTCGATTTGGTCAGGTCGGTAATGTTTGGACAGCCCTACAGTTTTGGGAGGCGATGTACCAAATATAGTCCGAGTTTAATGGATCAACCTAGTAATTGGATCATTCGAGTCCTCAAGATTGGGGTTAGTTCCTCGGTTAGGTCCGAGCTATTTTTGCTTTCCCCTAACTCAAGAACCAGCTATGAAAATCATGCACTATGTGTCATCTTTCTGATGCTGCTGCTTCTAAGTTTATTACTGACATTCCAAGTCTAAGAAACAACTCACAAAAACAGAGTCAAATTCGCTATCATAGTTCATACAAGTGATTAAACTTGAAAACCCATAATTTTAACAATTCATAACATCAAAGCCTCTCTGTTTCAATCAGCTACGCAGTTTCTTGCATCCAAATCCAATTCGAACCTCTCTCTAAGACGACTCTCCTACAGCTACTGATCTTACAAAAGGAAGTTTGTCGGAGCTCTTTCGCGCTACCTAGAGTTCATCCTGTAAACAAGATGGCACGGGAAAAGAATATGAGCGGATGTTGAAAACGAAAGAGAACGACTTAAAAAACAAAAGTGGTCATGCAGAGAAGAGAACTTACATGTAGATCATCGTCTTTTGATTCAGCATCGGATTCTTCTGCATCTGCATCGTCTTCATCGGCATCCTCAACCTGAAAAGTAGGGGTTTTGTTTGGTTAGTTGAGGGAACCAGGTGACATGTGAATCGAGTGATATCACATCGTAAATGGAGAGAGTTTCATGAAGGCTTACATCAGAATCGATATGATCGTCCTTTGCTTCCTGGAAAGAGAAAGTTTACAAATAAGAAATTGAAAAAACAAATAGCAAGAGAACCTAAGCGTAGCTTGCTCATTTCATGTAGGTATGTTAAAAGACAGGACAATTTCCGAACTCCATCCTAAAATAAGTTTACCATTTTTCATTTTAATCCTTAATCTTTGCAAACAGTCAAATGAGACATGGATTTCAGGACAAAGGGGAAAAAAGTAATACCTCTTCCTTCTTCTCTGCTTCCTCAAAAGCTGCTTTCTCGGCCTGGAATAGCAAGTCATCGTGATTAACATAAAAGAAAAGAGAAAGCCGTCAAAACAAATTCATAAGAGAAAGGTGACATACATCCTTGTTCTTTCCCCATGTTTCTTCAGCAAGGTTCTTGGCGTACTCAGGATCGTCACAAATCAAGACATTGTCAAACATGGTACCAGATTTCACCTGAAATGTTCACGTTTTCAGGTCATCAGAAACTCAGCAAGACTGCATAAGTTAACAGATCAACTAAATCGTGAATGGAACATTACCTGCCACAACTCAATTCCAACATACTTCAAGCTAGGGAAGACATAGATTTCAGGATCGTCCTTGAAATCTGCAAAATATGACGATCAATTTTTTTAGCAATCATCAAATCATTCAAACAAGTACTTGGGTTGTCAATTTGAACCAATTTTATTTACCTAGTGAAATACCCAACATGATTGATAATTGAGCCAAAACACTAATCAATCCCCTCCACGTTCCTTAATTTCCACTTTTGCTTTAAGCAAAAGCTAAAACAAAAGTGTTTGGTGTACTTTGTTTGTCCTTGTTTAAGATATTAATTAGCACAACTAAGTTGGCTTAAGCAAATGCTTTTGAATTGTAAAGGTTAGAAAGGACTGTGAGACAGACGGAGAAGTAAGGTGGATTTATAGACAAACAAAGATCAGCTTCATCAGTCAATAAATTCATGTTAATTTTTCGTCTCACACTCACTAACACTCCTTTCTTTGCAACTGATACAATTCAAAAGTTATTGATTTCAACTCATCTATCTAAAATACATTAATAATGTGTTTGCCAAAATGTGAGATTGAGAATCCTTTATTTTATGAGTTTATCTACATAATTATTCATTATTATAAAATTGAATATAGCATTAACATGAGTTTGCTACTACGATTTGGACAGTGAAAACACAAAAACATACTTGTCAAGGTACTTAATTAATAAGTATTTTTTTTAATCTAAATTGTGGCTAGTGCCCAGCTGTCTTTATTTGGGAATACCACAATGTATATATTTTTGGAAAGAGTGTAGACATCAAGGACACTATTTATAATTTCTTCATAATCAGGAGAATTTAATACCATTTTTGTATTATTATGGAATTTAATGGAACTAATTTATTTGATCCAAGTGCGAATTTGAACGCTTAGCTTGGTGGTTGGACGCTTCTTTAGCTTCTAAACAAGGACTATAGAGGACAAACACAAAAAAACATTTGTTTAAGCCAACTTAAGTCAAAGTTAGTAGCTTGATTAATCAAGGACAAACAAATGACACCAAACACTTTTGCTTTAAGCAAAAGTGGAGGTAATAAAACAATAATTACACTCCATTATATGTCAACCTTAAATGTAATCCAAATATTTGATAAAATAGTTCATTTCCCATATATGATTCTAGGGCGAAATTAAGGAATGAGTAGGGGATTGATTAGTGTTTTGGCTTAATTATCAATCATGTTGGGTATTTCACCGGCTAAATAAAATGGGCTGACAACAAATTTCAGTAAGAAGTCAGGCCTTGTATGGTAATGTAAAAGTACCTGGGTTGTCAATCATTGGTGCCTTCCACTTCCCCTGGTAGTTAGGGTTCTTAATTTTCTGTTAAGAAGCAGAGAACAAAATTATGAAACTGAAGACTTATAATATAATAACAGGAAGTGTGTGAAGTACAAGCTATTAGCTCACAAACCTTTGCCTTCCATGGACCCTTGTACTCAGGGTTGGGAATGGTTGGGGCAGTCCACTCACCATCTTCTTCATCATCCCAATCCTCAGGCTATAGGGCATAAAATGAACCAGTAAGTGCTTTGATCAACTAATTCTGTTACAAGTAAAAGACAGAACACAATTTTTTTTAACACACCTTTGTGGCCTCAGCATCAACAATCTCCTTCGGGATGTCATCATAGCCCTAAAGAAAACAAAATAGTGAGTCTAACTGCACAGCACTATACAATAAACAATCAAATCAAGTACAACGGTGAACCATACGTCAGGCTTCTTATCTTCAGGATCAGGAATATACTCCTTGTCATCCCAATCTTCAGGCTGCATCATTATGCATTTAGGTCATACAAATGAACAGAAAAAAAATTACAGAACACAAAAGATAATGGTAAGAACCATAATGTAGCATATGCATTAGTAGCTAATTACCTTCTTTGCCTCAGGGTCCTTAATTTTCTTTGGTGGGAGAAGATCCCAATCAGTGTAGAGACTGCCAGTTTGCTTCTCAACATTGTCAATAAGGATGCTGTAGGTAGCATCAGGACGGAGGATAAACGTATAAACGTGAGTGAGTTGGTCAGTCTCACAGGGAACATCCTTCTTGATCAAGTGGTTTGTGTCATTATAGGTCAGAATAGCATGCACTTTCTTGGTGCTGTATCCACAGATATCTGGGCCAAACATGATACTGCAACCAACCAGGTATGAAAGGGTCAATTTTTTTGGGTCAAGTATAATTTTGAAAAATGCAAAAAAATTAAATAGGAAAATACTATTTCACCTGTATGGGGTATCACCACCGAATTTCTTCTGGTCAACTTCACCACTGAGCAACTTCATGTAGCCACCACCACAGTCAAGCTTCTGTTCATGCTTCACAGAAAACTGGAAGACTAGAGTCTTATCCTTGTTGCTGAATGCAGGGTACTCAGCTGAGATAGCATAGAATCTATAGTCTTCACTTGTCTGGATACCTGTTTTAGGGCATCAAGATACCACATCAAGAAATGCAGGGTCTTAGTCATCAAAAGTATAGACATCGATATTTTTAGTAGTTCATCGGAATTGAAATTATACACTCGATTTGATGGAATTGAAGAGAAAAGAGTAAGAAAGGCACCTTTATCGTCAGGGTTTCCATTCCATTTACCAGAGGTGTAATTCCACTCCCCAGCTAAATTTTCGTCTCTCTTCCAGTCAGATTTAACCCACTTGGTTTCCCATCCATCTACACATTTGGGAAATCACATTATTCAAAACAATTCAAGCATTATCCAAAGATAATTCAGTACACTGAATAAAGCAAGACTTTTTACATCCGAAAACAAAAGCATAATTATTCTTTCCAAAAGGCTATACTTCAGTTTTACTCAAAGCTGATTTTTTTTGATAATTCTAACTTTTTTGCTACTTTTTCTATGAAACCCTCCCTACTCATCACACGCAACAAATTTTTTAGAACATTTTAACCATCAACATTAACCACCATAAAGTTCCAAACACAGCAAGTGATAGTCATTCAAGACCACCTACAACAAACAGTATCAGTAGGTACACAATACATTTCTATCTACTTAAAACCAACATTATTACCTGATCACCAAAAATTCAACCACCAGAAGATTTTTACCTACCCCCTTCAAAGTGAGTATATCCAACTACATCACCTCCACACTGAACAGTATCAATTGGTACACAATACATTTCTATCTACTTAAAACCAACATTATTACCTGATCACCAAAAATTCAACCACCAGAAGAATTTTACCTATCCCCTTCAAAATGAGCATATCCAACTACATCACCTCCACATTGAACAAACAAACCTAACAGCTACCTAAATCATCCCACTTGAGAGATCACATTCCACTGAATGTACCAAAAACTAACGGTGGTTTCAGAATCAGAACCAAACGATCAAAAACAACAGATCCATAAAAAACAAGCGGCACCAGCACGAATTTGGATCGGATCGGTACACAGAAACAAACACCAAACCAGAATTAACAACAAATCAACACATTCAGATATCACCAGATAGAAATGCGAGCGAAATTGAACACGAATCAGCAACAGCACGATCAGAAATCAAGAAACGCGATCCCATGACAGAGAAATCGAAATTGAGCTCAAAATGAAGAGCGAGAACTCGAGAGAAGCAGAGAATCGGTGAGTATATGTACCTTCGAAGCGCTCCTCGAAGAACACAGCAGCGGAGGCGATCGCGGCGAGAGAGAAGAGAGCGAGAGCGAGGACGAGACTAGGGTTTAGTCTTCGAGCAGCCATGGCTTCACTGAGATGTGGAAGTGAGCTTCGAGTTGTGCTCTATATACTAATCTTCTTCGTCGATTTTTACGCTGAATTTAAAATTTAAAAACATCGAAATTACTCGGATGAATATCCGACGTGGACATTAGTAGGTGACGTGGACAAATAGGAGAGCGCCGTGTCATCTCACTCGTCATAGTTGCTGACGTGGTAAGTCCGGGTTGGATAGTGCACGAAGCGCAGAGGATCTACTAGAGAGTGACACGTGTCTGAGTTATTGTACGTTACGAGATTGGCCTTCACTTAGATACTTTCTGTTTCGAGATTATATGGGGCATTTCGGTAAATATACAGCGAAGCTCGATCCTGAACCTAAAGACGTGTACGACGTCGTTTTGAGTTGTTCGCTGAGTCTTCAAGCCTCCAGTAAACCCCAAGGTTTAGCTCGGAACTAGAGCTTTGATTCTCTCTTAAATCTTCAAATTTCTTTAAAAAAACCATCGATTCTCTGTGGATTCGGAGACGAAAATGTCGCGTTCGTTGCTCAATCGATCGTGTAAGAGAGCTAGGAGCTCCATAACCAGAACCCACCTCGTCCCCTTCCTCTCTTCTCCATCGGAGCCACATACCAGAGCTCCACAGCCCGCACAATCCAATCTTAGCTCCGATTCAGATCGAAATAGGGCAGTTTCTGGTTCTGGGTACTGGTTTTCGGAGAAGAACGTCGATGGGCTCTCTTCAATTTTGGGGAAGAACACTCAGTGTCTCTCGCGTTGGAACCCTAAAGGCACTGTTTTTGCTTCTGGGTTTGGTTCTAATTTGATTGCTTCAATGGCTTCTCGGTCGTTTGGTACTCAGGTGGCTGCTGAACCGTCGACCTCTGATGGGCTCACTGTGGAGGGGATTGTGGCTAGTCAGTGGACTATACACGATGAGAGTGAGAGTGATTGGAAGAGTCATGTTTCTGCAATTGCTCAATCCATTAGCTTAATCAAAAAGCGCTTGCAGGTAAGTTCTGAAGAAAAAAAAACCCAGTTTTGAGCTCTGTGCGATTCATATTAGAAATTTCATATGAATTGTATTTATATATGAAATCATTGAAATGTGTACAATATGATCCCATTCTACTGCCTTTTTTCGTATGCAGTTGAATTGGATCTGATGTGAAAATGTTCTCATACTGTGCTAAGTTCACGTGTTTTGTTCCTATTTAGTCCTAGAGTTTAATGTGATTTTGTTGTAATTTAGTTCTAAGTTTGGACAAAGTGTTCCAATTAAGTTCTTGTCGTTATGTATACTATCACACTTTTGTAAGATTGTACTTTGTTAATAGTAAAAAAAAGTGCTGCTTTTTTTGTGCAAAATGTATTTTTTTGTACAAAAATGATGAAATTGCCCTGAAATTAAGAATTAATGTTTTTATAAAAATATGTTAACCATACAATTAAATTATAAAATTTGATTATACAAAATTTAGTTAAAATATATTTTTGGAAATTTTTTTATAAAAAAATTATTCTTGAATTTAAGGGCAACTTCGTCATTTTGCTCAAAAATCAAAATTCACATACCTTTTTTGCCATCAGCAAAGTACACAACATCCTCTTGCAAAAGTGTGACAGTTTATAACACCTTTTTGCCATTTTCCCATGATTAAATTAGTACACTTTGTTCAGCTTTAGCACTAAATTAGAACAAAACGTAATAAACTGAAACAAAATGTTGGAACATAAGACTTAACCGGAACAATTTCCATACGAACATTGGAAATAGATTTGAACAAATATATGTTCATTTAGATAGCCCGATTGTGTGCGGGTTGAGATATTTGTAGTTCGGTTTGTGAAATGGCACGGATGTGTGCTTTCTTGTTGAGCTCAGAAATTGGTTGGTTTTCTGGCTGATTAGAGTTTTGCTATGTTGTTGTGATAGTGGAAACAATTGGTAGTTAGGTCGCAGATCTTGTCAGCAGAGCTGAGTAAGCCAGACCTTTGGGATGATCCTGTGCATGCAGGGAAGATAAGTCGGGAGCATGGTTCACTCATGGGAAAAATCAAGGAAGTGACCGCATTTGAGCAAGAATTGCTTGAGCATATCGACATGATAAAGCTTGCTCGGGAGGAGAACGACACTGATATGGAATCGGTGGGCTTCCACATCTTTTCTAGGCATGTATTTGCTTTTTTCCGTTTTAAATTTGCGAAGTAACTGTTTTCTTACATTGTTTATAAAACCATTTTAACATGCAGTAACTTACTTTCTGTAGCATTTAGCATTGTTCAGGTTGACTAAGCCCTTATGTTCTAGAACTTTTTGTCGAACTAAACTTGCAGGAGTCAATGAAGGCTTTACTTAGGATGAGGAAAGATTCAAAACAGAGAGAGCTCGAAGCTTTGCTGTCCAAAGGACAGGATTCTTGTTCTTGTTACATAGAGGTTGTCTTTAAATATTAATGCAACTCTTTTCCTCTATATAGATGTCTTCGATATCACTGCTATTATTTTGCCGAGCACTAAATCTTCCCATTGAGTGCATCTCGACCTTGATGTTTTTTTTGCATATACTATAGGTTCAAGCTGGAGCCGGTGGTACTGAGAGCATGGACTGGGCAGCAATGGTTATGAACATGTATATAATGTGGGCTCAACGTCGTGGGTATGAAGTAAAAATAGTGGACGAAATGGCTGGTGATCCAGCAGGTATCAAGGTACGACTTGTTTTCATCACCCATCTAATAAGCGATTTCACTTGAACCCGTTGTTTCATATTGCATTGTATTCTTCCAAAATAACAAGCTTATGGATCTGTTTCCAGTGTTCTAAATATCGGAACAGGCGGCCGCCTGGGATTTTTAGAACACTGACCCGATTTTACATAATTGGGCGGATCAAGTCGGATAGGCGGGTTTAAGCTATTTTTTCAAAATTAATTTTTGAAACAAATAATAATATAAAATGCCAAAATTTAAAATAATTTATACTAATAGATACTCTTGTTGGTACTTTTATTGTTTTTGAAGGACATGAATTTAACACATGATAATACTTATATTTTTATATTTTAAATATTTATATAATTGTGTATATGTAATAACTTATTTAATAAAAATTCAAAATAGAGAAATTCAAATCCGATTAGTCCCCGGAGTCCTTGTCTGCCCGACTATCTTCTAGCATTTTTTAGAACCTTGTCTGTTTCTAGACCATCCTCATAGCAATGTAAAGAACTGTTTTTGCCTTGTAACTGCATTCAAGAGTCTTTCTAGCTATTCCCTCTGTCTCAAACTGTCATATTTTCATAGAACCGATGTCCCAAGATGACCCATTTCTTAATTAGTTATGGACACGGAGCACATGGGGTAAATGGTGGAAAGTCTAGCACTAAAAGTTGAATCTTTAATGTTTACAAATAGTCAGAAGGACACTTATTTTAGCATAGAGTGTATTATAATTGGTTTTGACTAAATCAATATGTTTCTTCAGCGAGCAACGATCAAAGTAGACGGTGAGTTCGCATTTGGATATGCCAAATCAGAAATTGGCGTGCACAGGTTGGTACGGATCTCGCCCTTTGACAATGCTAAGCGCCGCCATACTTCATTCGCTGCTGTTGCTGTAATTCCAATCCTGGGCGATGGATCATCCCGTGTCCAAATTAACGAATCTGATCTACGAATTGAGAGGTTTCGCTCCGGGGGAGCTGGCGGGCAGCACGCTAACACAACTGACAGCGCTGTGAGGATAGTTCACATTCCTACAGGAATCACCGCAACCTGTCAAAACGAAAGGTATTCAATTATCCTCCCTTTAACATAAAACTTCAGTACAATTGGTAAAATAAAATCCGTTATTTGTTAATCTTTCCATCATATATTTTTATGATCTACTTTTGTTCTTTCAGCTAAAAAAACACACCCGGTCATAAATAGTAAAAACCAGTTCTTTGTTATTCTAGTCATATGTCCTTGTGATCTACTACTGTCCCTTCAGCAAAAAAACAACTTCAGTAGAAATGCTAAAACCTGTTTCTTTGTTAATCTACACCCGTATTTCTCTATCAACTATTGTCCCTTCAGCAATTCAATAGAAATGCTAAAACCCGTTTCTTTGTTAGTCTACACTCATATATCTTTGTGATCTACTATTGTTCCTTCAGCAAAAGAAAAACACTTCAGTAGAAATGGTAAAACCCCGTTAATCTACACTCATATTTATTCATGAATTCAGATCACAGCATCAAAACAAGTCTTCGGCTATGGAAGTGCTTCAGTCCCGACTGGACCAACTGGAACTAGCCCGCCAGGCCCAGATGAATGCACAACACACACAATCCCTCACCGACATTGGCTGGGGAAACCAGATTCGAAGCTACGTGCTCCACGTACGTTTCAGAACCATTTCATTTCTTCATTCAATAGCTCCATGTACAATCCTCATTGTATTAATTCTCAACGCTGTCTCTGTTTTGTTGGTATTGCAGCCTTATCGCATGGTGAAGGATCTCCGCACCAATTATGAAGTTTTCAATCCTGAAGCTGTGCTTGAAGGAGATCTCGACGGGTTCATTCTGCGCTATTTAGCAGCTTCCGTCGATGAAGATGAAGCCTGAAGTTGAAATGGTTTCTGATATGGGATGAAGATCATCTGAGTTTCTGCAGATTGAAGCTTCAATAAGTGTAAGAATCAATTCTTGATAGTTGATTACAGAAGCTTGGTTTGGTTTCTGTATAGCACATGCCATTTTGTATATTTTGCTTGAAAGTGATGGGATTGGCTTGCAAAATGTATTATTTGAGCTGTTAAATCTGTTTTTTCACTGATATTGACACATACATTCAATATTGACACACATTCAATACTGTGTTATTTTTGTCGACTCAATTTCCATAAATCATATGGAGTCTCAATTTGGCAGACTTTGCTCGTGAAAAAAATATTTAATGAGTTTGGTTTGGAAGAAAATGAACAAGCGCGTCTCGGGCCAGTCTACTTAATTTTTAGTATATATATAGCTTGAATATAAATTTCAATATAAACTTTTATTGAAAATTTAAATGATATAGTAAGAAAATGTTACTAATTGAATATTAAACGAGTCGGTTCGCGAGTCTTCAAAAGTAACGCTCGAGTTTAGCTCGTTTGTTAAACAAGTCAACGTGAAGCTCGAATTCACTTCGATCTCAATTATAAGGAACCGAACACAATAAAATCTCAGTTTAACGAATCAAATTCAAGCGACTCATTAAAATCTCAGTTCATTTACAAATCATGTGCAGTATAAAAAAATTTATAGTTAAATAGTTATTTGTATAAATTGTTCATACGACACAATTTTACCCCTTTTTTGTTGTATGAGACCATGCTTTTAAAAGTAGAAGTCAATGAAATATAAAATGGAGCTTAATCGGAAACAAATGTTATATCTGTGTACAAATATAAGAATAATTTCAACCACTAGATTAAAAAATAAATTGTGTACATATGTGTCTAATAATTATTTATAACTTGCATTTTCTTTTTGTCATTTAACACTAATGACAAGAGTAAATTGGTATTTTACACTATTTTCTTTTAATTGTCTCAATTAATTCGTATTTAACACTAATAATTACTTCCATCCACGATTAATAAATATTTTTTGAATAAATGTAGGTTATTTTTTCAATGAAACATTTATGTTTTGAATATTAGTGTATTTCTATTGTTCCATTGCATTGTTATGTGTTTCCATTGTTCCATTGTCAATATCTTATGATTTCATTATATTATTGTAGTGTCATATGTTTTCATTGTTTCATGAACAATACATTTATTTCCATTGTTCCATTGCTAATGTCCAATGCTTTCATTATTTTATATAGGTTATTTTTATTACTACTTTTTCATGTGATGTGTTATCTTCTTGTATTGTTTCATACACATGATTATCATTTACATTATTCCATTGTTCCCAACCTAAGTCATAAGCCTTAAGACATAAACACAATTCAGCACACGAAGTGGCCTCAACTATTATTCTCTATATTCACTTTCCCAACCATATTAACAATTCATATGGAGTTCATGCTCTATAAAAATACATGTAAGGTTATTTCTTTGCGTCCCTATAGACAGACCACAAATCCACATGTCTTGTTGTATGTCATGCAATGTTGAACTATTGTTTCCAGCGTCTCGAACTATCGTATTCATCCAGGCAGCAGGGCGTATAGCCATCGTATTCATCTCGGTCACATCCACTATAGAACCAATATCATCTGATGGAACCATAGAACTAATATCATCTGATGGAACCATGGAGCCAATATCATCCAATGGAACTATGGAGGCAATATCATTAGATGGAACCAATATCTGCTGGAATCATGGAACCAATATCACATGTTGCACCAGCGACATGAAATAACATGAATTTGAGAAAATTAAATAGAGATCGAAAAAAGAGGTAAAATTGAGGCGGCTTCGAGAGTGTCATGGCCGGAGGCGCAGAGGAAGGAACCGCGGAGGCTATGGGTGAAGGCGTAGAGGCTACGGGTGGAGGCGCAGAGGGAAGAACTGTGGAGGCCACAGGCAGCGACTCGGAGGTAGGGGCGGCGCGGCATGACTTCAATCCGAAGGACGGCGGCACGACAAAATTTCGATCCGGAGGATTGATGATGGCGGCCGAGAGCTTGAAGCGTGAAGCGTGAAGAAGATGAGAGTAGAGAATTATGTTTTAAATTGATGAATCATAAATCTAAATGAAATATAGGTTTCATGTTTACAGATTTACCCTTGTGGTATTTTTTTCATTATTTTACTGATAAATTCACTAATTATTATGGACTATTGATTTGAGATCAACCTATGGATAATATATATTCTTAAATTTGCATCTAAGAGACCATTTGTAAAGGAGTCCATCACATATAAAGTGGTGTTGTGAAAATGTATAAAATGTTGAGTTATTAAAGATAAAATCAAGCGATAATCTCAAGGAGCTACTGCTAGTTTGACTAGTTTCTCACATGAGTATGACTAATTTCAAAACGTGTCACAAAAGTACAGTTGAGTTTATTTTTTTCATTTAACTCATTTTCAGTTAAAAATAAATAAAAATGCCCCTCTTTGACTTTCAAATTTTCAAACTTATGTCATTTTTTTCCTTTAATCTCTCTTCAAAAACGGGTGTGTTTGACACACTTAGAGACTTTAAATAATTTTGGGGTATGCATGAGATATGTAGCAGAATTTCAAACCTCTCTAAAATACTATGTTTCACGAAGTTTGGAGGTCGTTTGGTAAGTCAAAAGTGGGTTCAAATTTTCTGCTGGAAACATGAACTTTCCGAACAAGCAAGTTTCCAACGGAAAATACTAACACACTTTTGACTTACCAAACGACCACCAAATTTCGTGAATTTTGGCATTTCATAAAGTTATGAAACTCAACTACATTTCTTATGAAGACTCCAAAATGATCCAAACTCTCTAAGTGTAAACAAAACAACCGTTTTGAAGAGAGGGTGAAATGAAAGAAATTGCATGAAATTGAAAATTTGAAAGTCAAAGAGGGGTATTGTTGTCTTTTTGTATTGAAAATGAGCTAAATGAGAAGAAATAAACTCAACTATACTTTTGTGACACCTTTTGAAGTTAGTTGTAGTTACGTGAGAAATTTGTCAAACTAGCTGGAGCTACGAAAGATTATCCCTTAAATCAAATATTAGTTTTCAAAAAAAGATTTGATGAAAAGAGATATGAAAACAAGACAAGAAAATAAGTTGCTCTCAGATGATCTCTCATCATTCATTCCACCATCTCACTTTGTACAAGCAATTACAAAGATTTTTGCATTATATGTCATAATCAACCCAAAAAATAAGGGCATGGTGTTTTGAGAGGATAGAGACAGTGGTGACAACCATTCTTTTACAATACTACTCATTAGACACCACCACTCATAACACTACTCAATGGACACTACAATCCATAAATAATTATGTAGGAGATGTTGGACGTGCTTAATGTTACCTTATTAAAAAACTGTTCTCGGAAAAACTCAGGAGGACAAAACCTTAATATGCATTTTATTTTGATGACATGTTAATTCTTGGTAGTAATATTGTTATTTTCAAGAAAATCAAAGAATTTTTTAAAAAATTGAGATGAAGGATTTCAGAGAAGTAGATGTTATTTCAGGAGTTAAAGAGCTGAGAATTTCCAAATTCGTCATCTTAAGACAATCTCATTATGTGGAAAATGTGTTGAAGATTTTTGACTGTTTGGATGTGATGTCTGCTCGAACTCCCGATTATCCGAGCATATATCTCGTAAAGATTATGGGTGAAAGTGTTTCAAAAACATATAATGTTAAGATTATATGGAGTGTAATGTGCCTCATGAACTGTACTCGACCTGATATAGCCTACATAGTGAGTATGCTCAGTCGGTATACTCATAACCCTAATAATGAGCACTGTAGAGCTCTTTATCGCTTTCTGAAGTACTTGAAAGGAACAACTTACTGAACCTTGAATTATAACAAGCATCATGTCGTTTTAAAGAATTTTGTGATGCAATTTTGGTTTCAAGTACTATTGAAGTAAGCTCAACTACTGATTATGTGTTCACTTTATGTGGAAGTGTCATCTCGTTTTGGAACAAACTTGTATAGCTCGCTCCACTATAGAATATGAGTTCATAATCCTTGAGTTGGCAAGGCAAGAATCAAATTGGTTGAGTAATTTACTGGTAGAAGTGTCGGTTTGGAGATGACATGTTATGTCTGTTTCGTTGCGCTATTATTCACAATCAGCCATATGTGTGGTCAAGGATAATGTCTACATTAGTAAGAGAAAATATATTCATATCAGGCATGATGTGGTTAGGGCAACTTATGAATAATGAAGTGATTTAATTGGATTTTGTTATATTTAAAGAAATCTAGTCCAACTTTTTAAGAAAGGATTGTCAGGAAATGTTGTGCTTGATACGTCAAGGGAGATAAGGCTTAAACCCTTACATCAAGATAGTATGGCGGTAACATTAAGGTGGAAAGAGAGAAAAATAAGATATGGTTTAGAGAATGATATATCTAAAATTATAAAATACAAGTAGGGCCATTTTAGTTTTTTAACCTCAATTTTTAACAACGTGACTTAGTGGAGAAGGGGGATGAGAAAAATGCCAAACTAATGGGTCACTGATAAAAAAAATTCTAGGTATAATTAAGTGAGAAACTGCTTATTCTAGATGTAGTCATGTGCAATTTCTCATCTAATAAACAATGCCGTAGTGATATAAGGTTGATGTGTGCACTGTACACACACCGACACATTATAAATTCGTTCACAAGCCAAATCTACAACTATTTTGCCGTTTTTCATCCCGGTATCGAATCGATATAAGAAATATTCCTTTACTTTCTGTTTGTTACCTGGGAAAATAATCAATGTTGTAAAAATCGGAGAACAACGATATGATTTATTCAAACCGGGAGGTTTAAATCGATTTTTTAGTTGAGACGGTCTAGGCTCCCAGTTCAATTTAAAATCATGTATATATATACAGAGTAGTCATCAAATACAAACTAAGGGAAAATGTCCAAACATCCAAACTGTATAACATGCAGTGCAATGTTGTATAACCATGTGGTGCAATGTTGTATAACATGTTGGACCTGTGCAAAATTGAAGTAATGTATACCATGTAGTGCAATGTTGTATATGAAGGAATTATTTGAGGATTCCAATCATATAACTTCATGCCCATACAAGAAATTAACCTCAAATATTCGAAATAATTTGGATCTTGCATGATCATGAATTGATCACGAGATCTTAGACTAGGATAAAATTTACCTTGATTCAAAATCTCTCTGTTACTAAATAATATTTAGTAACCTCTAAAGAACGTCCACACAGGAAGAGCAATCCGGAGATATTCACGACGATCCTTACTAGAAGATCGAAACAAGCAAAACGGACGGAGCAAAGGAGAGGAGGTGGCCGAACTCGGCTAGGAGAGAGAGGAAGTGACGGCTAGGGTTTGGAAATTAATTCACTTAATTTTCAGATCTGAAAATTACCCTTTTATAACCCTTATTTGGACTTTAATTAATTAAAGGCCTTAATAGGCTTAAAGCCCAAATCTTTTAATTAATTGTATAGAGAAGCCCATTCTGGCTAGGCCCAGTTTAGCTAATTTAATTAAATCTATTTAATTAGATTATAATTAATTAGTCCTGCTAAACCATTCTTGATTTCCGATTTAATCCTAAACCAAAATTGGTCTAATCCGGTTTAATCCAAAACCGGATTTTGTCTCTCTCATGATTCCTCCATATGAATCCATCCGTTTTACTCAACCTTTAGTGTGTGACCCTCTAGGCTCACGACACGTCGGCGGACTGGTAAAATTACCATTTTACCCTTTCCATCATGAGTGACCTCTAGCAAGACATCATGATTACCCAACGCTTGTGATTATCGAGATTTCGACTTAACCTTGTCGTACATGAATCTATCCTTTTATCCTCTTGATATTTATGACAACCACGAGGCATAGACAAGTCATCCTCGTTCAATTGTTCTGTTTCTTGATTTTGAGTTAACTGAATTATAACTGATACTACGTATCGACTGCATGGCCATGCTATTGTATTTCAGTCGTACTCATCAAGTGGCCTAAACTGATATCTGCTCACACGTCCGTATGAGGGATAAATCCTTCAGCGATCCATTGAGTCAACTTATATAACTTGTGATCGAGCCAATCATAGTCGTTATTGTAACCCTTTTACAGGAGACGTTAGACTGAGTCAAACTCGTCACTCATTACATATTAACCTCAATGGTCCTTCCGTCTGAGGATGTGATTTCATGATCCGACATATGAGTATGTTCATGACTGTGTCTATGTAACATACTCATGATTGGGTCGTCCTATATCACCCCTGACTGGTGATACTATGACCTAACTCTGGCCCCTTTCTGGCCATGATCAGTAGAGCGTGATCATTTAGAGTTAGCCTCATACCGATCGCTTCTTATGAAGCTATTCAGATCGGGGACTGCTTAAGTAAGATTTTATCTGATATGTAGATCTACTATTATGTGTTGACACATCAATGATACAAATCAAATCATACTTAAGATATTACTACAACACTTAGTAATATGAATGCCGATTTTATTTCAACTGATAATATTTATTACATGATTAGATTGAAAATACATTGTGCCAGGGCACAAAAACCCAACAGTATAATTGTCACGTGTCGCAATCTAAGATAACGCGCGTTTTAGATTCGACGGTTATGCATTGGTTTGGACGTTTGGATATTTTGGGTGAGTTTGTATTGGAGTGCATATATATATATATATATATATATATATATATTAGATATCAAATACAAACTAGAGGAAAATGTCCAAACGTCCAAACACTGCCTCGACCGTCTGATTTTTGCGCGCGCGACACCTAGCGCGGACGGATTTGATACCAACTTAACAGAGACAAACGGAGAGGACGGGCAGTTGAGTCATTTTGCGCAAAAGACCTAATACAATATGTGACGGTTTGGTTTCTCAGAACAACGATCGCTAGATTGTACTGGTTGTAGAGAGATTTCGACTTCGTTTTCGCACTTGATTTTGATCTCTATTCTTCAGAGACGGTGCTACGTGATCGTTTTTGTCTTTGATTCAGTTGTCAAATCTCAGCAAGTCGCGTGATTTCCGGTTTGAGCTTTTAGATTTTTTGTTCTTTTATTTAAGCTGATTTGAATCCGATCTAGGGTTTTTTGATCATCATGTTGTTATTGATTTTTGATTTGTTAGTTAGAGTTTTTTCTTTCAAGTACAACAAATCTGAAGTGCAGAAGATGATGGCGACGAAGATGAAAGCGACGAAAAAGATGTTGCATATGTTTTTATGTTCATGTACAACATGTAGACGTACTGTGTACTACATGCCGGTTTATACTGTATAACCAGTGTGATTAAATAATGCTAAACATCACATAAAACGATTAACCATCTTATGTGAATTTTGTTTGTATTTTTTTTGTAAGCGCTTGTCATTTGGGGCAAGTTTTAGATTAATCAAGTTTGCAACTGTTTTCTTGTTTTATGTATAACATGTTGATGTATCATGTATAACATGCTGTCATATATTGTATAACCAGATTAATTATATAATGTTCAATAACACACAAAACGATGGACAATCACTCTCTAGATCTAGCCTATTTTTAGCGTGAATCGCTGAATGATCGCGATTTAAATGCGCAATCGCGGTTTAAATGCACATATTTTTAGTGTGAATCGTTGAATGATCGCGCTTTAAATACGCGATCACGCTTTGAATGCGCGATCAGCACACAAAATATGATGTTGTACACCTCAACACAGAAAGTTATACATCACATCTGATATTGGAATGACGAGCGTGCCCTCAGCTCTCCGTTTGTTTGCCACTAATGGGGTCAGGTCAGCGAACCGCTCTTCCACGTGTCATTTGATTCTAGCTCGCAAAAAAATGCACTGCCGAATGAGAGTTTGGACATTTGGACATTTTGGGTTAGTTTGTATTGGAGTGCATTCTATATATATGGAAAAATTGCACACAATTCCTCTTAACTATGATCAAGTTTCATCTACCCCTTAACTTCAAAACCTACTTGGAGAGTCAATTTAAAGGGAAAATTCACTTAAATTTTATGAAAATTTTATTTTTGTGAAATGACAAAAATACCCTTGCATTATTTTTTAAAAAAATAAATAAAAATAAATTTAATTTTTTTCTTATTTCTTTTAGAAAAACAAAGAATAGTAACAATTTCCCTCAAAAAAATAATAAATAAAAACAATATTTTCCCAAATCGTAACACTCTCGTAAAAGCCCTAGACTCACTCTCTGGATCGTCCTCAACCTCTCGCAGAATCGACGATTCGACGCACAAAGCGCACCAATCGACGAGCTTCTCTTCTCTTCTCTGGCAACGCCAGTTTCTCCATCTTCACGAATCGACTCAGGTTCATATAGTCACTTCGTCTTCCTCTTTCTCTTTCTCAGATTTGAAATTGATTCAGACCATCAATGGGTATCTGAAAATACGAGTGAGATAATTCATAACTGTATTTGAATATTTTTGTATCATTGTATGAGAATTGATCAATTGAATGAGCAGGGGCGTCCCTACCATTAAGCGAGTGAAGCCAACGCTTAAGGCCCCTAATTAAAAGAGGCCCCAAAATCATACAAATATATAATAGGGATAATTCCAGGTGGCTACACTTAGATTTTGCTGTTTTTCACCTGACTACACCTAGAATTTTTTTTTTCAGCTGACTACGCCTAGAATGTGCAAAATTTTCACTTTGCACTTTCCGTCCAATTATGTTAGTTTTTACCGTTTTTTTCATGTGAAATGACTAAAATGCCCTTCAAGTTTAAAGAGTTTTTATAATTGGATTGAAAAGACTAAAATGCCCTCACCTATTCATCTAATTTTCAAAGACATGCCACCTTCTCTCTTTCCCCCCCCCCCCTCTCTCTCTCTCTCTCTCTCTCTCCAATTCATCTCGACCGTCTTTGAAAGAGAGAGAGAGAGAGAGAGAGAGGGAAAAGAGAGAGGGTGGCATGTCTTTGAAAATTAGATGAATAGGTGAGGGCATTTTAGTCTTTTCAATCCAATTATAATAACTCTTTAAACTTGAAGGGCATTTTAGTCATTTCACATGAAAAAAACGGTAAAAACTAACAGAATTGGACGGAAAGTGCAAAGTGAAAATTTTGCACATTCTAGGCGTAGTCAGCTGAAAAAAAAAATTCTAAATGTAGTCAGGTGAAAAACAGCAAATACGAGTGAGATAATTCATAACTATATTTGAATAATTTTGTATCATTGTATGGGAATTGATCAATTGAATGAGCAGGGGCGTCCCTACCATTAAGCGAGTGAAGCCAACGCTTAAGGCACCTAATTAAAAGAGGCCCCAAAATCATACAAATATATAATAAAATGATTTGTTTAGTATATTAAAGTTTTAGAAACAACTGGTTGATTTCATAAAAAACAATTGGATGACGTTAAGAAAACAACTAGATGACGACAAAGAATAATTTTACATTGTAATACACGATAGATTATATATAGCTTCTTGATTATAAACTCAAATTCGAATCAGACTTGATTATAACGAACTCAAACCAAATATTTAACGAATCGAACTCGAGAGGCTCATTAAGGGTTCAACTCGTTTATAACCCTAGCTGGCCATGGGTCGGTTATTCGAACTGAGCATCGGTTCGGTCCTTGGATCGACTTCATTGGGCCAACAATTTCGAGACCCCAGATCAAAAGTGGTGGGCTTCACAATTTTGAGCCCGTTGTTCACAATTTTAAATGATTGTTGGGAATTTCCCGATTTAGCAAATGAATGAAAAAAGGAAAGACGTGAGCGAACCAGTCTGAGCAGTCCCCCGTTATATTAAAGTTTTAGAAACAACTGGATGATTTCATAAAAAAATAATTGGATGACGTTAAGAAAACAATTAGATGACGATGAAGAATAATTTTACATTGTAATATATGATAGAATATATGTAGTTTGTTGTTATAGATTTGTCTATTTTACTTAATTAATAAAAAAATATGAGTATCGCTTAAGACCCAAATAATTCTAGGGTAGCCCCTAGTGAGTAACTTGGTCGTTGGCGTTGATAGTAGTTGCCACCTCTACGCCGGCAAAGTCTCCTTCTCCAGGAGATTTTAGTTGCGCCATGGATCCTTGGCCTTAGTAGCTCCGGTCATCGAAGTGGTCTCATCTCTCAAAAGCACCACAGTGCAGCTTCAATCTCCCGGCAGAGGAGACCTCGTTGCTGTGGAGGTGGCACCTTAAGTTCGAGGCCAGTTCTAGGGACGAGTCTGCGACGTCGCAGACTCATTCGTAGAATTTCTCTCGACACCACTCTTTCTCTCACTACTAAACTTTTTTCCCATTTCGCTTCTCTCTTGTTGATTTGACACACTGAAATGAAATGTGAGTGATGGACGTGAAACACTAGCTAGCTGCTAACTATTACTTATATAAAAATACAAATATAATAGGACAAACACTTATCCTCATATTTTTTTCATTTACTCCTTTTGCCTTTTATATATAGAGTGAGTAATGAAAATAAAATTTTTATATTCATTTTATATGTATGCATGCTTCTGGTCACACAACCATTTCATGAATACGTACGAGATTTCTGAATATGATGACCATTTTCTTGAGAAATGAAGAATTTTTTACTAAGAGAATTATGACCCCTTAGTTTAGTATTTACCAAAACAATACTCTCCCTTCAACGATGTGTTTTGTATGAATAACCTGCTTTTTTTCATAAACGAGCATATGTGAATTGTAATTTTCATATAAAATTTTAAATAGTGTGTGAATTAATTTCAAACAAAATTAATTGATCCATTTGCAATTGAGTGGACTTGGACCTATCAATCATAATGCTTTCAGCCCACACTATATAAGTTAATTATTAATATAGATTAGGCCCATTTGTTTTGAGGGAAAAAGGCCCAAAATCTTTAAACCCTAAACATCCTATTCCTCTTCCCCAACTACAACTATCAGTTTATTTTATTTTTGGTTCTCATAATTTTATTCGGTTCTCATCAATTTTTTTCATCTCCGATCGACTTCTATAACATTGAGACCCATCAATTTCTATAAATTCAACAATTCGGATATTCATATTCAAGGTATGTGCTGATTTCAGATTGGTTGGCTTATCGGGATATATTTTCTATGAATTTGTGTATGTGGGAGAGATTTGTCTAAGAATTCCTGAATTTTGAGGATATTTCTGTAGATGGGTTAAGCTTGGAAGCTCAAGATTATATAAGTTGAATCTTTGCCTTTAAATCTCCCGTGTATGATGATCAAAAGGCCCAATTTCTAATTTGCGCCCCAATAATTGTTGAGCCGGCCCTGTGAATGAGAATAAGACTATTTGTTTGTAATTATCAAGACTTTTATCTGTTTGATGCATACCTATCTATCTCATCTGCATTTCCTCTTGTTGTTGTGCTATTAATGCATTTCTTCTAACTTTGAAATTCCACTAGAGATATGTAAAATTTAATTCTCATTGTAACAATAAGCTATTTTGATTCTTTAGTGCAATGTATAATGTAACAATAAGTTACTCAAATGTTTTAAATATTTGTTTCATATTTATTTTATATGATATGATATGATATGATATAATATATTTATATTTTAAATAAATTAAAATAATAATCAAATACTATCTGCCAGACTAGCGCCTAGCGATTTTTAGAACATTGGATCAAAATATGTTTTCCTGTAAAATAATTGTATCTGGGGAAAGCAGTTGCTATATCTCAATTTTGCGTCAAATTTTCAGAGACGTGAATGATAAATTGCCTAATTTTGCAGATTTTTTTATTTGAGAATTGTTTGTTCCGATTGATTCAGGATTGGTAGAGAAGATAATGTCTTCTTCTTCGGTGATAACGCCAGAAGATGTGTTGGAGTCTCTGATGAATGATGGCACCATTGATGCTCTCCGATTGAAGATCATCAATCAGCTCAAAGCCAATGTGAGTGATATTTTGTATTTTGTCCGATCAGTTTCATCAATTTTTGTTGCACTTTTTGTTGGTTGAGCTTTTAATTGTGCGTGTTTGTTTTTGTGAGTGCAAGCTTGATGATGGGTTAAAGCTTAATGTGATTTATTGATGAAGAAACTTTGAGTTATTTGGTTTTTAGTTTTTAGCTTGAATGTGATAATTTGTTAGTTTATAGTTGAGATCGAGTCAATGTTCCATGTTAAGCACTGGACTCGGACTTTGAACTGTATATACAAACACAGTTGAGATGAGCTTTGGCAGACGGTGAGGTTGGGTACATAAATAACCCTCCTTTGGCTCGTGAAATTGGGAGACTCTGCATTGCAATGGTTGATTCTCGCGCTTACAAGAGTTTGATACATTGTAGTGGAATTTCTGTCTTCGAGTCACTATCTTAATTCTTAATGTTAGGTTGAATTTGATTTGTGTTGGCAACTTGTAAGTTTTTATGCGTTTGAACTTTAACGTAGCCATGTCAATACACTTTAAGAGTTTGGAATGAGGTAATCGAGGTTGCAACTCATAGTTAGTACTTTTGATTGTGTATGTATATTTTTGTTGATGAAGAAACTTTGCACGTTATTTAGTTTGTAGCTTGAATGTGAGAATCTGTTAGTTTATGGTTGAGCTTAAGTATGTCCCATATTAAGTACTGGACTCAGAATTTGAACTGTATATGTATATACCAAACACAGTTGAGATGAGCTTCTGTTGGCTCGTGAAGCTGGGAGACTCTGCATTGCGCCACCCTATATATGCAACCACAATGGTTGATTCTCGCGCTCGCAAGAGTTTGATACATTATAATTGAATTTATGTCTTCGAGAGCTAATACCTTATTTTCATCTTAAATGTTGAATTTGATTTGTGATGGCAATTTATGAGTTTTTACGTGTTCAAACTTTAGCATAACCATGTTAATACACTTTAAGAGTATGGGATGAGGTAATCGAGGTTGCGTCTCATAGTTAGTACCTTAATATAGTCGCAGTTGTATAGGAGAGTTAGCACTTTATTTCTACAATAAGCTTTGTGGATGTGCAACATAATACGAAAATAAAATGTGTCCTTTATTCTTAACTTAATTACTCCACTCGTCCTAGCACAAGTGTCCTATCTGACTTTAAAAAAAAGAAGAGAATTCGGTTTTCCAGGGATGACCTCATGACCTCCCTTATGCTACCTTACTAAGTGGTTATGACTTACTTTTAACTAACTCAAGCAAACCAAGGGATTGTTAGTAACTTACATATAATTCATTACCTAGAAAACAAAATGGACATTTATTTTAGGACTTTAAGTTTAGGAAAGTAAGACATTTATTTTAGGATGGTGGAAGTATGAAACTGTAAAAGAAATATTATCATGAGAAATGAAATATTATCTTTTTCTTTTATCAGCATGAAAGATTATCTTGGTGCATTTCAGTTAAAGTTTACGATACTTATGAATGCCTAATGGTATAGTGTTAGTATTGCTTTGAGTAGAAAGTTTATTTGGTACGTGTCTTTTCTTATGGTCAGGAAGAATTGAAGGCTACCACCATTAAAATGGCAGAACAAAGTAAAGTTCTCAATACCCCCGGGGCAGAGAAGCAAACCAAAAGAGAGCTATTTGATGCGCTCCGGCAAGAACTTGAGTGAGTAATAGTTTGCTTTTTTTACCTTATAACAACTTCGAAAATGCAGATTTTTTTAGTAATTGCTTCTGCCCGATTTTGTAATTTTGTCAACCTTTTCAAGATGTTTGGTATACTATTTTGAAATCTGAAGTTACTTTCACAAGTTGTTGGTATTCTATCTCGTAATTGTTGACATCTTGAACGAACAATTGTGTAATTGGTTTGGATAATTGGATGTATGGGCTGACAGTCATCCTACATATTGTTCTAAAAAATCCCCAACTTGTCCGATTAATCCCCTGTAAATTCCGATTAGTCCCCAGAGGGCCCTCTCCGCCCGACTAGCGCCTAGCGTTTTTTTAGAGCATTCATCACACATGAACTCTTATCTGATATGTCATTTCTATTTAATTTTCATCAACTATAAGTTCGTAGAACAGGGGTCGATAATCAGTGTAGTGTAGTTGATAATCTTGTACTAGAGGTGTAAAGGTCTTTTATACTTGGTATCATGAATGCAATAGTCATCGTGACTTGTTACCAATCAGTACTACTTTCTCCTAATTTCTCGTGTTCACATCTTGCAGAGCTCCAGTTCTGGAAAAAGCCTCAAAATCAGTTTGGGAGTTGATTTTGGACAATAATGGCTTGGGAAAGGAAATTAGCGAGACAATTGAAAAAGTCTTCTGTCGGTTGAGTGGCACAGAACCTCCACTGTTCCCCGACCCGAGCAATGTCGCCCAGCCAGAAGAAGAAAATGGAAGCAAGAAGGGGAAAGGAAAAGAAAAAGAAAAAGAGAAAGACGATGACAACGAAAAGGAGAAACCAGAGTCTAAATCAAAGAAAAAAAGGAGCTTCATCGACATGAATGCAGAAGCTGAGGAATCAAGTGAAGTAGCAACCAGATCCGATGACCCTCCAACCATACCCGAAGATTCCAGCAAATAATAATAATATCCTTTGGGCATGCCAAGTAAAGTTTCCACAACCCGACAACCCCGACTTAGATTTTATGCTATTTTCAGATAGACTTAGTAGAAGAATCGATAGGACTTCATAGGATAGAGTTGACTGAAAACAGAAGTCTGCACTGAAAGTTCCATGTAATGTCAAGTCAAAATTCAGTTTTAAGTGTTCAGTTTGTGATTCTGTAAGAAAATTGTACTTGTAAACATATCATTGGTTATTACAGCCTGTGTTTGAGATCACTGAGCAATGAACTAATGAATCTGTATTGAAATTTCTACTGCAGTTGAGAGTTTCTCTCATAACCTAGAAAAATCTTGTCGGAAAAGTTCTATAATCAAGGAGACTACAGAAATCTGATCGGAAAAATTACACCCGAGGAGATAATCTGCAAGAATGGGAAAAAAGGGGGAGGAGGCTCAAAAATTCTCAGACAACAGTAAAAGTTACACATTTGCAGTGTGAAAGCCAGAAGTCCACATGCTGTAAGCATTGATGCTACTCTCTCCGGCGCAATCCTCCATCCACAAATCCTGGCCATAAGTCAGGTATGTCAAGCTGCTGTTCCTATGAAAATCCGACATCTGATAAACATCACTGTTAGCTTGAGGAGGCAGAAAGTCAACTGGCTGAGGGCAAAACCCTCCAATGCCCCCAAACTGATGACTACTGGTGCTGCCAAGATTTGGCCAGTCCGTCTGGTTGATCATGGTGCTCGGGTTATGACAATACTGCCCAATTGGTTCATCGTAAGTCGCTAAATGATACTCTTGATTCTGATATACATGAGTACTCATGTCTGTGATCACAGGCTGTTGTTGGATTTGCATTTGATCTTTCGCTTCGAAATTCGAGAAACTGCTCCAATGGTTGTAGCATCTGTCTCTGTTATCGTCAATTGGCAGGTAATCTATAACTAACCCAGAAAATAAAAAACATGTATCAGAGACCAGAAGTGTCTGAAACTGAGAAATTCACAGGTAGAGAGTGAGCATGACAAGAACCTGAGTCGGGCGACACGGACAGGGCTTGAGGGTATGCTGGCAGTGGCTGGTTCTGGTTCGAACAATACAAAGGCCAAGCTGGTGGAGGCAAATCTGACTTGTTCCCGCCAAAATCGAGGGAAAAGCCGCCGCCGAGGCGAAAAGGGTCAGCGAAGAAAGGGCATGGGTGAGATGGGAAGTACTCATGGCTGAGCTTCATCAACCTGGGATCAGCTTGGAGGATCTTCTCATAGTGCTTGTCAAGTGATCCTGGTGGGAATCTGAGGTAGTGTCTCCTGAAAAACATTGGGACAGACAAGAACATGTTACAAAACAAAAACATGGTTTAAAGCAAAAACATGTTTTGAGTCATTCATGTGAAACAAATTTGTTTTTGTGTTGTGTGGTTTTGGATTGTACCTGTGGAGAAGGGCTTGTCCATTGGTGAAATCTTTTGTTGGGCTCCAAATAGTGTGCTTCCTGGGCTGGGGATTTTGCTCTTGGAAGAATGTGGGTGGTTGACTTAGCTGCATAAAAGTCAACCCAAACACAACATTACAGCCTTGAAATTTGATAAAATCATCTATTTTAAACACTGTTCTAAAAAAATCTTTTAAGAGTCGCTAATTGAGCAGAGAGGGCTTTAAAAAGACTAATAAAAAATTAATAAGAACTAATCGAAAAATAATTTGGAGTGAAGATTAACCGAACAAGTCTAGTTTTTAGAACACTTATTTTAAAACAATTCCAACCTAACACAAAATTTCTATTACTAATTTGGTGGATTCAACACCAAAGCCAAACTTTACACCAAAATCAATTACAAAACATTACTTCAGATATTGTGTTTTGTTGTATTTTTTTTCACTAAATCACCAATTTTGGTGTCTTAGTGTTGCAAAAAGAAAACATTACAAGACCATTTTTGGTGTGAAATTCGAAGATACGGTGTGGAAATAAAATAGCCTGTGAATCTAAAACACACAAAAGAGTAATGACAGATTTTAAAACAATCATTTAATAACAAAAAACTTACGTAAATAGATTTATTGCATCAATTGATTTCAACTAAGTTTCACAACACCATTATACTATAAATTTTTTGTTAGGTAACTAGAGTTGTTTAAAGTTTTTTTTTCCTTTTTGAAACCCGAGTTATTTAAAGTGTGTGCGCACTCAAATTTTTAGTCGCGAAACCAATTCAACTATTTACGAAAAAATACTTTATGTTCAACCTCTGTGAACACCGGTTTAAGTTTCGACAACATTTAATGTAATGTTGTAAAAATTCTGCTTTTTATGAAATTAATGTTGTTGTAAAAATCTTGACTTGTCTAATTAATCGAATTAATCACTCAACAAGTCTCAAAAAAATCTTGAATAATTCCCTATTGATTTTTTCCAACTACTCTCCTACTAAACCAACATTGCTTACAACACTTTCTAGGTACATTAGTTAAAATCTTACCTCAACTTCTAATATTCCAGATTGATTAGCCCCAAATGTGGCTCTAATGGCAGATATATCAGACCACTGAATCTCAACCTTTCTCTTCAACTTCTGTGTAGTCTCAAGAACCTCCCACACCAATTTCCTCTTGGCAAAGTAACACTTGGCCACCAAATCACCCTCGTTCATCGAAACAACCTGCCACGAACCAAAATGCTCCATCAAAACACAGTCCCTCACCGGAAAAAAAACATAAAAACGCTTCTTTTTTCGGAGACATTAATGTTAATGTTACCTTCCACGACCCGATCACTAGCAGCTCCGCCGGAAAGTTCGAGGCCTTCAGCTTCTCCTTCTCCCACCGCCGCCTCTCCTCGGCGGCGCCGCCGTGATCGGGCTCTCCGGCGCCGGAGGACCTCTGTTTCACGTTAAAAGCCATCTCCACCGATTTCACGAGGTCGTGCGTCGCGTTTAGCCTCAACCCGAGAGGACCCAGATCCATAATCCTCTCCGCAAGCCCCTGAAATCACGGAAAAAAACCTTAAAAACCACGAAATTTAAAAAATAAAAACCTTAAAAATCACGAAGAAGAGGAAAAAAAAAACAGAGCATTCGTGAAGAGGCACGAACCTTGTCGTTGAAAGATGGGTCCTTCTCCAATCTCTCTCTCACGATCTCGTTGGCCATTCTTGTGATTTCTTCGTCGGTCAATGCAGAATCGGAGGACCCATGATTCGCTTCGGCTCCGAAACCTTCGGAAACCATTGTTTCTGGTTCTGCTCAAGAAACAGAGCACATGAACCTGAAAATCAATCTCCGACGAGAATTGAAATCGGTTATTTCTGTTGACGACGAGAATCTGGGTTGTAAGGAATCGGATCGTGATCGTAGAACACGTAGCGAGTAATTACAGAGAAGAGTGAAATGGATCTGATCTGGATTCTGATTACAGAACCAATCTGCGCAGTGTTTATTTATATATATACACAACAATTCACAGACGTTGATGACACAATTAAGGTTTAAGGAGGACTCTATAAAGAAGGCGGCTCATGACGTCATAATTATTCATTGTTATTTTATTTTATTTTATAATCTTGTTTTTACCATGTGTTTTTTGCAGTGAGAAATATATGGTTTAGCTTCCTATTCGGAAGGAGCTCATGTTTGAGATTTTTTAAGGTTGTTAGTAATTAGTTGTGGTCCTCTTAAGAATCTCTCACTTTGTCTAGTTAATTCTCGACTAATCTTGATTAATTATTAAAAAAGTCATGTTCCACCGATTAATGCATAAATATTTTTACAACATTATGTGTACGTGTAACATTATTATTATTTTATTTTTTACTTGTGCCCATTCATGTGTTTATTACGGTAGACAAATGTTTTATAATTTAGATACTTTGTGAATTAATATACTATTGTAATATTTTGGTAGGATCTCCGAAATCATAATGACGATAGAGATTATATTGTCGGAAATCTTATTTATGAGTCTTATCATCCGGTTTCTCAAGTGAGTTTCAATAAATAAAAGTGAATGAGTTGTTAAGTAGGTTCGGAATCATTATAAACTTTTATTTCCGCTCGTGTTTCATTAATTATGTATTATTTGTATGTTTTGTGTGACTTTATTTGACCTTAATGAAAAATCCAAAAATAACTACCCTAATAATGTTTCAGTCCACCCATTTCAAATGTGGTTGAAAATCAATTAAGGGGCATGAAAAACATTTCTAATTAATGACTATTATGGCAATTGCCAAAGTCTTAATGAGCTTATTCCAATCATTAAGGTATAGTAATTACTGTGCATTAGTTTGGTAGGTCCATTTATTGAAGTTTGTGATATTCCTTGTATGCACCTTTAAACCCCCCAATTCCTAATATATTTAATCATAATTCATGAGGTTAATTATTTATATATTTAATATTTTTATGTTTAACATTAAACATTATTTTGATATTCAACACATATCTCTAGAAAATAATATATGGACATTCATGACCTCTCCAATATAATTGGATTACCATTATTAATTATTTGACTAAAAACACACACATATGAATTAAGGTGTCTTAAACATAAAGTCAACAAGGTGCAATGGTCTTGCAAGAAAAATAAAAATTCAAGTTCAAGCAAGTGATGACCTATCTTTGAAGCTTCTCTTCTAAGCATCTTTACAGCAGCCAAAACATAGAACAAGTTATGTACAACCACAAACCATTTATTTGGCTGCATAAGCTATTTAAATTTCATATTATATTATATCATTTTTATTTTTTTGAATTTAATACTCTACATTTTTGTGTTATTTTTTTTATAATAAATACATCACTTTTCTTATCTCCCCATTAAATCATCATCTCTGTCTTAATAAAATTCGAACCAAAAATCTCGCCAGTATATAAAACAGAACAGTTAAAATGTCTCTTTAACTCTTACGTTCGTGTGTTAATTATATAAAATGAGAAACGAATGATATTAATAAACACACAAGAAAGCAACTAACATACATTAACTCGAAACACAATGATAAAATTATTTAATGATATTGTTTAAATATATGTATGCATATATATAACATTTTAAAGGTCTATGTGAGCCCACTCAAGATATACCTAAGGGATTAAAATATTAATAATTTTTAAATTATATTTTCAAAATTTCCAACAGAACAAATCTTAATATAAATAGGATAATTACTAAACTTATAAGCTTCTAGAACTACTTACCAAATAAACATTCAAATTAGAAGATCGTTTTTTGGATAATTATTCATTAAGGTTTATTTCTCTATGAGAAAACAGTAGTCCTGATTACCATCAAGATATTTTAATTAGGTTTAGCTTAAATTATTGGGTAATTAGTCACTACTAATTATGGTCCACGTGTCATTGTGTTATTGGTAGCAGCCAACTTTAAACTAAACAAGTAGCAGCCGTCGTCGGCTCACGTGTCAAATACGCGGATAAAATCTCAGGGTTCCACGTGGCGCCGCCACGCATTCTCGGTGGGCCGTAGTGCCACGTAGGATCACTTAGAGCCTCCACTAATTCTATCTACGTCATCAAAACAACTCAGAATCCCGAATTTGCCCTCACCAAGTGACGTTAGACCACAACCGGTTCTCCCACCCAGATGAGGGTATTTTGGGAAATTAGTTATATGTTTGATTTTTTTCCCTTTTAATAATACATATATTATATAGTATTTATTTATAATGAGTCGGCATGAGAGTTGAAAGTTAATGAATGTTGAGTTAATAAAACACGTGATGAGCTAATCGCAACTTTTCCACAGATTTTGCTTTAATAGTGCTCCAATACGTTAGCATCAACATGTGGATAATTTTGTGGATAATGCTACCATAATGTGTATACCATTGTTTTATGAACTAATTAAAATGAGAAGAAAGTTGATTTGTTAGAAGTTTAACTTTTAAAAGCTTAAACTAATAAGTAGAGTCTCGTATTGTTATTTAAGAGATTCACAATTTGTAGATAATGTGTTACTTTAATACTTTCACTTACATGCAAATTGGGTTGAAGTATACGTGGAAGCATACGAGCGAGGATGCAGAGATAATATGAACGTCCTTCTATCTATGAGTCGTAAACGCGAAACATATGAGATATGGATGTCACATCGAAAACAGACGAAGTTTTGATACAATGTTAGAAGTCCAACCCACCTAACATCTAAAGCTGATAGGTGTAGCCTAGACTGTTATGTAAGTTGGTGGACAGATCCACATCTTCCACATGTGGTACCCTAACACCTTCACTCACGCACAAGCCGGACTGAAATGTACGTGGAAACAGACGAGCCCTTCCATCCAATGACATAAAATCTGAAACAGATGACATATGTGAAGGTCAAATCTAAAACAGACCAAACTCTGATACTGTGTCAGAAGTTCAACTCGCCTAAAAACTCAAGCTGATAGATGGATTGAGCTTCTGACATGGTATCACAGCTTGGTATGTTTTGGACGTGACATTCACATGCCATATGTCTTGGGTTTAAGACCCATAGATCGGAGGGTGTCCTTGGTGTCCCTGCATCCCCGCTTGCCTGTTTTCACACGCATTTCAATTCGTCTTACACGTGAGTGAAGGTGTCAGAGCACCACATTTCAAAGATGTGAATCCGTTTCCTACCTTAAATAACAATATGAGCCTCTACCTACGATAAATTGAACATTTTTTAAAATTATTTATATCATCATTATGGATCATGTCCACTTGAGCGTGTATAAATGTAATGATTAATATTATGTAAATTATTGTTGCGATTGTTTTTTATTCAAACCCAAATTAAGTCCTGGTATAATACTTTTAAGTGCCAACACATTCAAGTATGTTATCGTATTATATGATTTGATTCGTCTTCTTCCTATACATTTAAAATGTGTTTTTCTAACTCAGTGGCTATATTTTTCTATCTATATACACGAAGCTTGACTTCCATATTAAGAGTTTGACGCAGTGAGTCCGCGTGGATAAACATGGTAGATAATCACTACACAAATTTTAATTTAGAAATTTAGTATAAAAACTTAAAAGTCGGAGAAGAAAGTAGTTTATTGTGATAAAAGTTGTTTCTACAATAATGACCAAAAACTTCTTAAATAGTACTATCTTAACCTAAACTTAAATTAAAAAGGAAAATCTTAGGTAGCCCAAGACCTAATCCAAAAATAATATTAATATCAAAACCTAACTCAAACCTAGTCCAAAAAGGAGACTAGCACCAAGTCTAATTAACTCAAAACCTGTGATATTATGTTATGTAGCAGGGACAAGATGTCGAACACAATGTTGTAACAATTGGTTCGACAATATCTGTAATCATAGATAATGGACAGTAAATAGTAAAACAGTAAACAAAAGACACACAATATATTTACCTAGTTCGGTGACTCTGCACCTACGTCTTAGGGCACTCAGTGGAAAGGTTTTCATTATTTGGTAGTCAATAGTACAACTTCAAGCATCTACTAGCTATCACACAAACTATTGTCCTAAGCTACTATAGATCTCGTCGTGAGCCACCTCGACCAGGGACTCCCACTGTCTTTGAGATTCTCTCAATTCCATCCTTCGAGCAAGCCTATGCTCGGTATTGTTGTCTTTGACAATTTCTTGGTGAGTCTTCAATCACGAACAAATACCCACAAATCACAAACACTCAAGTCCTCACGAGTTGATGTATGTGATCGACAATGTCTTCTCTAAATTGATCAGTCTCTCAATCCGCTAGTCGTACACAGTTAAGAGTTCTGATAATTTAGCACAGAGAAAGGACTGAGTTGCTACGGGAGTAGCACCTGGTTTTATAGCAACTCCTATTGCCTAATCATATTTCTATTCCGATTAGGAAAACTCTTGTCGCCTTGCACTATTGGCAAGTGGCAGGTTTGGCGTTGCCGCCCTCTTTAAGCCTTGCTGACGTGTCTTCCTTCCAGCTGGACCTTGTCTAATCAGTTGTGGCTTGATTCCTTCCCGCGCACAGCTTCTGTAAATAAAACAGGAAGTTTTCGATGTCTTGCCTAATCTTACGAGTATTTCACGCCAATTGTGTTGCAACATGTTGGCTGACATCTTGACCTTGCGCTAAAAATTATGCCAATACTAAACGTAGTAATAACCTTAATAGAATAGAAAATACTAAAATATACGTAAAATTTGTAATTGATTAAAGACTTGTTTGAGCCCCTAAAAGTTGTTTTCACGGTCCCAACTTATCATATTTGAAATAGTTTCGTCTGGGCCTCTTAAGGGCATGATTCCGAGCCCATATGTAAAAGTTATGACTACTTGAAGTTGAGATGCTTGCTTAGACTTCTTTATTCGATTTCTCGAGTATATTTTTGTCTTTATTTGTCTCTGGTCGACCCATAAAATTCTCAAATACTCACCTTTCATCAGAGTTTTAGCCTCTCGATATATATCTTGTTACCACTTCAATTTTTAATAGACTAATACAATGTAACAATTTAAAAACCTATCCTTGTTGTGAATGTAATGATGAGTGATTTAACAATCAAAAGGTGTTTTTATCAGATTTTGATAGTTTCATGAATCTAATCCAACCCAACCTAATCTAGTTGCTATGTAAATAGTAGCCTTTTGATGATGTGTGAACATTTGAAGTTGAATCGAAAGTAACACCAACAATATAGGAACATTCTCTCTCTACCTTGGTGGAGATTTGACGTGGAATTGAGATAAAATTATAGCCATGACACTACATCGATCCTTATTTCTCTAAATTATCCACATTTGTGATGGAATCATGTAAAGGTGATGATGAGCTAATCAAATAAAAGGACATCCACTTTCTCTAATTTGTCTTATTTTCAACTCTATCTTTTTTTGGCCTTTTTGGGCTGTCACAAGTTAAAATGCTCCCAAGAAATCAAGAATATGATTCATAATTTAAGATTTGAGATTACTAGAATCTCATGATCTTGGTGCAGCATTCGATTTATAAGGTATTTATGTATGCATATATAGTAGTTATGAGATTCTGCAGAACTTCAAAAGTTGTTTTTAGTTTAACCAATATGATTCATGTTCGATGGATATATTACTAAGATAAACTATTATTTTGGTGAAAATTATTAAATTAAAAACTATTCTTATGGTGAAAATTAAAAATTAATATCAACATTTAGATTGAAAAAATAAATGTTTAAAATTAAATTCACTTCAAATCATGTATAATTTATATAAAAACTTGACCTGAATTTATTTATCAATAATGATGTGTTTTTTTCTTAACCCTTTATTTTATCCATATAATGATTTTAATTATTAATTTGCACCAAAAGAGACAAATTTCACATAAATAATCTTCTAAATTATGTTACAACTTTTCTTTTACAGAAGACGAGACGAGCTCATTAAATTAAGGAACGTCTGTCAATACAAAACGAGCTAAGGTGTCTGATACATCAACACTATTGAACTCGAGATCAGGACTCGAAAGAGCGGTAGTAGCTAGATAATGTACTACATAATTACCTGATCTAGGGGTAAGAAAAACATGATATTTACACATTTACTGCAATAGTTTTTAGGGAAAACTACACATAGCTACACACAACTAAGGCCAAAAGACACATAGCTATCCCCATCTTTCAAACTGGACACCTAGCTACACCTAAAAATTGAAAATGGACACTTAACCCCTACGGTTACATTTTCTGTTAAAATTTTAAGTAAAAAGACGAAAATGCCCTTGGTCAGACTTTAAATTTTCAAATCATGCCATTTCTGAGTTTTGGTGTGTTTTTTCGATCAAACTTCTCCACAACCACCGTTTTTGGTTGGAGACGATCGGAGAAGTCGGTCGGAGACGAGGCCGGCGAGGAACACGGTGGTTGAGGAGAAGCTTGATCGAAAAAACACACCAAAACTCAGAAATGGCATGATTTGAAAATTTAAAGTTTGACCAAGGGCATTTTCGTTCTAGTACTTAAAATTTTAACAGAAAATCTAACGGTAGGGGTTAAGTGTCCATTTGCAATCTTTGGGTGTAGCTAGGTGTCCAGTTTAAAAGATGGAGGTAGTTATGTGTCTTTTAGCCTTAATTGGGTGTAGCTATGTGTAGTTTTCCCTAATTTTTATAATCTGGAATGAGAGAACCAACAGGGAGGTTGGTGTGGAATAAGATTGGAGTAATGACCATACTTAGTCATAGAGATTTGTAATTATTATGAAACAAATACTTAGTCATGTGGATTATTTTTAGGGTAAATTCCACATGACCCCCCTTAATTATAAGCGTGTCTCACATGCCCCCTTAACTACAAAATCAATCTGTGAGGTGACTTAACTATCCAAAAATCCCACTTTACCTTTTTTGTTGACTTTTTTCAAAATTCTGTTAAGTTTTTTGTGAAATGACGAAAATACCCTTATATCTGAAAAATTAAAATAAATAAATAAAAATGATTTTGAAATTTTTTTTCTATTTTCTCGTTGTACAAAATAAAGAATAAAAATAATATTTTAGTATTAATTTTTTATTTATAAAAATTAATAAAAATAAAAAACGATGTTTAAAAGTAAATTTTTATTTTTAAACTTTTTTTATAAAAAAAAATTTTAAAAAATTATTTTTACTATTAACAAAATTTTATTCTTTATTTTGTAGAACGAGAAAATTAGAAAAAAAAAGTTCAAAATTATTTTTATTTATTTATTTTAATTTTTCAGATGCAAGGGTATTTTCGTCATTTCACAAAAACTTAACAGAATTTTGAAAAAAATCAACAAAAAAAGGTAAAGTGGGATTTTTAGATAGTCAAAGCATCTCACAGATTGATTTTGTAGTTAGGGGGCATGTGAAACACGCTTATAGTTAAGGAGGATCATGTAGAATTTACCCTTATTTTTAAATAGACAGAATACTCGTACATAACATGAATGGAGTATATCCAGTCCTCATTATTGCATGATCGGTTCAATTAAAATTTGAAATTAATATATAATTTCCCGTCTTAGTTTGATTGAAAATAGTATTTTAGATGAATAGTAAACACATACAGAAGAACCCTATAACAGTGTAGATTTATTGTCGTTTTGGATTTGAATGTTAATCATTTAGGAGGATATTGAAGACATACAGAGGACCAAATTTGTACAAATAAGAACAAGTTAAGTAATTTGAGATTGCGGGAATGAAATATACATGCATGATATAAAATAGACAATTATAGTAACTAAAAATATAAAGTTGATCGTTGAATTGCTTACTCAAATATACATGTATATCTGTGTTTGAACTCAAAATTATGTAGATATAATATATCTATTAAGACATGTATAATTTGGTTTAAATGAATTTTATCCCACTTAAAAATTAAATTCTAAATCTCAATGGTCATTGAATTATTATTTAGAAATATAAATAAATTTTTGATCAGCCAATTAAGGAAAGGTTAAGTTCACTATTACATTATCAATAAAACAGTTAAAAATAATATAACAATTTAAAGTTAAGAGTATTTTATTGCCAACAAAAAGTTTACATTACACATTCATTATTCAAGACATTTCATAGTCTAATAAAAAAACAAAAATATATATGGTACAAATTCAAAAGGTTGATGATTGAAGCATGAGTTCACTAAAGTTGGGTCATGAAAAGCTTTGACAAATTAGTCACATACACATAGGACCAAAGAGTCTCCTCCAATCATTAGGCATTGTAGAGATTTTGTGATCATTTCTAAGAAATATATATATATATATATAGTGGAGTTGCTTTTTTTCTTTATTAGGAAATCACAAAAATCTCACGTGCGCATTTCTTTAATCCTAAAGGTGCATGCACACAATCTCTAGAAAATCCCACACCATCCCATTAATTTTTACCAATTAAAAACCCACACAGCCAATTAATTAATTATTTAATTGATAAATTAATGACATGGGTCCAATTTTGGCTAGGCATGCATGAGATCTAGCTTGGGTCACTCTTGAAAATGACCCTTCATTGGTGGGTTGAGTCATGGGTGGTCAAGGTATCAAGATATATAAAAGTCTACATCCTCATTAGAGCATAATCATCATCCATATTTATTGATATCTCACCAAACTTGTATAAAAAAGAAAAAAAGAATTTATACCAATTTTAGAAGATGATGATGATGATGAGCTCTTTGTGAATTTACTGGAGTCTATAGTTCCAAAAAGGTCATTTTCATGTCACTATTTCTATAAATTCTATGTCAACTTGCTTTATATAAGACTTGATAGAAGATGGTTTCAAGATTTGAAGAATTTTAACCTAATCATTAATAAATACATGTTGAGTTTTTTATTTTTATTTTTTATATCACATCATTAAATTTATCTACTCATAAATTATTCTCTAAAATGTTGTGATGGCCTAAATCTTGTGAGATTAATGTTAGAAACACATTTTGACCTACATGTAAGAGAAATGTTGAAATCTTAAATATAAAAAATATATAATTTTAATCACCACTAGCATTTGTTATGTAGTATTTTTTTTTTAAAAGTTGTCTATTACTATAGGATTACAAATCAAATTCTACTTTTATTCCAACATGCCATCTTGCAAAAATATTGTACATGGCTAGCTCAATAATTGTTGAAAAGAGTAAACTTGGGGCATTTTTGTAGAGTTTTTGTTTTGAGACATTTATCTATAAAATTAGACCTAGAGTATTAACTTATGTAAACTTATTTAAAAATCGGCTTAAATCCACTGACTCTGATATAATATAGAGAAAATGATAGTTTACTATACTTAATTATAGTCAGTTTTCACTCTACTACTCTAATTATTTTTTTTGTACCTTAACTTCTTCTTATTTCTCATTCCGTTAGTCGCCTTAAATCTTACTATTCAAATTATAAAAACTGATAATTTTACCTTCAAATTTTTATTAAACTTATAAGTTTAAGCCATTTGGACAAATGAGTTGTCTCTGATGATGCACTCCGACGAGACTCCATCTCTCCGATTTTACTTTATCTCTCAAACAATACTCTCTCTAATATTGTTGTTAGTTTGTTTCTCAAAGTAAAAAAAAAAATCAAAATTCCAAAAACAAACAAAAAAATTCAAACTAAGAAATTCGGAGAGAGTATAGACGGATATAGAAAGTCTTGTTAAAATGCATTATCGAAGATAGTTCACTTGTTTCACTTGACTCACAACTTAAGAGACCCGACAAAAAATAGAAAATAAATGTGAGATAAATACTACAGTAAAACTTAAAGTCATATATCTTATACATAAGTTCAATGTTTAACCAATTGGTAAAACAAACGCTGATAAATAAAATAAAACTTAGTAACCAAATTTTAGTATGAGGTGATAGGTATGGAACAAAGTTCTTAAACTTCATCAAACATGTTCTTCCAATAACAATAGTTTTAGAGATACATAGAATCTTATTACTCTTCAATAATCACAAACAAAAATAATTTAGAAGCCTGAGTCCAATCACATTGGATGCAATCAAATGGGCCTTTTGAATAGGAATGGTGCTAATGATGAAAATGAAAGACTTTGAGATTTGATTGGTTAATGAGTCTCTTTCCTCAAGATTGACATACCCATCAAAGAGGCTTAGAAGAACACACCAACCCACTTCATTTCCATATCTTTTATAACCCTAAAAATATAGAATATAGAAAGTCCTCATATCTCATCCTTTTGGGATTAAATCAAAGCCATCCACACACTTCATAGCCCACAGTTTGATCATAAAATTTGCATTCACACAGTGCAGTGTTTTCAAACCAATATTATCCATTGTTTAAAAATACTCATTTTGTTCGAATTTCATACAAAATAAATAGGGTGTAAGCAAACCGGATTGATAAAACTTGACTCACTCGGGATTGAACGAGTGTAAAACTCAAGTTTGATTTTATAAATAATAGTCAAGTTTGAATTTATTTAATTCAAATCGGCTTATTTTTATTCTTTTAATTCACTCTAAATATCTATTCATTTTATTTAATATACTAAATACTATATAATCAAATAAAAATTAAACATACAAACACTTGTTTGACCAACTGGTTAAGCATTTGAACTTATATTTAAGAGACCTAAGTTCAACTCTGGTCTTGATACATAACTTGTCAATCAAAAAATATTTTCATTTTAATTACTTTTATCATATAGCTATGACAATAATATTAAAGACATAACAAATGTGCATTGACATTTCAAAATTTCAAACAAAACAAGTAATTCTAGGACTAGTTTTCTTTCTACAATTTCCAATCAACAAGACAAAATCTGCAATAGCATTCTTTTTTATTAATATAGCAACTTCTCAGTCACAATCTTAACTCATAAATAACATAACTGTCAAATATAAGTCTAATAAAAAGACTTCCCTCATTGTTACACCATGAGACAAATAATTTCCTTGGACAAAACCTATGCTATGTTCCAAGAACTGTTCCTCAGACAAACCTTGTACCTGGAAGAAGTTCAAACAGCATCAAGAATTGGAGTCCAAGAACATGTCACTACTTTTCTGTATTCTGTTCATCATTGAACGCTATATCGAGTATCTGGTCGTAGTTGTCCACGAAGTGGACATCGAGACCCTCCTTCACGTTAGCCGCGAGTTCATCATAATCCCTCCTGTTCGCGGATGGGAATATGATCGTCTTCACTTCGCTCCTCCTCGCCGCTATAGTCTTCTCTTTGACCTGAGATTGCAAAACCAAGGTCGGACATTGAGTTTCAAGCGTATCATTGTTCATAAGGCTTAGAATTGAACTATTCATCAAGAAACGGTAAAAAAAGAACATTTCAGTTTCCAGAGTTCCAATATATAGTAAAGATCATAAACTTTGATTTCTTGGGTAACAAGTCTCTACAGTTAGTGAAAGGCCCACAACAGTCAATTATCGGTGTTGAAAATGGCAAGGACTTTTTGTAACACAAAAAAGTCTAAGTTCATGACCTCAGCAATGCAAGCCACTCGAGCTCGAAGCACTTAACATTCAGCTCTTGCTTGTTATAATTAGACTTGAGCCAGATTTGAGTCCAAGGTTGAGCTTGTTTAATAGACGAGCCGAACATGTTTTGAAAAACCCTAGGCGCAAGTCGGGCGGAGAGGGCCTTCTGGGACTACTCGGGAATTAGTCAAGAAATAAATCGGATTCAAGGATTAATCAGGAATTAACCGAGGATTAATCGGGGACTAGTCAGACAAGTCGGGGATTTCTAGAACACCGTGAACCGAGGTTGAGCCTAACCTATCCAGGCTTGCGAGCAGTCTTGTTTAGTATTTAATTAATTATTATAATCGTCTAGTTAATATAATTGATATAACATCTAATTTTAACATATATATACAGCAAAAACAAACCGAGCCTTAAACCATTAAGCTAGATTCGGCTTGTTCACATCCCTATTTGGGGATCAGAACTGGCGATCTCATGGTTATCACATAGTCTCTGCAGCTTTACTCACAACTTTTAGTTTATTCGTAAAGTCTGTTACTAGTAAGCTAAAAACGTGATTCGAAGATTTTGAAGTAAGCACAAAGACAGATGAAGGAAACAAGAGGTACATACCCCGCCAATGGGAAGGATCCTCCCAGTAAGGGTAACCTCCCCGGTCATCGCTATATCCTTTCTGACGGGCTTCTTCAAAGCAAGGGACATCATGGAAGTGATCATCGTGCAACCAGCGCTCGGCCCATCTTTCGGGGTGGCCCCGGCAGGCACGTGGAGATGAAGCTTGGTGTTGGCGAAGAAGGGATTGCCCGGGTCCTTCTCGAGCAATATCGCTCTGGCTACCGTGTGAGCAATCTGCGCGCTCTCCTTCATCACGTCTCCAAGCTGGCCCGTGACGTGGAGAGCTCCTTTCCCGTCCCCTTGCTCGACCTGTGTGGTTTCTATGTAAAGGGTCGAGCCGCCCATCGATGTCCATGCGAGACCCATCACGACTCCGACCGGGGTTTTCTCATAGAGGCGATCGGCTTGGAATACGGGTTTCCCGACAAAGTCGGAGAGATTTGACGCGTCGACCAGCACTTTTGCCACATCCTTGGTTTCTTCAGTTTCCTCGAGTTTTTCGGTTTCCACTGTGTTGCTCGTATCATCGACAGAATCACCACTTGAGTCATTAACATTTTCAGATTCGGCTTCTTCGGGTTCCTCAACCTTGACGGGAGTGAACTCGCCTTCTCCTAGTCGCACAAGTTGCAGAGCAATCTGCAAAAAGACACAAAAAGAAAATTATTAGCGCCATCAGTTGTTTACAAAACATGTCGCGTGCCTCATTGGCGAGATAATGACTTTCAAGTTCATCAAGGAAAAAAAATAGAAACAAGCTTCTTAGAATATAAGCATATATTGTAGGGTTATAAGTGAAGTATTGTTTTTCTTCAACAAACCTTGCGGTAGATCTTTTCTATATGTTTCTGAAGATTCCGAACACCAGCCTCTCGGCAGTAACTTTCTACTAGAGCAAGAAGAGCTGCATCAGTCACTTCAACCTGAAAAGTACAGTTTCAAATATCAGATTCCATAGTTGTTGGTTCATCAATGCAAAAAGTAGCACTATACTCAGTGTACTACAAAAAGGCTAGGCGCTAGTAAGGCGAGAGGTCCTTTTGAGGATTAATCATATTAGGAGATTAATCAGGGATTAACAGGAGATTAACCGCACAAATCGAGGATTTTTAGAACACTGTCATATGAACAGTCAGTGGTTTACACATTAATGCCACAATTACACTCATTTCCTAGTTCATCAGTTATCAGTACACTATTGACTATTTTGATTAAACATGAAAATTTGAACTCATACAGAATACTATCACCCCTAGCCAAGCTTTCAGTATCCTATTACTTGCAATCATTATTTAACAAAAAGGTGCTACTCGAGCTGTGAAGCCATCATGCTATAGTTACAAAAGACGCTCAGGCCATAGATATATAAGTTCATTGCCTTGCTTATCTAAATTGCATGAGGTGTGGGGCTAAGTAGATATCCAATTTGAGATAGACTCATTTTGTTTTACTACAAAAATATAGATACGTAATTGTGCAGAGTGAGAGAGAACCTGCTCAGGCTTGACACCGCATGATTCACGCGTGGTCTTCTCTAAATAATCTCTTGCAATGTGCATTTTCTCGTCGGTAATATATCCGGCAATGGCAATGACTTCCATTCTGTCCAAGAGAGGGTTTGGTATATTTTCCACAACATTTGCCGTGCAAACAAATAGAACCTGTGGCAATAGAAGTGTGGAGTCATTCACTGATGCAAGAAAGCTAGAAAAACAAATCCAAATGCTTATTTGGATTTTGAAAAGCATACCTTTGTTAGGTCGATTGGCACGTCAAGATAGTGATCTAGAAAGTTCGCATTTTGCTCTGGATCAAGAAGCTCCAACAATGCACTAGCTGGGTCACCAGCATGTCCCCTTCCCAACTGTCATAGGCCATGTACCGTAAATAAACAATCCAAATATGATAAAACTGTTCATTATAATTACCAAAATAGTGCTTCAACTATCAGAAAACAATTGTTTTTTCATGAACTGAAGGCATGCTAATTTAGGCCAATAAATTAATTGGTGAATTTCTGCAAGTTTGGGGACTAAATTGGAATATTTTTAGCCAGGACCTTTACTGATATTTGACGGAATTTTTTTGGTAATAATCGTTTTCCAGATTATAAATAATCTATAGTATGTACAACCACCTGATTCAAAACTTAACATGAGAATAAAAGCTTACCTTGTCAATCTCATCGATAAGAACAAGGGGATTAGCTGTTCCGACATTTTTCAAGCACTGCACCATCTTCCCTGGCATAGCTCCGATATAGGTTCGACGATGTCCCTACGCATAATTGATATCGCATTTTATGTTATATAACATAACTACATTTCATTAGCCTTGTGATGGTTGTCTCGTATAAGAAATTTCTAGTTACCTTGATTTCAGCAACATCAGCTAATCCTCCCACGGAAAATCGATAAAACTTACGGTTCAAGGCACGAGCAATCGAACGGCCAATGCTAGTTTTGCCCACTCCGGGTGGGCCAGAGAGACAGATGATTTTTCCTATAAAGAATAGGAAAAACATTAGGAACGTGCAAAATACCAAACATTTTACTGTATTTCCGCATCACATAAAACAATCATAAAAAGGAACAGAAACAAAAATACATTACTGACCCTGTGCGATCCCGCGTAGTTTTCCAACCGCTATAAATTCCAAAATTCTTTCTTTCACATCAGTTAATCCATAATGATCTTCATCGAGGATTGTTTGTGCCCGGGTGACATCAAAGTTCTCGTCACTGTTGGTACATCAAATTTAAAACAAATGAATAACTGTAGGATGTGTAAACTGTTTATTTAATAGATGTGCTTTAAAACTTTCCTGAAGCTATTTAATCAAATAAATAATTTTACAAAATTCTTTTAATGTAACACAGTTCAATAGTAATCCAATTAAATCTCCTAGGTGTGTTTGCAGTGAAAAACCCCTACCAGCTACATTTTTTAGCCAAAGGATAACGGTATGACAAATAAAAATATTGATCAAATGATCAAAGAATAACTATGGACTAGTTATAATAGTTAGTTATCTAATTATACTTAACATATCCGCTATATTAATACTAATAATAATAAGTAATTCCTATGTCTTGTAATATCTACTATAATAATAATAATAATAATAATAATAATAATAATAATAATAATAATAATAATAATAATAATAATAATTGCCTTACTGCCAGTTTAAAATGCAAATGTTCAAAGAATTGATGTCCGGGAGCCATTATTGAATCCCGGTAGAGAGAAATACCAACCTGTAAGTACCCCAAGGAAGTGCCGTCAACCAATCCAAATAATTACGAGTCACATTAAATTCACTGGAACTGGCTTCCAAGAGTTGCAGCTTTGTAAGTTCTTCTTCTATAACTTGTAATACATGAGGTGGACATTTTTCCCTGTTTGGTTCGAGCCTTTCCCTAAATTTAGCTGCAAAAATAAGAATATAGAAACGTGACAACATTAAGAGGTGTGCCTAAAATTTACAAGCACGTTGTTTGACAGAGTGAATTGAGTAATACACGAATTACACACAATTGTGAGGCAACGGTGTTTCAATTAAGCATTCAACAGTTGGCATCACAGAATGAAGCACGTCGATTATTATACATTATTCACCCTTTTCATACTATTTCACTTCTCAAACGTCATTGTTAGTCAATGCCACAATAGGATCAAAATATATACAAGATCATCTTTAGATCAGATCACTTGACTCCAAAGCATGTCTACTATAGAGATCAAGAAAGCAGCAACTGTAGGCAGATTCTGACAAAAATGAGTTTCAACAGATAAGATAAACTAACCAGAAAGTGCTGTTTTGTCATCCGCCTCAAGTCCTAGTTCCTGCATGAAGGCAATTTAAATAATTTTTAATGTCAAAATATAACCTTTTGAACTCACCTCAAACTGAACAATTCAAGAGATAACCTATTAATTTCTTCCCCCAAATTAATTGAGAAGAACCAACTTAAGTAAAACAGACGCATTTTGCGATGGAAGCATATAGGCAAAAATAGTGACAGAGCCAATAAACAAACATTAATTATATAGCCAAGTTCTATACCTTCTTGATAGCCTTAAGCTGCTCATTCAACAAGTAACGGCGCTGCTCCCCACTTATCTTTTCTTCAATAGCTTTCGCAATTGATTCCTAAACAAACCCAGAAGGTACAGAAAATTTCAGAACTCAACATCGAAGCAAAGTTTTGACAGAGTTCTAGAATGACAAAAAGAACGGATAATACCTGGATCTTGCTGATCTCCATTTCTTTCTTCACCAACTCCAGTGTAAGCTTTAAACGCTTATATACCTGATTGCAAAATTACGCAGTTACAAAAGCACTCTTGGATGTAGCATATAAAATTGCAATGTTCATTATGCAACATCCCAAAAGCTATGAAGACTCGGCATGTTTAAAACATACATGTGCTTGGTATCTAGCAAAAGACATCTCAAATCAGTTAGGTAGAATCATGTTGGATAATACTTACATCTAGCTCTTCAAGAACTTCCTGGCATTGCAGCTTGTTTGCACCAGATATGGCAGCTCCGAAATCAGCTAACCTTGGAAAGTTGAAGTCACCTACATGCTGCAGATATTAAAAAATGGATAAGTATCATGAACAGATTAGAAAAGAAAAAAAAAACACATTTCGAAGTCATACAAGCAAACTCAGACAAACATTACGAGCTTTTGTTGGCATTTTCCCAAACCAGATGAAGAGAGGTATATAAGAAAGTTCAGTGGTAGCAGAACAAAGTTAAATTTTTTAGAACACGTGACAGAAAACATAAGTTTGTTAGTAAACATGTTACACATCAGATCACACTTGTTTTTAATGTGTGAACTTAATGCATGATAACACACACAATATAATGATATGCTATATCATTGTAGGGAGTAGAAAAATATAGAGAGTGACAGAAGAGATGAAGAAATGATGCAATAGGTAGCAAACCAAAATTTTAGCAGCAATATATACAAAACTGAATATAAAAAGGATGATTTTGTTGAGTGTATGATCAATTGACCATACTGCACGAATGGTTTAATTTAACAAAGTAAGATAACAATTACCATATAGGCCAAAGAAAAATCTAACAGTACAGACAGATCTAGTTGTGTTGAAAAATGGACTATCTTCCTTGAAAAATTGATAATAATCACTTAAAATTTCATGACCTAACCAATCTAATTTAACAGAGCTCCATGACTGAAATTTAACAGAAAGCATGTCGGATATGTGGGAAAGACATAGACAATCTAAATGGGCAACTGGAAGATGACATATGGCAGTTCAATGACTTCTGAGTAATGGAGAATGTGTAATCAGGTTGAAAAGCAGAAAAAAAGATCATGACATTAGAGCAAACACCAAACCTGAGTATATGTCTGAACATGATCTCTCCAAAGAGAGCTAGTCTTTAGAACATCTCGCAGGGTTGATATAACTTCAAATGAGGTTGCTTTTATAACATCATCATCAGTGTTATATGGTAACTCCTGCAATACGAAGAAAGGCTCGTTTAGAGAGGAAGTAGAGGAAATAGCTATTTCAGCCTAACAAGCATTTATCTTTCAATACAGTAATCAAAGAACTTGGAAATGGTGAACAGCTCAGCAATATACCTTTAGATGATCAACTTTGACTGTAAGAGGATCTTCACTGACCTGCGCATAAGCGTGTCATTATTTAGTCCAAAAACTTGACATCAGAAGCCAATCGTGTAAAGGTAGCAAGGAAAAATCAAAAGAGTAATATCCAGCAGCAGAAGAATATGAATAACAAAAAAATTAGCATGATTCTTGATCTTCCCTACTCACCATTTCTGTGATCCGGAGTCGTCTGTGACCAATAAGTATAACTTGGTCTCCTTGGATACTTGTGATCTGGTATGTCATGTACATCCCATTATAAACAAACAATATTAGATACCAGTTCTCAATTCCATTAGAAAAAAATGTGACATCAAACTGCCAAAATAAAGTACAGCATACCTGTGCAAGTGTACCAACTTCATGAAGACGATTCAATAACTGTTTTCCTTTGATATCAGCTAAGCTTTTCTCCGTTTCAGAACCAGATACCTGACTAGGGTCAGTTCCTGGTTCATCTTTAAGAAGAAAGGCACCGGCATATGGAGCTTGTCGTTTTCGGCTTTCCTGCAACGCTGCTAGCAACTTGGGGTCCTACAGGGAAGATGTTACATTATTAAGTGAATCCATATTCTACAGTTCCTCAACTAACAAGTACATAACATCCCTTCAAAGAAACAATTCACAAATCTAATAACCGTTATTAAATATGATGAAATCGTAGGTTGTGCTCAATAAGGAGCTTGATGACATGTACATGAAATTGATATCAAATATGATGAAATTGTCGGTTACCACGTAACATAAGATTGAATGAATTCAATATATCATATGCACTAACTGGTAGAAGAAACTACATATATTTTGCAGTAACTGAAATTACAATAGCATAAAGTATTCAATGTCCCAGACATAAAAATGTGCCATACCTTCACGTAAATCGGCATGTAAAATCCAGGAAAAAGTGGTCTGTGTGGCAGCGGTAGTGCAATGACCTGTCAAGGAAGATGAGAGAATATTCACAGTAAATAAAGAATCATCAAATAAGACTAGAAATGCACTTGAAAAGTTCCTCAAGCAATCGTCTGAAATCTACAGTGATGTACTGGTATCAGCGTCAATCTGTGATCATTTTTATAGTGTGTGATAAATTTAAATGGAACCAAAGAACTCTGAATCAACTTCATGAATATAAAAACGTGTGACTCTCCCAACTTCTGCACTTTTAAGATTGAGCATAAGACCATGAAGGCTTCATTTTTAACAGTCACTACGTCTTCAGTGGCATTGGCCACTTACGGCTTTTTGTGTGGATAAGCGATACCACCACTTACGAGAACTGAACCCAAGATCCTTTGGTCTTAGAAACCATGCAGTTACCACTTGGTAATTGGCGACACGTACCAGTTAGTTACTATTGAGGACGACAATGCAACTAATTGTGAATTTCAAAGCCAGTTGTAAAAATAAAATGAAGCATTTCTTGAAGCCACATTATTTGCAAGGAATCTTCAACACACAAGTGCATTGGGGAGCAAAAGCTCCCACACCATCACAGCCCGATTGGCAATAACATTCCACATTATACTTAAAAATCAAAATTTACATCACAAAACCCTGAAACAGATTAACATTCCCCTAAATTCTAATCTTTCTTCATGTCCCTACATTTCCCTGAACAATGTGACATTCAATTTTCCCCACCCCTTCTTTTTAGCTACAAACATGGTCAATTCCCATCAAATACCCAACATTTGATTCAACACGCAATTGTCATACATGACACCAGAATTCCCTTTTCTCTTCACATTCTCGCCACTTCCTCACCAAACAAACAGACCACAAGCATAAAAAAAACACAAAACAGCAATCAAATTCAACACCAACCGTCAGATAATCCTCAGGTCTAGGGTTCGTGGGCACAATAGCCGACGAGCTCTTCGAATCCGCCTCCTCGCTCTCGACCTGCACCGCCCTGAACTCCGACCCCGAATCGGACCCATCGCTCGAGTCGGAGCAGAAAAAAGCCCTCCCGCTCCGGCGAGTTTCCCGGCGACCCAGCACTCCGAGCGAGCCCAGAGCCCTCAGAATCGGCGATTTCGACTCTCCGGCCGCGAATCTGAGCGCCGGCGACGCGTGCGCTCTGGAGGAGGCAAGAAGCTTCAACATGGGAGTGGCAGAATAGCAAAAAGAACTGGACTTGAGGGGCAAAATCGAGAAACTGGAACTGGGTCTGAGAGCTAGCTTCGGCGAAGAAGAAGAAGAAGAGCCACCACCATTGATGGAGCTCGATGGGAAAAATTGGGTCTGACACAAAGTGTTGTATAAGCCCTTCATAAACCCTCAGAGCGAAATGACCAAACTGCCCCTCGATTTTTGCGAGATCTCCGAATCCACCCTTGCGATTGCGATTGCGATTGCGATGAAGAACTGAGATCTGCTATGAACACAAAACCCAAACCCTGGGAGAGAAATTAGGGTTTTATTGGGTTTAGGGGAAAAGAAAAATAAACTGAAAATTAATTAATTGGGTTTATAAGGGAATTAATTTAAATTAAAATGAATGTAAAGAAAAAGAGAGAGTTGAATATTTGGTGAAAGTGGAGATTTTCTTGAGAAACAAGAAAGGTATTGAGACATTTTCTTTGTGGCATTTAAGAATGGTTTTCAATGAGTCTGTAACTCTCTACCACCTTCTTCCGTTTGTTTTCTTGTTTCTTCCGATATTGTTGTCGTTTGGTGGAGAAGGTTCCACATAGACATTTCTTATTCGTAATTATGAGTCGAATCGAGCATTAATTTATCGAAATCAGACGCATAAAAAAAATTTAGATTACAATGGATTTATGCGAATTAACTCAATCTCGACTTGAAAAAAAATTGCTAGGTTTGAACTTAGTTCGGATGATTTTCATCCTGTTGAAATTTATATTTTACGATAAATGATAAATGAGTCAGTTCTAAATCGGTTCAACTTGATTTGATTTGTATAATTTCATTACAAATATTAAGGAAAAGTTCAAAAATATATAATTAATTAAAGAAATAGTCTAGTTTTGGTACAGCTAAATTGAAATGATTATCATTTAACTACACTTAATTTCAAAACATCTCATAAAACATCATTAAGGTTGATTGATTTTTTCTCACTTTAATCATTTTCAGTAAAAAAGACTAAAATACTATAATGTAATTTTCAAATTTTCAAACTCATGTAATTTTTTTCATTTAACCTCCCTTCAAACACGAGTGAGTTTCACACACTTAGAGATTTCGAGTTATCTTGAGATTTTCATAGAATATGAAGTTGACTTTTATACCTTTCTAAAATGCTTAAGTTTCATGAAATTTGAAGATTGTTTGGTAAATCAAAAGTGGGTTCAAATTGTATACTAGAAACATGAACTTTCTGAACAAGCAAGTTCTCATCAGAAAATTCGAACCCACTTCTTACTTGTCAAATGAACTCGAAATTATGTTGAAATCTCTAAGAATGTGAAACTCGAACATTTATGAAGGGAGCTGAAATAAAAAAAATGGCATGAGTTTGAAATTTTGAAAGTCAAAGAAGACATTTTAGTCTTTTTGTACCAAAAATTAGCAAAATGAGAAAAAACAAAATTCGCTCATGTTTTATAAGACGTTTTAAAATTAACTGTAGTCAAGTGATTTGTGTCGACTTAGCTGTAATAAAATGAGATTATTTTTTAATTAAATACTAAACTAGTTGGCTTGTGAGTCAAACAGATCTCGAAAAATTAAACACGATAGTTTATTAACAAATTCTAACCTTGAACTCTAATTTAGCTCAAAATATACACTTGTTTACATCTATTTTATAAGCGCATGGTTATTTATCCTTTTTTACTTCATTCGTTCCTCATAGGTTATTTTTGAGGGATCTTATTTTTATTTATTTATTTATCTATTATATTATTCTTTCTATTTAATAATTATTTATTGCTGCCACGAACACGAAGTGATAGCTTTTTATAAAAGTAGGTTGGCATCATTGGATATTAACCAAAATGGGCAAATTAGGCCAAACCTTTGGGCTTTATGGCCCAAAAAGTTTATGTAACATGGCACTTTCTTGGGCAGATTCAGTCCAATTTTAAAACCATTTTTTTTTCTGAAACTAAAACATTACATAAGCTTTGTTCCAAAACACGATCCGATTGGAATAGAGCATTTCTCGTAATTCAATCGGTCGCGCCATTCGTTGAACGCTTTACAAAATCATAAAACCATCGTTGAAAATTAGGGACGAACATTTTAGACTTGAAGTCAAAATTGGAGACCGAACTGAAACTGAAGAATTGAAAGCCGTGAGTAACAGTTCCGGTTTCAATTTTAAAACTGAAAGAGCTATATAATTTTGGTTATGTTTCGGTTTTTAAAATGCATAACTATTGGGTATCCACTCATAACCGAACCATCCCTTTATTATAGTTTCATATTTGAAAGAGGTGCCTTAATTTATATGAAGCAAGGAAATGAAACACGTGAACCAAAAAAAGAAGACTTGAGACGAGGAGGATATGCTATTTATCTTTTATTAAATATTTATTTGCAAAATTTATAATTTAATTGGGTTGTAATAATTAAGTTATAACATTTGATTTTTTGTTAGAACTTTTAATAAATACAAAATTGAAGTTTTTTTTTCTTCTGAAAATCGGGAACAAAATCGTCTATGTCAGACCATTTACAACATACATAACGGAAAATGAGAATCAACGGTCCAACTCCGTACCCGTTCCGACCCCTACTAAGAGTAGAAAGAAAACTTGAACAATCCAGACACTAACACTCCAATAGGGAAACGAATACAAGAACGGTTCAGGATGGCACTCACCATTGTCAGTGAGTTCGACCCTACCTGATTTATGGTAACTAGACTCGGAACCACCATTTGAGAAATGATTCAGTGATGCCTCCAGTTCAATTCTCTGATTCTAGTCAGTTGAGAGCGATTAACTTTTGATCTTAAATTTAGGTTTGATTTAAGGGGCGAATTGGACGAAATTGAGCCCTCCCAAGGCAGTCACTGCACAAGCAATGCCAAGATTTGCAAATCACACCCCGATGGCTCGAGCCACCTCTCTAACAAAATTTGTTCATGACACGCTCAATGGAGGATACCAAATTATATGGGAGTAAGAAAGCACTTATAGAATAAGTAGGGAACGCATGCAAAATCGATTTTGAACCAAAACCTTCCCAAATTTTATGAGAATAAGAAAACGCTCGTATCACAAGTAAGGAACGCCTGCAGATTCGATTTTGAACTAGAACCTTCGAATGAAGAAATGTGAAACGGTCGATATTATATTGCAATAATACAAGCATGTATCGCAAATGCCAAGGAAGCCAAAATCACAAAAAAAATTCTACACTCTTTAGTTTCAAAATTTAATTATATGGCACGACCAATTGAATGATCAAATGATGTAGATATTTCCAAATTTGGATGAACTCTATAGTAGCCTTGTAAATCTTGAACAAAGAATGAAAAGTAGAGTTGAAGAGGAGCAAACTGTGAAAGTTAAATATAAAAATTGAGGGAGGCACAATTAGAGGTCGAGGAGGAGTCAAAAATGCATCGACAAAAACATATGTGATACTATAAATGTCACGATTCGAGAAACTTAGATGTGTTGGAAGTAACACTAACACAAACTAATAACATGTATTGACAATGTTTGAAAAATTAGTTTCACGTAGTTAATAAGTTTTATGAGCATTTATTATTGTGCATTTGCTATATGGGTCAAATTATATTGGATGATTAGCGGGCTTCATTTAGTAACTTTGTTTCGTTTGGGCTTTGATAATTGTTAGTAGCCCAACCCAATAATGGATAGATAGCCAATGCCATGATATATAGAATGTAATTTAAGAAAATCAGACGTTCAACGGGCCCAAATAGGTCACCAGAAAAGTTTAAATTCTTATGACACCATGTTTTTCTTTTAATTTTTGAGGTTAAGGGAAATTTTTTTTGTCTCACTTTTACCAACTTTGTCAATTTTAAATGTAAACAAACATAATACCCTTAAGTGTCATTCAAACTTTCAAACTGATGCCCTTGGGTAATTTTCAGCCACTGATTTGCCTTTCCGACCTAGCCTTCATTCCGGAAATAAGTGTCCAATATACTTCAACACATACATTCACTCCGATCTTCTCCAAGACCTCTCGCTAGCAGCAACCGAGAGGATTAAAGTTGAAGTTGAAGTTGAAGGCTTTAACTCTCGCGTTTTTTTATCTATATTGTAAAATGTGTCATGTTATCATAAGTTAATGTTAATAGTTTATTTGATAATATCATAATCCTCTTGTTATGCCAGACTGGTTCAAATCTTGGGTGGACCAAGATGCATCGAAGGCATTTTGATTATTTTATTTTTTTTATCGAGAAAATTAAAAAAAACTGACAAAGTTAATAATAGTGTGACAAAAATTCTTTTTGGTGATCTTTAAAATTAAAAAAAAACTTGGTGACTTATGTGAGAATCCAAAATTTTTAGGTGACCTATTAAGAATTATCTCATGAATCAAATATAAATTTATCTCACTTTATTTTTTTTTCTCTTCCCTTCTTCTCTTCTCCTCTCCTCTTCTAACCCTAATCTCTCTTCCATCTATTCTAAATCACTTCCCAATCTTAATTTCTTATCTCTATTCTATCTCAACTCGTATATCACGTAATTATATGTCTCCTTAGATATTTGGTACTGTTACTTTTGTTTAGATATTTATTATATTTATTTATTGGGCTAAATAAAGCCAGTCTCCTTTTAAATAAATAACACATTTACATAATTTCACAAATAAATTCTGCTACAAAAAAAACTACAAAACAATAATATTTTAATTTCTTTGAAAAGAGTCTATGCTTCCTTGGCGAATGTCTCGATGTACGATATCCTTTAACAATAGCATACCTTAGAAAAGTACGCCATCATTACCCAGCAGTTGTATAATTGACTGTTGTGGAATTAGTCAATTTGGTTAACATTTAACAAAGACGAACTTTAATCATGTATGTCATTACGAAATTATCAACGACATGTATAATTTAGGCACATCCACGTTAAGGTTACGACGGTGTACCATATATGTACGTCGCTTGCATATTTGTACAATGGCATACCTAGTTGGTACAATATTGCCAGGAAGGTAACAACGACGCGCATAAATTAGGTGTGCCAACACTACGACAATCTGGTGCAATATATATCTTATAATTTTGTTAGTGTGTTCAATAATTAACAGACTGGATATAATCTTTTTGACTTAATTACCGGGTTTTATCTGTTGGCTGAAAGTAAAAGAATTAGGCATTTGGTCATATTGGTTATGTTTGGTTGGTGAGAAAAACCATAGAAAGTAACAATTCCAAATCTTTGACTGAGGTGGATTGATCATATTTGCAGTATGAATGAAAAAACTCAAATATTTGGTCATGTGGGTTTTGTTTGGTTACTGCGAAAAATATTGAGGTAGAAAATAATCATTCCAGTCCTAGGAGATGTTGCGACCGTGACCATTCTCAAGAACAAAAAAGAGTGAGATGAGAGAAGACTTATGAGTCATGAAACGAGGATTATCTGAACATGCATCGTTTTCATTTAATAATTCTATAGATAGTTGACATCAATTTATTGTGACGGCAAAAATATTTAACTATAACTTAAAGTTCAAGTAAACGGAGAGGAAATGTACTAAGCAAGCCAACGATGTGCCGTGACGGAGCGGCGGCGATCCGCGTGGTTGTTTCTCAACTTGAGATGGTCTGTAGGCCTCTCCATTGCACCTTAAGCGATGACCAATGCCACAACATTTATCTCCCCCATTTCCAAGTATAGAAAGAGGCATATTTTATCAAGTGTAAGCAATGTGACACTCTTATATATCTTTGAAGTATATGTCATTATTTCAAGTGTGTTATACATTTTTCATATCTTTAAACACTATTATCTCATTCAATACTCGATTGATTTTCATAAGTGTATAACCTAAATTCTAGTTCTGAAAGAGTCGAGCACAACAGACATACACATGGTCCAATTTGATTACTATAATCAATCGGAACGATTGCTGAAAAATTTGATATGAACAAGATTTCAAACAATACCATTGATGGATTTTATTTCCTTTCTCATTTTCTCTCCTCCTCTTCCTAAAGAAATAAGGCATCTCTCTCACATTTTCCTCCAATGATCCCTCCGAGAAGGTATGATAGGGTTTGAGACGTGCATTTGAACATAGTATCTAATTGGAGCTAAATCAAAGATCAATGAATAAGTTGCCACAAATATTCTTATTACTCACTGGCAAGCTTAGGACGAAAACTAAGATTTCAGCAAAGCGCTTAAAAGGTACATGGGTCAGTATAGTTTTTTTTATTTCATGATTCAAACATATAATATATAGATGCACATCATAAAGGGTTCTATTGTTTATAAGCAGATAACATGGATTTTATACGTCATTTAGTGACAAAAGTTAAATCTCAAATTGACCCCACTGGCTAAACACCAAATTGACGGTGCCGTTACTATATGTGACGACGCACAGACGGCGTGCGTCGTTACTGTGCGTAACGGCCCACATCGTATGTGCGCCGTTACAAAATATATATTATTAAAAAAAAAAAATTTAAAAAAAAAAAAAAAATTTAAAAATATTTTTATATTTATTATTTTTTAATTAAATATTAAAAAATAAAAATTAATATCAAAATGAAAGTTAATATTAATATTCAAATTGTTTAATACATAATATTTACATCGAGATCTATGACGACGGGCCTCCAGAATCTCTAGACCTAGTCGGGTCAAATGGAGGTGGAAGGGCATTAGAATTTAGAATCCTTAGCTGTTCTTGGAAGTACATGAATATCTGCTGGTCTTGGACGACCTGAGTCTGAAGTAAATGCTGGTTTTGGGAGGCCTCAGTGCGAAGCTCTGTAATAACCTCGGCTTGTTGGGTGATCTGAGTCCGGAGCTCCGCAATCTCCGCAGAACTACCATCGGAGGAGGTCGAACGTCTTCTCTGTCCTGGCGGTGCCTCGTAATCACTCCCGCAACCCCGGATGCGCCGTCTTTTTGAGGTAAGTATTGTAATTCCTCTGGCAAACTCGATCTCGCGAACATGCTCCGCAGCTAGTCGCATGTCCTCATCCTCTTCAGCGTCGGTCATCTTCTTCAGAGTTCCATCCTCGTTGTAGTTCGCCTGGTCATTCTTCCAAACCCTAAGCGCATTCTTAATGTAAATCTGTAAAAAAAAAATTGATTAATATAATAAATTTAAATATTAAATTTTTTAAAAAATGAGTTTAATTAAACTTACAAGTTTCGGGTTGAGTTCCTTCTCATCCCCGTCCTTCTCCCCCTCCTGATTACCATCACCAGGCTTACGGATCTTTAGAGCCTTCAGAAAGCTCTCCAAATTTTTGGAGACCTCCACTTCCCTGGCCTCCGTCATCCTCTCCCAAAGAGTTCGGAATGAGATTTTGCTAGTGTGGTTGTTTAATTTGTTCTCGCTCCTCCGAATGGTACTCATTTGAAACCCAACTTCTTCCTGAAAAAAAATTAAATTAAATTGAATTAATTGAAAAAATGAAATTAAAATGAAACCTATTGAATATAAAATTTGTAATACACCTTGTTGGCATCAAAATGATGAACGAGCCAACGCCACTGGGACTTCTTCCCTTTTAGACACTTGGGAATCCCATTACGGTCTAGTCTTGTAGGGTCTACGTAGAGTTTGTAAAACCGGTTCATGTTCGATTTTCGCTCATTGTAAGCGCCTATGGTCGCCTCACGAATCCAACTCCTCAGCTCAACGAAATCTGACATTGCAAACAAACGCTGAAATTGACAAACACCACGTCAATATCTATAATACGGCATTTGAAAATTCATTTTGAGTAAGTGTTAAAATTACCTTAAAGCTCCTCCAAAATAACTGGAACTTAGACGCCAGGAGATCCCCAAACGTTTGGTAGGAAGCGTCGCATTCCCGAGCGAATTTCCCTATAATGGCCTTTACCCTTTCCATTGAAAATTGTCATCCTTGGACACGTGGTCGGCCGTTTTCCCAAGTCAACAGTAAAGGACCCCCGTTCACCAGAACCACTTTCTCTTCAGGGTTTATGTTGACGTCGACCTTTTGCTCCTTTCTTGCCCTGGCTTCCAAGCTCTTTGTGTTTAGGCAATCCACTTCTACTTTTTAATCGAAGTACAACTCGTACCTCAAAATCTCTCTGTAGTTGAGGGAAAGGAGCCTCCACTCGTTCAACGGGAGTTTAGACTCATCTGGCACAGTGTCCTCTTCGGAGGGTCCATCGACGTCTCCGAGCATCTCCTGGAAAGTCCGATCATCCGGGACATGGGAAGTCCAATCAACCTTCGTATGCCCTGGATGAGTCGGCTGATTCGGCTGAGTCGACTGCGGCGGAGACGGAGTGTACATATCATCCTGTGACTCCGGCGCTTGTGAAGCTTCGAAGAACGGAATGTCCATTCTGGCCCACCTAGGTGCATGATAACATTAGGGTATTTGGTCATAAATGACCAAACAATGGTATTTCAGTCATTTATGACCTAATTAGGGGTAAATTGGTCATAATTGACCAAACAAGAGTAATTCGGTCATTTATAATATTTCGGTGAATTAGAAGTTACATACATATTTTTAAATAATGTAACATTATGTAAATTATTATAGTTAGTGTGATTTATGTGAAATAGTGCATGTATTCTATATTATTAATTGTTTTGTGATTTTGGTGAAATAATAATGAATAATAATGTCATTTTTGGTATATAGTTATCTAATATTAATTGTTAACCGAATTTATATATATTACATATATAGAATGGATCGGAGATGGATAGGATCCGTAAAAATGAGTGAGGAATGGATGAGCGGATTAAGCAGTTTTGTAAAATTTGCGAGGAAAAACGCTCGAAGAGATGGTGTGGGACGTTTCAAGTGTCCATGCACGAGGTGTTGTAGTTCTGCTTGGCACGATATGGACACCATTTACTATCATATTTTGAGAAAAGATTTTCTTAGATCGTATAATGTGTGGTTCCATCACGGCGAAGCCGAAGGAGCTAGCTCGAGCTGGAATTGGGATATCAGTTTGAGGCCAACATCGGCAAATCAGCCTTGTTCGACGTCGAACAACAATCCAGTATACGTTGATCCTGTGCATCAGCTCGTGGATGATGTAGACCCAACTAGAGATGTAAGGATTGACGAGGACGAGGACGAGGACGAAGAAGAGAACATAAATATAATAGCCGAAGTCGAGGAGGGAGCCGCTAAGGAAACCATGACAGCATACAACCGGTTGGTGACGGAGTCGCAAAAGTCGTTGTACGAAACTAGCGAGGACACTTCTTTAGCAGCAATGTTAATGATGTTGTCCATCAAGCAGAGCACCGGGATGTCTGCCGAAGCTTTTACCAAGGTTGCCAAAGATTATTATTCTACGTTACCCGAACCTAATACGTATCCATCTAGCTACGCAGCGGCGAAGAAGAGAATGAAGGCAATCCAACTGCCACACGTGAAATATGATGCCTGTCTGTACGGATGCACTTTGTACTACGGAACACAATCGCAACTCCAGACATGTGGCGTTTGTGGAGAAGCACGATACGCTAAAGTGGGAAAAAAATTTGTTCCGAAAAAGACGTTGTGGTACTTCCCATTGACTCCTCGACTTCAACGTTTATATCTTGCCCCAGAGACAGCTGAGTGGATGCGATGGCACGGGGAGCGGGAGAATGAGGACGATTAAATATTAGTTCATCCATCAGACGATACGGATTGGATTTATTTTGACGCAAAATACCTAGTATTTTCAGGAGAAATCCAGAACGTGTGGCTGGCGCTGTCATCCGACGAGTTCTCTCCATATGGGCCTAATGCGTCGAGTTACAGTTTGTGATCTGTAGTCGCTATCCCGTTGAATTTTCCGCCCTCGATGGCTATGAGAAAAGAGTATAAAATCCTTACCATGTTGATATCTAGTCGAAAATCACTTGGGAAATGCTTAAATAACTTCATGCGTCCGCTGATTAATGAGTTGAACCATCTGTGGGAGCACGGAGCTGTCAGGTGGGATGGTTCTAAGAAAGAGGTTTAATAATGCGGGTTGATGTGATGTGGACAATAAGTGACTTCCCGGGTTTGGGAATGTTGGGGGGCATCCAGACTAAAGGATATAAGGCATGTCCTCTATACTTGGACGAGATTGATTCTGAACGCAGTAACTCAAGAATCTCTTACCAAGGTGCTCGTAGGTTCTTACCACCGAAACACCCACTGCGATTTCAGGCCCATGCCTTTAACGGGAAGACAGAGACCCGGAGAAGGCCTACCCGACATTCAGGGACTGCTGTACTGAGTGCGATTCTACGTCATCAATACCCACCGCCTAGTCTGCATCCGAAGTTCAGTAAACGAAAAGGTGGTGGTGTTCCTATATGTTGGTCTCATAAAAGCATTTTCTAGGAGCTGCCTTATTGGAAAACTCATAAAGTCAGACATGCGTTGGATTTTATGCATATAGAGAAGAACGTATGCGACAACGTCATAGGTACAGTTCTTGGAATTGCAGGGAAGACTAAGGATGACGTGAAAGCTAGGAGAACTTACGAGGAACAGGGAGTCCGGCAAGACCAATGGGTGCAAGACGGGGAGCTCCCAGATGCACCTTATGGCGTGGCGGGTCGTGATCGAAAGAAAGTACTAGAGCATATCCGAGCTGTTAAGTTTCCCTCTGGATATGCGGGAAGTCTAAAGAGCAAGGTGAATCCCGATGAGAAAAAGTTTCTCGGATTGAAGACCCACGATTGTCACGTGCTGATGCAACGTATCTTCCCCCTTGTCATTCGAAAGTACGTTCCACCTTATGTGGCAGAAGCATTAATAGAGCTGGGCAAGGCCTTCCAATTGTTGTGCACGAGGGAGCCGACAAAAAAAGTCCTGAAAAAGTTGGGGGAAGATATAACGGTTCTAGTTCTTAAGCTGAAAACTGTTTTCCCTCCTTCATTCTATACAATTATGGTTCACCTTCTATTGCACCTTCCGGATCAAGTTTTACGAATCGGCCCAATCCATTTCACATGGATGTTTACAATTGAACGGTATGATCACTTCCTTCCAAATATAATTTCCAATTACCATTGAACTGTATAATCGAATATGACATTAACATCCATATTTCGATTGCAGGCAAATTGACGCGTACAAGAAAAGTGCGCGAAACCCGCGATATCTAGAAGGTTGTATAGCCCAACAGTACTTGATGCACGAGTCTGTTACCTTCACTCAGATGTACCTAAACCGCGACACTTCAGCCAACGAAACATTTGTTAGTCCAGCTCTAGGTTTCAACTTATCAGTTGTTTCCACACATGTACAAGTTAAGAGCGTGGTGCGAAACGACAAATTGAGCGCATATGAGATGTTCTGGGGCGAATTGGACAATGATTGAGAATTGTGCCGAAGCAGATGCATTCGTAGAATCACATCGTGGAGGGTTCCAACAAATACACCCTAGGAAATCTCTTCAGGACCGAGTGATGTCCTTTGTCTTCGACTGACGCAGAATTGTACGTAATAGACATCCAACCGAACTAGGGGTAATTCGGTCATTTATGACCTCAAAAAGGTAATTCGATCATTTATGACCTCAAAAGGGTAATTTGGTCATTTCCGACCAAATTAGGGGTAATTCGGTCATTAATGGCCTCAAAAGTGTAATTCGGTCATGTCCGGCCGAATTAGGGGTAATTCGATCATTAATGGCCTCAAAAGGGTAATTCGGTCATTTCCAGCCGAATTAGTGGTAATTCGGTCATTTCATGACATTTTCCTTCTTACAATTACAGATAATGGAGCCGAAACGTAAGGCACCTAAGGCCAGGGCAATTAATGGAATCGGGAGAATTTACCCTAATGTTATCATGCAATTAATGGAAAATATGTACGTACCTTCTAATTCACCAAAACTTCCATTCAATTGTAGATTTGTGGGGGACAAATATAGGGTAGTCGGGAAAATTTGTAAGGTACCGAAATTACAAAATTACCCTTGTTGGGAGAAAATTTATTGTGAGAAGTTGTAGGAAGGAGAAGGGGAGGTTCTGCCAAGAATTATACTACATTTTAGTAACAACGCACATAGTAGTGTGCGCCATTACAAAATTGCTTGTAACGACGCACATTGGTAGATGCGCCGTTACAAAGTAACGGTAACAATAACAAATTGATTTCCGACCGTTTTCTAACGGCAACATAGTGGTCAACGGTCAACAACATTTGTAACGACGCATATTACTGTGTGCGTCGTTACTAATTTTCAGTACTAACGGCGCACATATATAGTGCACCGTTACTAATGTTTGTAACGGCACACTATATATGTGCGCCGTTAGAAATGTTTGTAACGGCGCACATAGTTTATGTGCGCCGTTAGAAATGAAAAATCTGATAGTGACACTTGTGTCTAGATCAAATTGATTTGAGTGAAGTTTTAATAAAGAAATTAGAGAAGGAGAAAACCCTCTAAATTAGATGGGGAAAGGGAAGATAGAGCCTCAGATAGCGAGATTTGTGAGGGAGAGTTTTTTCCCTCTCGTTGCCGCCGAGGTAAGCTCCCAAGGAAAGAGAAAACAAAATGAACTAATGACATAAATTTGAAAATTTAAATAGTATCTGAAAATACTTTGATATTTTCACTCAAAACAAATTGAAAAGTTAACGAAATAGTGTAGTTATCTGAGAAATTTTTTTCAGAGCATGTCTTAAACGAAAGAAATAATCAACTGTAACTAGGTGAGAAAAAGTCTGAATCACTTATAGTCACGTGAGATTATAGCAATAATAAAATATCATATAACAATAATATTGATTTATAAAAAAAGTTCAATTTTATTTTCATAACTCATTAGTCTCATTTGTTACTAGAGTCAACCAAGTAAAGGATGTGAAAGGACATTTAACTTCATTCAATTTCTTTAAGTGGTGACCATTCCGTACTGTATAGAGCCACCTTGACTTCATCATCTACAGAGAATTTAGACGACCAATTAAAGAATAAATTCATTATCGTCCATGTGAATTGAAATTCGATCACTACGATAAATCCAAACATTCGGGTACGTATTTGTCAAATCTAAACGATAACACTAGGGGGGTGATTGAGAATCTAAACAAGAAATAATTACAAGAATCTTTTATCATTTTAAAATCTAGCCTCATCTTGCAAAAGATTAAGAGGATTAGTGAAAATCTATGATCAAATTTATCATATACGCGAGGTTCATAATGTACAAACGCTTGATATTATCAAATAAATCTGGGTAATTTTGGTTTAGTACAACTTATTATATTATTATATTTCGCTTTCATATATTTCATTTTATAAGTTCTTTTTGTGTGAATTCTAACAAATATTTTTTTTGTTTTATTTTGAAATAAGCAAAAAATATTATTAATGTTGTTACGATATTGGTTGATTTATTTTTTAGGCATTAAGAGAGACGTCGAACATCTGGTCAAGCAAAATATCAAGAGTTATGTCATAACATTTTGTTCGACATCTTGTGCGTCACAATATTAAAAAGTTTTCTTAATATGAACATCGGGTGCGATTGAGAATCTTGAAGATTTTCAGCTGTATTCAAGACGTTTGGAAAGTATTGATTGAGTTATGATTCTGGAAAGATACATGCTGTGATAGAAACTCTGAAAAGATATTCGGCGATAAGAAGTTAAGAAACCTAAATCGATTAGGTTAAGGAAACCCTAATACGTTCCAGAATCATCGTAGCTACTATAAAAGTTGAGGCTCCACCATGTGTTGGATTCCTTGGTGAACATATAGAGCTCTTAGACGTGAAGGTTTGACGGGCTGAGAGGTTGTGTGTTCCAAGAAAGACATTGTGAATCACTACAATAATCGAGAGAGCTAAAGTAAATGATTGAAGGTTTTCTTTGTATGCGTGATTGAAGATTCACGCGCAAGTATAAACAACGACTTGTGACATCCGAGCAAGGTGAGTGCTTGTAGAGTGGAATCAAGATGAGGTCTTGGATTTAGGGGGAGTCTTTGAGATAGGTTGTCACTAGTAATAGTAGCATAGGGTAGTGATATGTGTGATGATCATCGATACTTGTATGTTTTGACTAATTACATTATAGTGAAACATTTTCACTGGCAGAGTGCCCCCAGACGTAGGTGAGATTGCACCGAACTAGGTAAACATATCATGTGTCGTTGTTTACTTCTTTGTATCCTTATTGTTTCATATCTGCATACGGACGAGTTGTCAAGAACATTTTCCAGACATTGTGCGTGACATCTTGTCCTGGTTAAATTATCAGAATTTCAATTAAGAATTGTTTGGAGTGAGTGCAATAGAGAAAATATGACAATCAAACTCATAATAATCTCCCAGCCAGTGTTCTAAAAGAGCAAAGATGATCTACACTGTACCATCATATAACTTGAGTAATTTCCAAACTAAATAGAACAATATTGATTTAAGACAACACATAAATGCAGAGATAAATCTCCGATTAAATAATAACAAAAAAAATGAGTTTTCGTTGTTTATCCATCGTCCTAATCTCCTATGACAAACTGAACATATTTCGAAGACAATACTTCCCAAACCAGGCCACAGACTCCACATCTCTCAAAACAATCGAACACAAAGTCTTCAACGACCTCTCTTAACTCGGCTCCTCCCGTTGTGGTATATGGATCAGCCCTTAAGCACACAACCCAAACCCGATCAACCGATTCTGAACAGAGAGAGCACTTTTCTCGGAGTTCCTCACCAAGGTGTTGCGGGACTGCATACCCGTGAGGCTTGGATCAGCAGGGAGGCGATGATTTATCCGTCCGGCTCCACCACCATCTCACTTTAATTTTCTCCGTCGATTCTGTTTCTAGATCACCTCCGTTACCATCCCGCTTCAATTTATTTATTTTTTCCTTTTCGCGACTTCTCAATCAATTGGAATTGGTGGACGAGCAAAAGTCGGCAAGTCGTTTGTTGCCAAAGAATTCGTTTCTCGGTTATTATTCCTTCGACAAGCCGTTTCGCTTTAAAACCGATGGATGGGAAAGTCTTTTTGGCCAAGGATGTGGATGGCGATTCCCAGATGATTCAGGCGGCAACGACGACCAGGGCTTCAATCTCTGTGATGCCTCGGCTCCCTTCGCGAGACGACCCCTCTGGATCGACGGTTGCGTTCGCGTTGGGTCGTTCTCAAGAGTGCCCGACGCTTGGAGGAAGATGGACGAAGGTGACGGGGCAGATCTGGTTGATCGGTCGTTCATTTTGGATCGTGCCATTTCGGCCTAGTCTTATCTCGGTCCATTCGGTTAGAGATCATCCCAGGTTCTTAATTATGGTCAATCTATTGATTTTCGAGGTTTTGGTTTCTATGATGGTTCTTTCGTTGTTTTAGACTCCATTTGAGTTTATCGCTTTTTGTGATTGATTGTATTGCTTTGTGCGATTGGTGTCCCTTTGTAGAACAAAGGGAATTTTTGTGAGTGAATGCAATTTAAAGGCGTAGCTTCTCTTATGTCCTATTTCCGGCGATGTCGACAAGGTGGGCTTATGTAGGAAGACAACACAGAGTATAAGATTTTGGTTTAAAGTGGTAGTAGTGTTAGAGATCCAGTGGCTCTTCATTATTTTTGTATGCAAGGGACCCCCAAGGAATATTTTTCTTGTTAATTTCATTTAATCTAAGTGTATTAACGCATTATTTATTTCCTGTGTGACAAGACCAACATATCTTTATCCTTTCAAATTCTTAAAGTTTCGATCTTAATTTTAACTTTGAACTCAACAAAACCCAATATCATACCTAACCAATGTTGTAAACATTTTTGGCTTGTTTGATTAATCACAAATTATTCTCTAATTAATTACCGGTTAATTATTTATAATTAATCTTTAATCTAATTTATATTTTAATTAATCTTTAATTAATTTATAGGTCGTTTCCATTCGACTAACGTCTAACAAATTTTTCACGACACTTGACGTGTCCCTAAAATGAAAAAATAAAATAACTTCCCTCCGACCGGCATTGGAATAAGTGCCGCTACATTAAAATGTAATTTTGATTGAGCCTCCAAGCAAGCCCTCCATTTTTGTTGATTTTCTTCGGTTTTACTTCTCTCGAAAATCTAAATACGTGGTGGGTTGAGCTCAAATTTTGGTTTGAACAAGTGAATCACAAATCCAATCACACACACACCAACCTTAAGTTTAGTAAATATCTTCTCTTCCTCAATAATTTCCACCTTCTGCTTCTCTAATTTGCTTCTCAATATTCTATAAATTGCATTATCTCCTTCTAATTGCACAGTAACTTCTCGTTGGATTGTGGGTTCTTGGATTCAGCAAAAACAGCTAGCCTATCTATAAAGATTGGTAACAATTTCTCCCCGTACTCTCGTTATGTTTTTATTATTCCCGTTTTTTAAACAATTAAATTTATGGGCATTAGTTGAAACGTAGAATTTGTGTTTGTTTATATGGAGGGCGATTTTGCTGGTCTACTAGAAAATAAAGGGTAGTGAAAGAAAATGGCATTGATCTGAAAATTTGAAAAATTGTAAGAAATATCTTAGTCATTTTAAACAACGGTAAGATTGAGAGTTCGATCATGTTAGAAGAGTTTTATGGATAGACATGCAGGATTTAATGTTGATTTTCAAAAAAATAAAATAAAGAAAGTATGAAATTAATTGTAGTACAAGTGAGAACAAGATTTTGGTAATAGAGCTACTTTAGTTAGTACAAGTGAGAATGTAGTACAGAAATTACCAAATATATTATAACTTTTTATATCATAACATATCCTTCACTTTCTTTTATCATTTTGTATTTTTAATCATTAGAAGAAAGTATTTATTATATACCTACAATCAACAATGATAAATAGTCGGTGTTATATATATGATAGAAAATTGTTGACTTTCATATATTTTCATAGCATCTTTGAGTTCACATGTACAAGTGTTAGGTTGACTCTAAATCCAATATTCAACATAAAATTTTCATGTGATTATGATGCAGCATACGTTGTTAGGAAAATTTTTTTATCAAAAATTCGTTGATTCTTACAAATACCGAAGATGATAGATTTGAAGGAAATCTTGATTTTTCTTATTAAACTTCAAAAACTAAATAACAATAAACTTATAAGAGTGCTTAAATAGGCAAAACCTAGCCAAACCCTAATTGTAGAAAAGGAAATCTTATTGAAAAAGAAAACAAATTATTAAAATTGCAAAAACTGCCTGAAACTTAAGAAACTGCAATTTTGACCCTCTAGATGATCTCCAATGGCCGAAATTAGTCATAACTCATGGAAAAACCATGAATTTGACCCAAACCCCCGTTTCTGCCCGGAAAACACTAGTCTTTTGTCCAAATTTGACACTTTCGCGATAACTCCAGGTGTTCTAACTTCTGCATACCGACTTCTTCGACCGTACTGCATCATTCTCTCTTGGATGGAGAAGATTCGACCTCGAATCTGGACCCGCAACATCCTCCTAAAAATAAGAATCACCCCGAGATCTTATATTTTTGTAGCACTTTCTACCGAATTTTTAGCTGTATCAAGTATTCCCACCTTGCTCGCAAGCTGGATCGTAAATGTGTAGCACTTCATCTCGGGTTTCATGTGCTCCCAATAATTTTTGGCTACTCTTGCAAGACTTTCCCCAAGCACCTTGGTTGCTGCACCACTTAACAACTCAAAATTCTTAGTCCTGCCTACATCGTACAAGCTCTCGATGCCCTCCAAAAACTATTCGTAACCATTATTGTATGAATCAGCTAATAACAAGTATTTGACGCAGTATAAAGTTTCATCCCTTGCTAACAAATCATCCCTTCCTCGAATATTCTGCTCATGTTGACTCAATTGTGCTTCTACAATTTCAGCTTCTATATATGCATCTGGTTCAATATAATCATTATAAATCGGGGGTGATAGCCAATCTATAAACTCCTCTGGTTTAAGACTGCCATCGAATTGTGGAATTTCCACCTTAAAACCATGTTCCCACCAATGGTTAGGTCGTTCGGGTGAACGATTCTGAAACCCGATGAAAGGATTTTTGTCTGTGAGAGTATCATCATCACGACGATGCAATTCGTCCATTCGTTGGGTCAATAATTCAACCTGCCATCTCAAATCGTCGTTCTCACGTTGAAATTCAACGTTTTCACGTCGTAACTCAGCTTGATCATCATCAACACCTTGGGGAGCGGCTCGTTGTTGTCTACGGGGCGACATACCTCAGGATCGACTAGAATCTGATACCAACTGATGTAGCGTACGTGGATAGGAAGAATTTTTTATCAAAAATTTGTTGATTCTTGCAATTACTGAAGATGATTGATTTGAGGGAAATCTCGATTTTTTTATTAAACTTCAAAAACTAAATAACAATAAACTTATAAGAGTGCTTAAATAGGAAAAACCTAGCCAAATCCTAATTGTAGAAAAGGAAATCCTAAACTTATTGGAAAATGAAATAAATTATTAAAATTGCAAAAACTGCATGAAACTTAAGAAACTGCGATTTTCACTCTCTAGATGATCTCCAATGGCTGAAATTAGTCGTATCTTATGGAAAGGCCATAAGTTTGACTCAGACCGTCGTTTCTGTCCGGAAAACACTAGTATTTTGTCCAAATCTAACACTTTTGCGATAACTCCGGGTGTTCAAGCTTCTGCATACCGACTTCTTCGACCGCAATGCATCAGATTGTAGTATTTGTATAGGTTTGTAATTTGGTGCGAACCAGACCAAGCTACGAGAATTGTGCGAACTTCTCAGCACGCGACACGTGGCGCGCACTGACGTTAGTGCTAGGCCGATAGGTCTGCTGACGTGACAGACTAAAAAAAAACTTTTTTCTTACAAACCCTCGTTAAACCATTTCTCGACAGGTTTTACTGATTTTCTACAAAAAAATACTTATCCCCCGTCACACGTCGCCCTTACGTTGGTTCTCACGATTCTCGCTCCCCTGTGTATCGCTCGCCAGTGTACAAGTAGTCTACAAAAAACCAACATTATTAGAAAAACAGTTCACCAAACAAGTTAGAAAACTCTATTATAATTTTGTAGATACAAAAAAGCAAGCACACTAGTTTTCTCACCCTTATTCTCCACTTATTTGAACCAAGATAGCCATCCATTATCCACATGAATTAATTCTTTTTAAATTTGTGGAGTACCAAAATAAACCCTAATATCAATCAACATTGCGTGCATTAGAAGAAACAAAAAAAACCCATTCATGATATGCCACATAGAACAAGAGGTTGCTTATTGGCTGACATTGAAGTTGATATGTAAATGGCATTTTGTGACTTAATTATTGGCATGGTTGTCTATTCTCACAAGCAAGTTTTATCATATATATAATTAACCATTTTGTTTTCCATGTATATTTGATAAAGTAAAAATACAAATATATAATCTAAAATACACAAGCTCATTTAAAAGCACTTGACAATCTAAAAACCGTTCGGCGCATTGCCGTCCGGTGAGTTATAATTCAAATTGCGAAAAAAAAACAGTTGAGCATCACATTATTAATTGTGATGAAGTCTAAAGCAATTTTATAGGTATCAAATAATAATTATCTCTTGATTTTTTTTGAAAAATATCTATCAAATGTTCTATCCCACACATTAAAATATATCTATCAAATGTTCTATCCCACACAAAAATATTTAATTAGAATAAAGTTTAAATGTATGCAAGGGACACCAATGATTTTATAAGTTAAAATAATATAATTCAAAAATACACCAGAGCAGACCCACATTGGACAAAATGATATTCTATTTATAAACATATATTTATGATAAATCATGTTATTAATGGTTGGAATATTAATTAGTTACAAAAATTAAAGATAAAGTCAATATTAATACATTTTCGAAGTGCAAGAACACGCAATACACCTAAATGAAGTATATGTTGTCATTGTACGTAGTTATATATTTAGAAGATATATGTTGTCATTACACGTTTTTGCCTTTGAGAACTAGTCCTAGGGACATCTATACACCCTAGAGCAAAAACTTATTATTTTTATTTTGTGATTATTCGATATTTTCTAAGAATTTTTGTTCACACGATCAATCAGTATTGTTGTTAGTATCAAAACCAATATATTAATTCAACAAGCTAACAAAAAATATTTATCGTATATACATCATCAATCGATAAAATACATTATAAAAATACAATTTTAAAAACGATTGATATTCAAATTTTGAGAAGACATAATCATATAAAAAGAAAACAACAAAAATCGTTCATCACCCCTATCCACCGTTGTGGACCCACATGGTGCCCATAAATAGTGATCCATATTGAGGCATTGGAGTAATATATATTGTCCTGACCTTTGTTTGTGTTTTTGATTCCAAAACCTCATAGTGTCGACATGGTATCTCAAGAAGAGGTTTTGGTGCAACAAGTGTTTGCGTTGTACGAGAAGATCTCGAACCTCGAAAGCCTCGAACCCTCCAAGGATGTCGACACGCTCTTCACACAACTTGTTCACGCATGCGTGCCACCGTACCCTAACCTAGACGTGACCAAGCTTGACAAAAATGTTAAGGACATGAGGTCCAAGCTCATTAGGGTTTGTGGAGAAGCCGAGTCACTTTTAGAATCACATTACTCCACAATCTTAGCCACTTACAAAAACCCTCTTGACCACCTTGAAACCTTCCCTTACTATGACAACTACATCAAACTAAGCCTCCTTGAGCACACCCTCCTCTCAAATCATTACCATAATCCCCAAAATACCCCTCCCCGCAGCGTCGCCTTCATCGGGTCGGGCCCCCTCCCTCTAACCTCCATAGTATTGGCCCTAAACCACCTCACGACCACCTATTTCCACAACTATGACTTGGACCACAGTGCCAACTCCAAGGCCTTGAGCTTGGTGTCCTCTCACCATGACCTCTCCAAGAGGATGTTCTTCCACACCACCGACATCATGGATGTGACAACGACCTTGAAGGACTATGATGTTGTGTTCTTAGCCGCTTTGGTGGGGATGGATAAGGAAGCCAAGGTTAGTACCGTCATTTTAATATTTGGGGATAATGAAGAAATATCGATAATTGATTATTTCATTTTTAAAACGAGTGTTTACGTCAAAACATTGTTTTGAGCCTCACACTATTAGTGGAGGAGTTAGGGTAAGAAAAGGTTAAAGGGTAGATTTAAAATATGATGTAATTGAAAAAAAACTTTCAAAATTCTCAAATTGTCATATTTTTTGTACAATAAAAAGTAACTGTAAATTTTTGAACCTATTTTTGACTTACCAAATAGTCTTATCAATTTCATGAAACTTAACATTTTAGAAAGATATAAAAGTCAACTGCGCTAAAACGAGATTATTCCCAAATTAAATTAAATAAAAATAGTTTTCATACATAATACTAATATGTGAGCTCTTCTTCACAGGTTAGGGTCGTTGATCATCTTGCTAAGCACATGAGCCATGGAGCTATGCTTATGGTGAGGAGTGCTCACGGTGCTAGAGCTTTTCTCTATCCGGTCGTCGACCCTTTTGACGATCTCCGAGGATTCAAGGTTCTCTCGGTGTTCCATCCGACGGACGATGTGATCAACTCGGTCGTGGTGGCAAGAAAATACCCATTTAACATGAACTCCCATGATCATGGTCATGGGCACTTGGTTCTTCCTTGCAAGTGTTCGGAGATCCAAGGTTTCGATCGCCCCAACCATGGGAACATGGTTGAGGAAAACTAGGTTTTGAGGAGCACCTCTTGGATACCAATTTTAGCTGAAATTCAAATACGATTGGTTGAAGCTCGGACGTCTTATCTTTTACTACGAAAATAAATAAGTATTGATAGCTATCTTAATCAAGATCCTTCTGATAGTTGCTATTGTTTAGTGCTTATATGTTTCTCTAACTTATTGAAACACTCCACTTGTAAAATGTCCTGTTTTGGATGTTCATTGTACATCGTTGTAGATCTCTAGTTTCAAGAAATAAAATGGAAATTTATTCATTGGTCAGTACACCATATAATGTGTGATGACGACGTACTTAGAGTGTCTTCAATAAACCTCCTCTGCAATTAATAGCTAAAAACTATTGTATTGCATGGAGTGAACATGAAAAAAAATCATTTTGATTGGGTTTCTTACATGACTCCTTACGTTACGGCGCCTTTTTTTCCGTTCTCTACGTATATGTAGGGAGCTCACCGCATTCTCTCTCTTATTACTTTATTGCTTTTTATTACATTTTTCTTTCTCTCACATACATAAACGTTTTGTAATTAAAATAATATATGTAGTTTAAATTTAGAGAGTATATTTTAGGTTGAACATGAAAAAATGATTCTCTACTCTAATTCATATGCAAATCACTCTCTATAATACTTTAAATGTATGTGGTACCATTGGAGATGCCCTTAATTTGGATACGTCGTTATTAATGTGGTAGCAGCGGCGTACCAATCAATGTGCGACGGTGTTAAAATTTAACAACGACATACGATTATTAGAATTTGGGACAATTACACATCCCTATCACAAACTATACATTTTTTTCCAGATCATTATCCCAATATTTTATTTTATTTTCACCCACAGTATTATTTGTTTTTCTTACGGAGCTTGACGGTGTTAAAATATTGCCATATCTCGACACATTTGGTAATTCAGTGCCAGTTAAGAGTAATTTGATAGTTTAGGGGTAGTTTAGGACAATATATGGGGTATTTTAGGAATTTTTAGAAATTTGGTAATGTAGAGGTAAATTGGTAGTTTAGGGAAAATTATAATTATTGTGATATTGCATGTTTTTTTCTTTCGAAATCCCAATATTATTAAGCACATCAAACGGCATCGCACCATACATCGGTTAAAAGATATGGAGAAATAGAATCACCCCAAAATTTCAAACCGGGTTACATAAAACAAACTTGGCAAGCGCACATGTTGCCTTGTTACATATTCTTGGGAAAAAAGCGATAGAAATAAATAGTAATCGGCTCAAAATAAAAGTACAATATTGAATTAACATCTCAAGTTGGTTTTGATTCCGATTATCCGCATGAATGGCTAACACCATTGGCTTGCAATATGATTCAATCATTGCATATCTCCAGTTGTTCCTTTCTGCTCATCACAAAACCTCGCGACATTTCACGGCCTCCACCTCAGAAGGATGGAGAAATCTTACGTAGCGTTTGCAAAAAGTCGAGAAAATCTGGCCGAGCATTGACATTTATTTTTAGATTACCGTATTGCAGAGGAGCCCATCCCACATCAGGCCGAGCCGAAGTAGGTATCACAAAATTAGTGCCTTGGTATAACTCAGATTACGCTCGTTTGGTCGCTCAGGCCATAGAAAAACTTCTGAGAACATGGATTGGAGTTCCCTTCCACACAAGTTCGTTTCTAGCTATCCACAGAGCACATAACACGAGGCTGAACATCTCGACTTATTTTTGTTTACTAGTCCAGTCAGTCCAATTAAGCAATAAACGATTTTGTCCCACTCGAGCCCGAATTCTTGATAACACATGATCATTCCAAATTGAAATAAATGTGATGCAACAGTCTTCGAGCTTGCTTCACATAAAGGACAAATCCTCTTAATAGCCACTCCTTTTTGAGATAAGTTCAAATTGGTTGGGAGAAAATTAGAAATGACTTGCCAAAAGAATACTTTTAACTTTATGATGGACCTCAAGTTTCCATATTAATTTTCACATCGGTGAAGACGTATTGGACGACCAGAGGTCCCCGTTCTCAAGTAACAAAATGTATATATGCGCCATTCACTGAATAGTTTTCGGAGGGATCCATCGCCCAAAACCAAACATCATCATCCATCATGACACTTGGAAGTAAAGCGAATATTTCGGAGCATATAACTAGGTCGAAAATGGTTACCTTTTGAACATCCCAAGCGCGACACTCCGGCTGAAACAGATAGTGCATCCTCTCATCGCCAATCGGAAAGTGGGTGTTCTAGATGTAAGGCACATCTCCAGGACGCCACAGACTCCCTGTAATAGACATGTTGCTCGGGCCTATACTTCGTCGAGCACCAAAAAAAAAATTCAAATTTCTGGCCTTCCATAGAGATCTCTAGACATGACTCGACGAGTGCCCAATGGAGCGGACAGATATGCAGAACGGAAGAAGTTCTCTGCCTTTAATACTCTTGCTCACAAAGAATTTGGAGATGTAAGAATTTTCCAAGCTTGTTTTGTTTACCCAATAATGCGATGTTGAACTCCCTTTGGTTGAGGAACCTTATGTCACTCATTTTCTTGTGTTTGCAAAACTCTGACCATCTTCTCGAGATTATAGCAGAAGCATCCGAACCCCCTACCACCAAAAAAATTTTAGAGTCCTCCCGATCGCCTCATATAATCCATGAGGAAATAGAAAATCTGCATGGCATAGGTAGGCCAGAATTGTAAGATCGATTTGATCTTGACTTCACGACCAGCTGTGGAAAGAAACTTGTTGCTCTAGATTGATATTCTCTTGATAATTTTGTCATTGATAAACGCAAGAGCCTGAATTTGTTTCTCCCTATCATATTCGGAAGACTCAAGTAAGTAGTGGGCTCATTTTCTTCCCAGGAAGTATATTTTGTAAAAGGGTCTTGATCTCATGAGGAGCATGGGGAGTAAAAAATCGATGATTTATCTTCATTGATTACCTGACCTGAAGTTAAGAGACTAATTAGGAAATTGGGTAATTACAGATCAGTACACTCGTTGAAACCTCATTTTAGGATAAGTCCCTCAAGATTGAATTTTATTTTTCTAGTCCTCAAGTTTAAAACGTTAGCACTTTACTTCAATTCTGTTAAATTTAACATTAATATTTTTGAATGACCAAAATGCCCCTCGATATATAAATTTCAAATGGTCTAATTATTTGATAAATTATGAAATGACCAATTAACCCCTAACTGAATAATCAATTGAAATGAAAGGTTATGGACAAATTTGACTTTTCAAATTAACAAATAAAGAATTAAAAAATTAAAACAAAATCCTGTGAAATGACAAGTTTGCCCTTCCTCATCTCAACCTTTTGTCTCTCACGTCTCAACCTTTCATCTCATCCCTCTCATCTCTCTTCTCGGAACGTCTCTCTCCTTTGAAATCCAAAGAACCAGAACCAGGTCTCCAGATTGGCCCCCGGATTTCTTTAATCTAGAACCCACAACCTCCGATTCGCCGTCGTCAAAGACCAGATACGACGAGCTCGGTACGGTGGCGCGAGTTTCACCTCGATTCGCGCCGATCTTCACCTCGATTCGTTATTCTTCTTATTATTCCAGCGACGAGAAGAGGAGCTCGCCAGATTCGCGACGACGACAATGAGCTCGACGACAACCTTTTCTTCGAGACCAGATCTGGGAAAAGAGGTCCAGACCTGTCACACTCCCTTCCCCGTCACCGAACGCCACCAACGAGGGTTGCCCTTCCCCTTCACACCCCTTTCACGAATCCTTTCGTCGGTGGCCACAATTCAGCGTCGAAGTCCACGAATCGGCGGCCAAGAATCTGTGTCGACAACCACGAATCTCCCCCCCTCTCTCTCCTAGATCCGACATATTTTATCTATCTCACCCTCTTCACACCAACTCTGTCACGATGCTCGACGGAGGGAAGCAGTCTCAGCCACAAATATTAGGTTTTCGATCTCTGTCATCAGTGTTCGAGGGAAGCGAATCGGGAGGGCAGGGTTGAGGCGAAGAGAACGAGAGTAAAGGAGGGAGAAGTGAGGAGAGGTGGAGACCGGATCGATTTGGGAGAATCTCTCACAGAGGCGATCGAGAGAGTTACATTGATTTGAACACAATTTTGGTTCAGTTTTTGTATTTCATCACAATTTTTGTTCTATTTTTATTGATTACTCCATGTTTAGGTGAAATTGCAGTGGAATTCATGATTGTTGTTTATTGCAATTTTATTTTTATGGTGTAATCCTTGTGTTCTCGTAATAATCAATTATGTTTTCATGTAATAATCAACCTTGTTTTCTAATTTCATGATGTAATTTAGTGGCTTTGATTTTCCGGGTTGAGAGAGGAATGGGAGTTACAGGGAGGCTTGTGGGTGAGAGGAAAAGAAACGAAGAAGACAGAGAGTTATGTTGAAGAGAGATGAGTTTAAAGAGAAGGGAAAATTGGTCATTTTCTATGAAAATTTTAATCAGTTTCTTCATTTTTTTAAAAGTACTAACATACCCTTCCACTATAAACTTAGGCTGTTATTGGAGTGAGGTAAAATAGTATTTTTACATTTACTAATAATTATACTTTTGACACTTACACAACAAGGGCATTTTGGACTTCTTATAAAGCACATCAGTTAAATCTAACATAATTAAACTTAAGTGTAACATAATGAAACTTGGGGGACCGAGAAAAAAAATTTCAAACTTGGGGAATGATCCTGAAATGAGGTTTCGGCGGGTGTACTGATATATAATTACCCCTTAGGATACTGGGGGCATGAAAAAATTATTAAAATTGCATGTTAGAGGTAGTTTAGGAATTTTTAAATATTAGAACATTTTGGTGAATGATGTTAGGTTTTAATTTTAGATGATAAAGTATGTCTCGTCTAGAGCTTGTTCATTGCAAGAAAGCAAGAAGTGATAAGGTGAATGTCATCGCCATATTTTTTGTCCCGTCCTACTTAGGGCGACAATGCATGCGTGGCGGGCCCTCCCCAGTACATTTCAGATTTTCCCTAGACTCTGCCGTCGCCATTCTTCACCCAGTAACCAAACCCCTTACCCGAGCAGATGTCTCGCAAACATCTTGAGCTTTTACTCTTTTTCTTCTTGCTTCTTGTATTTTGCACCATGATTATGGGCTAAAAACCCTAATCATGGGTGCTAGACTTATGACGATTGATGCTTGATTCAAGATCTACTTTTTAATTGAAATTATGCATGAACTTATTATATCTTGCTTGGTGATTATACATGTGTTAAATTAGCTACTTAATACCTGTTATTTGAGTTCGAGTTTGATCCCGAGAGGAAGAATTGAGAATTGAATGTAAGTAAGATTGAGGAATCTGTCTTCTGGAGTCGATTTCTTGGTTCAAAAATCGTTGTTTGCATTGCTGTGGAGGATTAGGTTTAATTCCGAGAGGGTTGCCCAATCTGAAACTAAGCACTACCCAATGTTGAGAGGCGGGTAGTGTATTTATATCGTAGGCCTAATAAGATTGCATGATTGAGATTAATTGGTAAGTCCTGGATTGGCACTAAGTCGTTGGTCTAGCACCCGTGGTTGCTAGTTAAATGTTCACAACTCACCTAAACTTATTTTCCTATTTTGATACTTGTTACTTATTTCCTAAAATTTCACCAACACACACAAATTACAGACTTTTGAAAGCGATAGTGCCATAGTGTAAGTTTTTTCTATGTAATCTTCTTATGTTATGCAATGAAAGACATTTTCATTATTATTGTGTTGTAATGATGAGTCAAGCGATAATTTCATCTAAAGCCATTGAGTGTGTCATCACTAATAGTAGAAGCTTTAGATATTGTGAAGTTATGCTTGACAAATCCCTAGTCGAATACTTACCCATAAGTGACTAGCGTTAGGATGACATATGATCAAGTTCTGTTGATCGAAGGTAATGGGATTACCAAAGTCATATCACGGATATTATATGGAAGATAGTATTGGATGATTGGATTTAAAGTATGGCGCATAGATTTAGAGTGTCTCACATGCACGCCACTCCATGAGTTTGACATGTCCTGACACTACCTATAACAGGGTAGTCCTAACGGACATCGTTGGCTCTTGGACGGACTATAGTGGGAGCGCACGTTGCATCTGAAGGTATTTGTTTCCCCACGGTGAGACATGATGAAGGGTATAATTCTGGGCCTCTTGATGAGCATGACTGAGAAAGTGTGCAGCCACACCAGATACGTCTCATTAATCTCTAGATCAAGAAACTCGATCGAATCGATGAGGATGACGGCTCTATGCCTCATCTCGATCGTATACGCCTTAAAGCAAACAATGGGTTAGTGACACAGATGATAGCGATGAGATATTGAACCGACCGATACCTCGTGGACATTGGGTAATCACTACATCTTACTAGAGACCACTTGTGATGGATCAAGTGAAATGATATTTCACGCCGATCTGCCAATGGGGGAAATGGTCCTTTCGAGTTGCACTATTCAATTTCCTGTAATCCATACAAATACGCCATCCTGTGATAGTTCTTTGCGGAATGAGCTCATTCTTGGCATTGGTGACCATGGTGAGGCCACCCTTCTTGGGTACACATTGAACGGGATTCACCCACTTACTGTCAGATATAGGGAAAATAACTCCCGCGTCAAGCCATTTCAACACCTCCTTCTTGACAACTTCTTTCATGGCCGGATTCAACCGGCGTTGATGCTCAATGGAGCCTTGACACTCATTTTCAAGGATGATTTTATGTGCGCAATATGCTGGATCAATCCCACGGATATCGGCAATCGTCCATCCTAATGCAAGCTTGTGATCCTACAACACCTTCATCAACCTCCCTTCTTGCTCCTGAGTTATAATAGATGATATAATCACTGGAAGCGTAAAATTCGGGCTCAGAAACCGATACTTCAAATGTGATGGCAAAACCTTTAACTCCAGATTAGGAGCTTCTTCAAACGATGATTTCACATGTGGAATATCTCTCTCTCCTAGAAACATTGGTTCCACGAACTTTGCACCTCTCTTCATTTTCTCGTACTCAATAGCATAGACATGCTTATGCTCTCTTGAATTCTCCATTTCATTCAATTGGTCAAAGAAGGCAAGCTCAGAATTATTAGTGCTTAAAAATAATGATGAAATAACATGTTGGACCTCATTTTCAATGACTGATATGGATGCTAGATCCGGCGGATCCATTTCAAGGGTTCGGATCCCCTTTAGAATATAAAACACAATCGTCTCTGAGCCAACTGTCATTTCTAATACTCCTTGCTTCATCCGGATTACTGTATCTGCCGTAGCTAGAAAGGGTCGCCCCAAAATCAACAGCACAGCCCTATCCACCGGAAAGTCGAGAATCACAAAGTCCGCGGGTAGGATAAACTTGCCCACTCTCACCAAGACATCCTCCACTACCCCTTCGGGGTAGACAACTTGTCGGTTCGCCAAGTGCAACAAGACCGACGTCTTCTTCATACTTCATATATGCAATGAGTTAAAAACATAGAGTGGCATGAGGTTGATCCCGGCTCCCAAGTCACATAGGGACATCATTTCCTTTGCACGCCCAATTCCTACCGAAATTGTGAAACTTCCAGGATCTTTTTCTTTAGGTGGCAATTTGTTTAAAACCAGTGCACTGCACTCTTCATTTAACTCTACCTTGGAGCATTCTTGTAGTCTTTTCCGATTGGAGAGGATCTCCTTGAAGAACTTGTGGTACTTAGGCATCTCGTCTAAGGCTTCGAAGAGTGGAATATTAATGGAAACTTGCCTTAGCACGTCAAGACACCTAGCGAATTGTGCATCATTGTACTTCGCCTTCTTCTTCACTCTTTGTGGGAATGGCGGTTTCAACACCGGTGGAGGTGGCTCCATATACACGGGCTCGTCTTGTGATTCCACTTGAGGATCTTCACACCTCTCTTGAGGTGTATCAAGTTCTTCCTCCTCATTATCGAGATCTTCATCCTCAAACTCACATGGTTCCTCAACCCTTTCTTCCTCTTGCGGCTCATATTCCTTGGGATTAGACGGCCCCGACAATGTGTTTCCGCTTCTCAAAGTGATTGCCTTGACATGAGCTTTCCCCTTGTCATTAGGAACCTCGGTGTTAGTTGGGAGTGTCCCTATTGGCCGTGGTACGCTATTTTGTTCGAACCGTGCTTCTATATTTCGCATTCCTCGCCTTAACTCCTCATTCATGCTCGTTTGACTTTTCATGAACGCCGCTAAGACATTCTTCAAGGACTCATCTTCCTTAGAATGGGAGGTTTGGCCCTTGTCATAGACCGGAGGGCGATTACCTTGATGATTGGCTCCTTGTTGTGAGCGTTCTTGAAACACTTTATCATACCCCCTCGGGGGGTTGTTGTGAGGCCTTTCATTGTAATTGCTCCCATAGCCTTGGGGGTGGTTTTGTGAAGGGCGATCTTGATATCCCCGGTCATTGTTGTTCCCACCATAGTTACCACGATTGTTATTGCCAAGGTCGACTCGGTTTACTTGTGCATGGGGCTCTATGTTCTTCCCTTGAACGAGCCTAAGAAGCATGTTCATCTTCTCCGAGAGACTCTTGATAGACTCTTGATCCTCATCGTTTCGCATGGCCGATGCCACTTGATTGTTCGAATTGTCATAATCGTTCCATTCATTGCTTTGTAAAGCCACTTGTTCCACGACATCAAACACTTCTTCGGGATCTAAGGATAAAAGAGATCTCCCGCACCGGCGTTCACGGCCATTTGAGAAGCTTGATTAAGCCCCCAATAGAAAGTCTTGTTAAGTACTTCATCATATATGCGGTGATCGGGACACTTCCACAAGAGTTGCTTAAATTGTTCACATGTCTCACCGAGTGTCTTGCCCGGTAGTTGAGAGTAGTTGTTGATCTCTTTACGGAACTCCCCTTCCTTTCGTGGTGGAATATACTTGCATATGAATGCCCTTTTGAGGCTCTCCCAATTCCGCTTCTCCCGCAATTGTAGCGTCATGTACCACTTCTTAGACTCGTCGCCCAAAGAGATGGGAAGCAACTTACACTTTACCAAGTCTCTCGGGTAGCCGCTAGACGTAGTCTCGACCACATCTTCCAATAGTGTAAGATGAGTGTGGGCGTCATCCTTCTTGCCCATGAATTGTGGAATAGTCTTTAGGAGACTCAACATCACCGGTTGAAGGGCAAAGTCTTGGCCCCGTTGATATCGCTCTTCCCGTCTTCCATATTGCGGAAGGTGAGGACGTTGCATTCTTCTTCCTCTTCCTCTCCCTCCTCTATTACCGCGAGAAGGAGGAGGAATATAGTCCTTTTCTGTGTAGTCATCATCTTGCTCACCCCCTTCAAGACCTCGCCTAGCATTGTTGTTCACGTCAAGAGGGTCTTCCTCACGATCCCCTTCAAGAATGGGTGGTAGTTGTTCTACCCTTCCCGGTGTTGCCGCCATATTATCGGTATCAAGCAAATCCTCACGAGAATGCCTCCTCAAGGCGTTGTTCCTCCGACAAAGCGCTTCGATTTCCGGATTGTATTCAAATTCAAGCACTCCCGAGCTCCGGGTCATGTACCAACAAGTACCTTCAATAAACACGAACAAGTATCAACTACTAACTACAACAAACACAAGCAAACAAGCAACATAATACCAATTAGTCCCCGGCAACGGCGCCAAAAACTTGTAGGGCCGAAACGTGTCGTGCAAAACGTCACGTCTCGGATAGGTTCCCTCGCACAAGCGTACGTGATCACAAGTAATACATTTAGACCGGTAAGTAACTGGGTCGATCCGCAGGGACTAATGAGGGTTTTAAGTCGAATGCGTGATTGTGTTAAGGAACTCGAGGCTACGACTAATGTTTTTGGTATTTTCCAATTATCGAAATAAACAAGAAATTATGTGGATGATTAACAATTAATAAAAGCGCCTAGGGTGTTAGACGTGCAATTCGTGGATTACTACAATGACTCTAGAGTATTTAGGTGATATAAGTGTGACCTATGTCTTCAATTGACAACCCCGCCTCTCGGCATTGGGGTTGTCCTAATCTCGAGTCACTCCTCGCCCTCTCGGGTTCGTAGTCACTCAAGATTGCATTCGTCCGACAATTGTTGGTCAAGTGTTATTTCGGGGAGTCTCCGCTCGGCGTCGAACCCCTAACACTCGGTGGTGTCTAGGTCCGGGACTATCCGTCTCTCTCGAGATCGACTGATCCCCTAAACACAAATACTAACTTAGGCTAAGTGTTACTTCGGGGTGTCGAAACACGGTTTCGAGCCCCTCACACTTAATGTCGACTAAAGGCGAAAACCCTAGCATACATTTTATTAGGCCTATCTAGCAAGCATGGATTAAGGCAAAAACACTCACACACATCACATATCATCCTAAAACTCATTCATCAAATATCATTCATCCACAAATTACAAGGTCTAGCACCCATGGCTAAGGGGTTTAGCCCTCAACCATGGTGCACAAGTCCAATATCATCACACACAATGGGAAACTACTACAAAACATGATATAAAACAATAAAAGAAAAGGTTTAGAAATGCTCTTGGATTGGTGATGGATGAATGATGAGTTCCTTCCCCAAAGTGGCTCCTCCTTGGTGAAGTGGTGCTGGAAAAAGTCATTCTCCCAAGGTTTCTTGCTTCCAATGGTGGCCTTCTAATGGAGAGTATCCATTCTTTCTCTATCCAACGATGGATGACTCAAGAAGAAGCACACCAAGAATATCTCCCTTGAAGTGACTGCTCTGGAAATGTTGGCTGATGGAGGCTACAAGCTAGGTTGGTCAAAAGGTCCTCAATCCCTAGGGCAAAAATTCATTATATAGTGTCCGAAATCATGCCAGGTCACGATCGTAACTATGGGGGGCACGATCGTGACTCAGAGAGGGTCACGATCGTGCCTTCACGGGGGGGGGGGGGGGGGGGGGGGGGACCAGTTCTCCTCGAGTCAACGCCACGGTCTTGTCTCCATCTTCACGATCGTGCCTCTCTCTTGGTGACGATTGTGGCTCCCCCGTGACTGAGATCGGGATAGTGAACTGTAAGTTGGGAAAATAATACCAGAAAATATTCGACGGGGCACGATCGGCCTAGTGCAATTTGGCCCCTTTCTTTCTTGCTCTCCAAGTCTCGCTATCCCGAGTCCCGTACCGTGGCCTTCTTCTTACCCTTTCCTGCATATATTCTTGAAACATACCAAGAGCGTAAAATAATCCTATTTGGCCCTCTACGGCCACTACGAGGCAAATAAGTATCGAAATAGGGGGTTTGTCGAGGTCAAAATGAGGTCGATTGACCCCTCAACAGGGTCACACGCCAAGATCGAGAACCAAAGAAACTTGATGGGACTCAAGAGGTCCAAGATAGGTTAAGGGTGGAATAGGAATGTTGTTCATGTGTGGGGTGTCGATCAATACCTACGGGTGTCGACCGACACACGTCACAGGTGGGGTGTCGATCGGCACCTTGGTGATGTCGATCGACACCTATGTCTGACGGGCTCACAACCCTAGACACTACCCAAAGCCAATGAATACAAAGCTTTGGGTGAGAGTCATCCAAGCCAAAAGGCAACATTAGTTATTCACTAAACTCTTTCTAGTTCTTCCATCGAAGACTAGAGAAATCGAGAGGAAGGGTTCTTCGGCGGTCTAGTAGTCACCGAGAGGATTCAAGCTTCGCCTTCAAGCTCCCGCATGTGTGTGCTCATAGAGGACGGTTCCGAGTATGCGTCTCCGATTCGGATCAATTCACGCTATAAGAGGTAGATGTTCTCGATCTATCTCTTCTAATGATTCATGTAGAACCCGGGTTAGATTATCATTTTTCCGTTGCGCTTATAACCCGGGAATCCCCAACAACTTTGTCTTTTATATTTCCTGTTTTACAATTCGAATACAAGATAATTGAGGAAAATACCATATTTGGATCCCTGTGAGAATCGACCCAGATTCTAACCGGAAATACAAATTTACTTGATCGACTAAAGGGCGCCTCACAGCGTCCCATCAAAGAGCTTGCATTTGTTTCTCCCGATCATATTCAGAAGACTTAAGTAAGTAGTGGGCTCATTTTCTTCCCTAGAAGTATATTTTGTAGGGGTAATGACAATTGACTACACCCAACTATGTCACGTTTCAAATTTAATACCCCAACTTCCAAATTTTCATTTGGGATACCCAAAGATTAAATAAGCGACAGTTAGCCCAACGTCTATTAAATCTAACTGAATTGATCTGTTAAAAAGTCTAAAATGCCCTCAATAGTTTTGGTGTGTTAAACTGTTCTGCTTGGTTCAATTAATATGATTATGAAATGACTATTTTACCCCTAATTGAACAACTAATTTAACTAATGGTTTGAGGGCAAAATTGACTTTTCAATTACACAAATTATAATTATAATTCTTTAATAATTAAATAAATATATTATAATTAATTAAATAAATAATTATAATTATATTATTATTAATCATTAATTAAACCTAATTAAATCTAACTAAACCCTTCTCCAGCCTCTCCGACGGCCTCCGTCTCCGGCCCACGTGCTCTCCGTCTCCGGCAGCCGCGTTGCGAGCAACCTCCGGTGAGGTTGCGGCCACCTCGACCGTCAAGACCAGCAACATCCTCCTGGACGAGGTTCTCGGCGAAGCTCGACCGTCAAGACCAGCAGGGATCTGGCGGAAGCTTCACCAGATCTGGTCGTCGTGACGGTTCGATCTGTCTGAATCGGGCTCGTCGATTCCTATGATGTGGACCTTGTCGACGGCGTTGTAGGCGGTTTCCTGGTCTGGGTCGTTGCCGGAGAGGAGCGGACCACCAGATCTGGCCGTCGCGACGGTTCGATTTGGTGGCGACCACCAGATTTGTCCGTCGCGGCGGTTCGATTTGGTGGCGACCACCATATCTGGCCGTCACGACGGTTCGCATTCCTCGACCCCAGAAGCAGATAGTTTCCGAGAACCCTCCGTCTCCACCCACCTCTGTCGCGACGGCCCTCATACGCCTCCCATCTCCCTCGCGGTGGTGGATCTGGGTTCTCAAGAGCTCGCCGGATCCGCTCATCCAGCGAATCTGGGTTTATCTCGAGAGATTTGCGTCTTTGGTCCTCACTGGGTGGTCCAGCCACACTATTCCTTGCATCTGGTTCGGCTTGTACCGGAAGGCGGCGGCGGCAGAGGCTGAGCAGGCGGCCGGAGACGGGAGTGGCGGCCTGAAGTGGATTAGGTTAATTAGTGTTTGATTAAGATAATTAATAATTAATTAATGATTAATTATAATATATAATTAATATTATTATTATTATATATATATATATATATATTTTAAATATTAAAGAATTATAATTATTATTTGTGTTAGTGAAAATCAGATTTGCCCTCAATTTGTTAGTTACATTGGGTATTCAATTAGGCGTAAAATAGTCATTTCATAATCATATCAATTGAACCAATCAGACCAGTTTAACAGACCAAAATTATTGAGGGCATTTTAGACTTTGTCCACGTGCTATTGTACTAACTTTTTCTAGATGACTTTTTAATTTGAATTGCAAATATCTATTCATCAAATTTCGCATAAAAGAAGAAGATAGGCAAGCTAAGAGATCAATATAAAGATTTGAGTTTCAAATAGTGAAGATTGATGCACACAAGAACTATATTAGTGGATGGACTTAATAGAGAAGAAAACCCAGACACATTTTAGCTTTTATGAAAAAAAAGTAAAATAATTCGTTCAATATCTAATTATATTAGAATAAAGTGTAAAAACCGTAATAACTTATTTGAAATTAATTTTTTTATAATAGGTGTAATTAGGTATAAACTGATTATTACGGTATAGTAAAGTGTAATTGACCCTCAAATTTTTTTCTCCAAAACCGAACTCCCCTCCGGCCGACAGGCAAGTGCCACTACAATGAAATGGAAACTTTGTTGGATTTCTTCTGAAATGTTTTCTCGGAATTCTTAGTACGTGGTGGGTTGAGCTCAAATTTTGGTTTGAACAAGTGAATCCGAAAACCAATCACACACACACCAACCTTAAGTTTAGTAAATATCTTCTCGATCTCCCTAAATAATTTCCACCTTCTTCTCCTCTAATTTGCTTCTCAATATTCTATAAATTGTTTTTTCTTCTTCTAATTGGACAGTGACTTCTCCTTGGATTGTGGGTTCTTGGGATTCAGCAAAAACAGCTAACCTTCTTATAAAGATTGGTAACAATTTCTCCCTATACCTCTATGCTTTTATTAATTAATTCTCTCTTTTATACAGTTAAATTTGTGGGTCCAGTTGAAATGTAGAATTTGTGTATGTATATATATGTTTATTCGGAGAGTGATCTCACCTGCTGTTTGGTAGCCTAGAAAAGGGAGGGTGAGGAACGAAAACCTTGGAACCCATTTTTACTCTTATCCTCTTGTTAGTACTGTGTAATGGACAAATAAAATCTTGGGGTGTCAATTTAATCACGGAGATTTTGATTGTCTGAAACACAAAGAAGAAGGAAAGAAAAAGAAACCGAAACATGTTGTTCCAAGAAAGCGACATGGATCAGGGAATTCGAATGAGGGGTATTTTGGTTATTTATAACGCTACAATTTTTTTAAAGAAAAAATAGTACTTCAATAACAAAGTGAGACAAAAACCATTTTGTACTAGAAAATCACTTATTCTTATCATATTTTGTGTTTTCATTACAAAAAAAATGGGTTTTATATGTAATCTATACAAATGTTGAATAGTCGGTGCTATGTCTAATAGAAAATAATTGACTTTCACATATGTCCATAGCATTTGAGTTCACATAATTGAATATTAAGTTGACTTTCAAAATTATATTTCAATATGATTTAGATATACGAGTCACGTTTAGAACTAAAATGCATGATTAATGTATAATAGTATAATATAAAAATCCAACTTTACTAAAATTTAGGTCATCAAATTAACAATCTTGAAATTTCACTTATATTGGTTGACATTGATGTTGGAACTAGCATTTTTTGACTTAATTATTGGCTTGATTGTCTACTCTAGCAAGTAATGATATAAAGTCTTATCATATAATTAACTATTTCGTTTTTAATGTTTGAAACTATAAGTAATATGATGTCCCTTGGGGTAATATTTTAAATATCTATCAAATGTTCCATCCACACTCTAAAAAATGTTTGATTAAGACAAAGTTTAATTATATGCAAGCGACACCAATGCTTTTGTAACTTATACAAACATATAAATTATCAAAATACCATAGACCATGTGTTCACTTACATTAAGATGATATCTTATTCATGGGAAGCATTATGATAAATAATGTTCTTAAAGGTTTAAATGTTATTATTTAAATTAATAAAAGATAAAATCAATACCTTTTTTATAGTTTTTTAAAGTTAATTAAGTGATATAAAATAAATAATATATTATTTCTCGAATAGTGGAGAGGAACATGCAACATCTAAAAAAAAGTATGTTGTCATTCTAATGTTGTCATTACTGGTTTTGTGAGAACTAAGCCTTAGGGACACTTTGCCCTAGAGCAAAATGATATGACTATTTATTTTTTGTTTTATAATTATACGATATATTTAATAAATGATTGTAAGCAATATTGTTTTTAGTATTAAAATTAATAATGGGTTCACTGAAAAATAAAATATTTATATTTAAACCTCGAAGAGGCAGAATTACAATTAGATAGAAAGAAAAGACAAAAATCGCGTAAACCATCGATCTGGCCTAGACCATCTCCTCTCCGTCATTGTGGACCCCACAAGTGTCCATAAATATTGACCCAAATTGAGATATTGGAGTAATTGTCTTAACCTTGTTTGTGTTTTTGATTCCAAAACCTCATAGTGTCGACATGGTATCTCAAGAAGAGGTTTTGGTGCGACAAGTGTTTGAGTTGTATGAGAAGATCTCAAACCTCGAAAGCCTCAAACCCTCCAAGGATGTCGACATGCTCTTCACACAACTTGTCCACGCATGCATTCCTCCATACCCTAACCTAGATGTAACCAAGCTTAGCAAAAGTGTTGTGGAAATGAGGTCTAAGCTCATTAGGGTTTGTGGAGAAGCCGAGTCACTTTTAGAATCACATTACTCCACAATCTTAGCCACTTACAAAAACCCTCTTGACCACCTTGAAACCTTCCCCTACTACGACAACTACATCAAATTAAGCCTCCTTGAGCACACCCTCCTCTCAAATCATTACCATAACCCCCAAAATACCCCTCCCCGCAGCGTCGCCTTCATCGGGTCGGGCCCCCTCCCTCTAACCTCCATAGTATTGGCCCTAAACCACCTCACAACCTCCTATTTCCACAACTATGACTTGGACCACAGTGCCAACTCCAAGGCCTTGAGCTTGGTGTCCTCTCACCATGACCTCTCCAAGAGGATGTTCTTCCACACCACCGACATCATGGATGTGACAACGACGTTGAGGGACTATGATGTCGTGTTCTTAGCCGCTTTGGTGGGGATGGACAAGGAAGCCAAGGTTAGTTTCATTTCTTGAATTAATTATAAGAACATGTTTTTTTTATTATCTAATCAAGAAAAGATACATGTTCTGAACTGACGTTCGGAGAACCGTGTTACTTGATTTTTAACCAATTTGTCATCATTCGAAGAAAAAATCCCCGTGTACCACAAAATAATTTCCATGTCATTTAATTTTTCTTTTATTGGAACGACATTTTTGTATTTTCATTTCATATTACCACGTAATTATCGACCAGATTATACAATCATTAATTTTTTATCAGCAATTATATGTATCAAAATTCGAACTCGAGATCTGACTACGAGCTCTTTGCAGGTAAGGGTCGTTGATCATCTTGCGAAACACATGAGCCATGGAGCTATGCTCATGGTGAGGAGTGCTCATGGTGCTAGAGGTTTTCTCTATCCGGTCGTCGAACCTTGTGATCTCCGAGGATTCGAGGTTCTCTCGGTGTTCCATCCGACGGACGATGTGATCAACTCGGTCGTGGTGGCAAGAAAATGCACATCTACTACACACTCGCATGATAATGGTCATGGGCACTTGGTTCTTCCTTGTAAGTGTTCGGAAATCCATAGTTTCGATCTCCCCAACCATGGGAACAATATGATTGAAGAAAATTAGATCCATAAATGTTTTGCACTTCTTTAATTTACTCTGAAAAATAAATAAATATGTAAAGCTATCTCAATCAAGATCATCTGATGATGCTATTTGTTAAGGCTTATTTGTTTCTCTAACTTAGTAGAAACTCCACTTGTAAATTGTCATATTTTGTTTTTCATTGTCATCTTGGCTTTCAAGAAATAAAATGAAAATTAAACCATTTCGTGTACATTTTAGGTAATAAATTAAGCATTTGCTTTAGGCCCACCTGAAAAATAAGGTTCTAATATGATCGAAAAATGATCCTTATACAAAATTTAAAAATAGATGCTCAAATTAATATCCAGGAGCAGAAAGTCTTATTAACAAATTTTGATTTATGCTTCCAAATTTTAGGTATGCCCTGTTTAACGCAATCTTTTCATTTTGATTGAATATAAAATACATCAATTGCTAGAGTGTCATAATGGAAATATGTAGATCTATTTACTAATTTAAATAACAAATATAAATTTATATTCATTTGTTTGATTTTTTAAAATGATTTAAATAACATTTTAACAAATATAATTTCAGTATTTGAGATCATATTTACTTAGCAACTTATTATTTTTGTTTGATGCTCAATGATCATTCATTGGGATGTTAACGTTCACAAATTGCAATGATTGATTCTTATTTTTCTTGGTTTGGTTGAGTAGAACAAGAAAATTGGAGAAACCAATAACTATAGGAATCAATGTTTTCGATGCAATCGATGAATTAATATGCTTCTTGTGAACTTTATCCACTCCATCGTCCAACGAGAGTGATAAATATATGTGTAGTGATAGATATACTCAAACTAAATGAAGTATTATGTACATATTATATACTTGATCTCTTTGTTAGGGATGTCAACGATGCAGGTTTGGAACGGATTTAATAATCCTTACAAGATTAAATATATCAAGTGGACTTTATATCATATCTACAATTACAATTAAGATGTTTAAGATGCAATTACAATTATACCCATATCTAAAATAAAAATTAAGGACATAATATGCATTTCAAATGATGAAATGACCATTTTTCACTCATTCTTCAACTACTCTTCTCACTCTATCTTTCTTCTTTAACCTCACCATGACTGAATCTGATGCATGAGTGGTGGGAGACAGAGGGGCAGGGCTGACTCAACAATTCTTGGGGTCTAAAGCAAAAGTTGCAAATAGGGCCTTTTATTTCTTATCAAAAGAACGGTCCTCCAATAATTTTATTACTTAATAAAATAATACGCTTGAAGGGGCATAACGTGTCTTATCCATTCAATCTAAGTACATAATAGACCTTATGTACATTTAAATGTAACTACATGTATAATATAAAGTAGATAATATATCTGATTACTTCCGAAATTACAAGCAGTCCAGGGAAGATTAGCTATTGAAGATAACAATTAACCAGTTTTAGAGGAAGCTGAAGACCTCAGAATGGAATTTGTGTTTGATGTGTTATTCTGACATGTATTGTTAAGATTTGAAAGACTGTCATCATCATCTTTATCATCTGAGACCAACACACAACAAAATGGCGATGACTTTAGTTACTGAACCAAAATACATGGTTGAAATTAAATTAAAACACAAAGTCCTAGCAAGAACTTGAACCAAAATACATGGTTGAAATTAAATTAAAACACAAAGTCCTAGCAAGAACTTGAAGATACATCAAAGCCCAATTTATTTAAAAAATTCAGAAACAGTAACAACATCTAAAAATTATACAGAGGTGGAAATAAAATAATTGAAAAGGCTCACGGCAACACTTTCCAAAATGTTGAGAATATCATAAATCAGACGTCTCTCAACACATGCAAAACCCAGAAGCAATTACAAAACTACTGAAGCTTTCAGAGATCCTAAAAACATACGTATCCTGATTAGCCACAATTATATACCTAGCCTCAACACCACATCGTGAAGCCCGAAAAAGGGCGTGGAAGAGGAAAGATGAAAGGGCAAAAAAGAAAAAGGAAAATAGGTAGATGAAAATTACCGAAATTGAGAATTATTGAAGATGAAACAGCATGAGATGGGATCGATCTATTGTCGGCGCACAAAGCTGAGAATTCGATTCAATCAGGCCAGAGTGAAGTGGTTTACACAAATTTGGGCCTTCTTTCCTACAAAAGTGGGCCTTTCTCGTTACACCTAAAGCCTTATGGTCGAGTCGGGCCTGCAGAGGGGAAGCGTACAAGAAGAAAATCAATGTCTCCATCCTCTCTCCACCCTTTCCTATTACTTTGTATATACTTCTGCACTTTTGAAATTAAGTATGATTCTTCTCCAAGCAAAGCACAATAGAGCAAATCTTATTCCCAATTTTCAAGCCCTAATTTATTTATTTCTTTTCTCTTCTTCTTCCGCTTCCTTGTTTTCTACTTTTAATAGACTCCACTTTTATAACTCTATTCTATCCCATTCCTTTTTCCTCCTCTCCAATGGCGGAGAACTTCGTTTACCTCCATGATGACCTGGAGCTCCACATTCACAAGGTCATGAGCTTGCCCATCATGGACGTCGTCTTCGAGCGTCTCCGCTGATGCTTTACTGCCTCCAAGAGAATGATGATCGGTGACTCTTACGCCTCCGTCTCCGTCCCTCAGGTGCTCTATAATTTAAAATTTTTCTCGAATCCATATAGGGAGGGAGGGAGGGAGGGAGAGAGAGAGAGAGAGAGAGAGAGAGAGAGAGAGATTGGAGGGTATTTTTCAAAATTTAAAATTAATTGCAGGGCATCTTAGACAATTTTTTATTTGAACCGGTTAAATTTGAATAAGTTACTGTTCATGACACTTTTTAAAAATTTAAAACTATTGGAGGATATTCTAGTCATTTTACTGTAGGTTGTCACCAAATATTTTCAGGGTACTGAAAACAAGAGAAAATTAGTTAAGATATAAAAGTGTCGTTTCGTGATAATTAAGGGCATCAAAATGTCATTATCCCATAAAAATGTATCTATCCTGATTTGCATTTTGCAACATTCAAAATTGCCCACTATTTTCCGGCATTTAAAACACCTCAATATAACAACATATTTAAATGCACATCAATAATGTAATTCAAATAAAAATTTCAACAAAAACTTGAATCAAAATGTTTTATACCTATATTATAACTCCTTCTCATCCTCTTTCTCTTTCTTGAGTGTTGCAACATCAACTTTTAGCCTCTACTTCATGGCACATCGGTATTCCTCGACTCGTCTCTAAGGCTCAACAATTGTGGTGGTAGAATGTTTTTCCAATTTTCTCGGCCTTTTCGCAATTACAACAATTGTCCTCGCGATGACTTCAGCAACTAAGCGTTTCTCTGAAATGCTTGAGCTAGACGAATAGACACCACATATCTATTGCGGTTCATGTTTATAGGAATTGCTCATGACACTTACTGTGGTGTCCTGTTTCTTACTATGGATCACCCGTTGCGGAGAATTTGCCTCATTCTCGCTCATCACTTTTTCTCACACGACTTCATGTCAGGCGTGTCAGTCACATGAGGTTGAGACACACATATTTATTCAGTTAGAGCCGAAATCGCCTCCTTAACAGCTCGGACATGTAAAACAAAGTACTAACTTATTCACAATCATTGAAGTTGACAGACAATTTGAAAAGTAACAAAATACTCATTTATCTTATTCATTTTACCTTTATGTCGTAGAGGACCAAGTATGTCGTCAACCACGGTAGCTATTCTCCTTTTTCTTTGTGCATGTTTGAGTGCTTCTTAAATGACCGTGAACCGTCGATGTGCTTATTCTTCTTATCCGAGTCGCATAGACCGTTCATTGTCATAGAAAGTGCAGGCACACGAACAAAGAAAAAAATGTGAGACTTTTAAAAAGAATAGAATCTGTGAATGAAGACAAAAACTGAGAAATCACCTTATGTTCAAGGGACTTGTGATGGTCGCACAACCAATCTCATGCGTCCTCTCAACTGGTAAAGTTAACAGGAACCGGGTGTCATCAATCTCTAAATTAGTTCTGATTACACTCGGTCTTGAACTTCGCATAACGCCTCTAGTAGGGGCGCGTAAACCTCTTCAACACAAGTTGTTACGTTTCTTGGTATTGTAGAACCAACAACAATAGTAAAAATTCATTAGAGGTCAAAACCAAGACTTTTGTTCATGAAAATAAAAATTACTTACTCTTAGGTAGGCAGTTCCGGACACTTTTGTCCAACATACCTCAATTTCAAATCATATTTGTCACTTCTATTTTTATTTTATTTTGACTAGAAACTGAACAATAATATAAAGGGTTAAACCTATTCAAACGATAGTTAATTTATTCACACTTTTCTGTATCTAATAAATTACATTCTTTGTATCCCACACAGTGTTATGAAAATTGCTAAGCGTCAATCAGTCGATAATGATTTTTAAAGACTAATTGGAGATTAGTCTAAAATTAATTAAAAAATAAATTGATTTAATAATTAATCAGTAATAATAGAGAAGTCAGAGACTAATCGGACAAGTTGGAGATTTTTACATCATTGATCACACATTAAAAAGGAACGTCATAAATATTTCAAGCAATAATAGAATCTAGAGTAAATTCCACATGACCCCCCTTAACTATAAACGTGTCTCACATGCCCCCCCTTAACTACAAAATCAATCTGTGAGGTGCCTTAACTATCCAAAAATCTCACTTTACTTTTTTTTGATGACTTTTTTCAAAATTCTGTTAAGTTTTTTGTGAAATGACGAAAATACCCTTGTATCTGAAAAATTAAAATAAATTAATAAATATGATTTTGAACTTTTTTTTCTATTTTCTCGTTGTACAAAATAAAGAATAAAAATAATATTTTAGTATTAATTTTTTATTTATAAAAAATTATTTATAAAAATTAATAAAAATAAAAAACGATGTTTAAAAGTAACTTTTTATTTTTAAATTTTTTTTATAAAAAAAACTTTTAAAAAATTATTTTTACTATTAACAAAATTTTATTCTTTATTTTGTGGAACGAGAAAATTAAAAAAAAAGTTCAAAATCATTTTTATTTATTTATTTTAATTTTTCAGATACAAGGGTATATTCGTCATTTCACAAAAACTTAACAGAATTTTGAAAAAAAGTCAACATAAAAAGGTAAAGTGGAATTTTTGGATAGTTAAGACACCTCACAGATTGATTTTGTAGTTAGGGGGTGCATGTGAGACACGCTTATAATTAAGGGGGTCATGTAAAATTTACCCTAGAATCTAACCGAAAAGAAGTTAAAACTTTCATCTTCCAAAGCAAATGAAACATTGAAACTACAATGCATTTAATTCGCATACCAAATAATTAAATGTAATAATTAAATAAAAATAATAAACTGCGTTTAGATATCACATGTTTTATACTGTGTAGAGTCCAAATTTGATATTTTTATATTTTAGATTATTTTTTCCAAATAAGAAAAAATTCATTTACAAGATCAAATATATATTTTTAAATGATACTATGACTAGTATAATTCACTGATTTTATCATATTTTTGAAATTAAGATAGCACCAAAATTAATATACAGTTCTTCAATTTATTTATTTTTAATTTATTGTATTAAGTCATTACAATAATAAATTAACACCAAGCATGATTCTCGCTCACTAGTTAACTCAATAATCAATATCTATATCTATATTTACTGTTCTTGTTCTCTTTGCCTATTCATTTCTAAGAGTTACACCAAATTCCAAAAGTCAACTTAATTTACTTTCCCCACAAATAAAAATCAACTTTCTCACCATGATAAATACAAACCTCTTTATCTCCGAAATGCAAAACAAACCTATGAGCACACAAATGGCTAATCACGACATCGTTTGTTGTGGGATATTGATTCTAGTTGCAGTGACTTTCTTGTCAATCGTTGGAGCAAGTAATGATACAATTTGTGGGTCATTTGTGAAGACACAAGGCTATGCTTGTGAAGAACACAGTGTGAGTACATTGTTTATGTACTTGTTAAATGTTAACGTCGTTAATCGATCGGTCTATGACTGTTTGTGTTTGGATATGAAACGTCGTCATTTGTCGTAGGTGACGACTGAAGACGGTTATGTTCTTAGTGTGCAGAGGATCCCTCGGGGCAAGTCCGGCAAGCCGGCGATCAATCCCCCGGTTTTATTGCAACACGGGCTCATGATGGTAATTTGTTACACTATTTTCTTTAACAATAATCAAATATTTAACACGGTCTGATTCTGATGTAAATTAATGATAAGTTGTCAGTAACTAAAGTCTTAATTTTATATGTATTTTTAAACAAGTTGTATTTCAAAATTTGAACTCTGATTAATGAGATTGTCAAATTATTAGTAATTGTTAATAATGAATATTATTGAATTAACGGTTAGTCCAAAGTGACTATTACACTATGTATAGAACACAAGTTTCTATGGTTACAATACGCATAGGAAACCTATAATTTAACACACCACTCAGACTTAAGGTGGTCTCAACAAATTAAGTTTAGAAACTAGATTATTGAACCGTCCAGGAATCAGGGGTTTAGTAAGTATATCAGCAGTTTGGTTATCAGAAGAGACGGGGCATGGAGAGATGGTCCCATGAGTGAGGTGGTGTCGAACAAGATGACAATCATTTTCTATATGCTTGGTGCGTTAATGAAAAACGTCATTGTGAGCAATCTGATACCCTTTATTATTAACATGGTATCAGAGGGTTACAATACGAATAGGAAGCTTATTGGAATATGAAACACAATTATAATTTAACAGTAATAGTATTGTTAATCGAATTGAATGACTAATTGAAAATTGCAGGGGATTAATTAGAGATTAATATATAATATATTTATAAAAAACATTAATGATACGATTCTTGTTTCTATAGGATGGTGCATCGTGGTTGGTGAATCCTCCGAACCAGTCATTGGCATTTGTGTTGGCCGATAATGGATATGATGTTTGGATCTCCAATTCTCGTGGGACTAAATTTAGCCTCAATCACACCTCTTTTACTCCCCGTGATCCAGTTAATTCATTTTATAACTATTCTAATGATTCTATATTTGTTATAATTCCCTTGATTAATATTATAGTTATAGAGTAATTTTTTGTTTCAATGTTTAATTTATTTGCAGCTATTTTGGGAATGGTCATGGGAAGAATTGGCGATTTATGATCTTCCTGCTACAATTCACTATGTGCGATACATGACTAAGCAGACTCTCCATTATATTGGCCATTCCTTGGTGTGTGGAATAATTTTTTCTCATAAATTTAATTAAATATAGTTATATGTATTAACTTAATTAATATATTAAAATTTAAAGTCCAACGAGTAGTCATAGTGAGCAAATTTAAATCTTAAATGGTTTAACTATTTTCAGTCAAATTATTATTCATGTATTTTAAGCTACGAGTTGCTAGTAATGTGAACCGACTCTGAAAATATGTCTAAATATATTCAAAGATGAGACCCACTTTTTAAAAAAAATATTAAAGTTTAATTCTAATCAATTTCTTTCTTTTGGCAAAAAAAAAATCAGTTTTTTTCTCCTCCAGGATAAAGGGTATTTTTTTTACTCATTTCTAATAAATCTGAAAATAATATACCATGTTTTTAGTCTCACAAATAAATTGTCACGTAGCGGAATATTTTAAATTTTTTATTAATAATATTTTCGTAATATACCTACTTACTTTAATTAAATGTTAGCAACTATTTTTTTTTCAAGTTGAATGTACCCTTTGTTAAACTCAATTGAGCGGTTTCAATTTTAAATTATGTTTCTTTAATTTTACAGTGTAATAAAAATGTACAAGCATTAATTATTGCAGGGTGGTTGATGGCTTTAGTTCCATTATCGGAAACACTAAGGTTGTGTTGGAGAATCTGAGATCAGTTGCTTTGTTTGGCCCAATACCTTTTCTCGAACACAAGTCCCCATTTCTTGGCAATTTTTCAAGAACCTTCTTATCTCAAGTAATCAACAATTTAAACCCTTTTCTTTCTTTTTTATGTCCGAGAAAGTAATGTCTATAATTGATCTATTTGCAGCAACAGGATTGGAGGTAAATGCATAAATTCGATCCCCTTAGGTGAGCTTGTAATATTATATATTGTCCATGGTTTTATTTTGTAATGTAACACTGACTATTAAGTTAATGTTTAAACTCGGTTTGAAATACGTGTGTAGCTTCGAAGTTGATAGACTTTTGAAGAAAATTTGTGCTGATTCAAGCTCTGACTGCTCCGACTTGCTTACCACCGTAATGGGTATTTATATTTAGGGTTTTTATGAAATCAATCGGTCAGCTCATGAGTTTGATTGGATGGATTCATGTTGATTTTTGTAGGACCGAATTGTTGCATTGATCCAGACACGATTGAGAAACTTCATTCTCATGGGCTCCAATCGACTTCGGTAAAGAATATGATTCACGTTTCACAGTGTACGCAAACATCTCCAATGTCTATTTCTAAATTGAAGTTTCTCTTTAAAGAAAGACATCACTCACTTATCAACGCATAATGGTGTTTTAAGTCTATCCCACCCGAGTGGTTAGACTCACAACTTTGAAGGTTGTTTATAGTTCGATTTTGAGTCGTTTGGTTTTAAACCAAATCATTCAATTTAGTTTTGAGAAAATAAAAATTGAAACTAAACCAATAGTGTTTGGGTTGTTAAGAACCGAATTTCATGAAATTCTCACATTCTAGATCGTTTTGACTTTTATTTGACTTAACATCGGTTATATTTCTTTTGAATTAATTTTCATGAAATTCGCATATTTATTTGGTCTGGGCTTGACTTATTTTTCGTTGGATAATTATTTTTAGGCACAGTTAATAAAGATTGATGACCTAAAATGAGTCATGTTTTTTGGACAGTATTATAATTCATTTTATAAACTGAACTGATAAAAAGTCCGTTCTGTTAATTTTGAACTAACCAAGGCTATTTAACACGAGTCCAACTTTACTAGTATACACGTGTTTTTTCTATTTCCATGATGTTTCTAATCATTCATGTATATGTTCGAACGTTGTTGTGCACATGCAGTAATGGTTGGACATTCAGTTTTGAGCAAGTTCGACTACGGCGAGGAGGAGAACTTGAAGCGGTACGGGACGGAGGCTCCACCTGCGTACAACCTGCGAAGAGCTCCGCCTAGCGTTCCTCTATTCGTGTCGGTCGGAGAGCGTGACTTGTTGTCGGATCCGAGGGGCGTGGCTCGTATGTTGCGCGACCTCAAAAATCACGATTCCGACAAGATCGTCACTCTCGAAATGTATGGCTATGCTCATGCCGATTTTGTTTTGTCTTTCACTGCCGATGAGCTCTTCCAACCTTCCCTCTTGGCCTTTCTTGAAAAGTTTTGACTAATACATAGTTGATGTGTAACTTGTTTTGGGTTGGTATTATAATGTTTATTGAAATTCTGTTAAGTAATAGGAACAAGATGTTGAACACAATATTGTAACGATTGGTTTGACAACTTGCTTAATCAAAGTTTATGGACCATAAATAATAAAGCAGTAAACATAATACACACAATGTGTTTACCCAGTTCGGTGACTCCGCACCTACGTCTGGGGGCACTCTGCCAGTGGAAAGGTTTTCATTATTCGGTAGTCAATAGTACAACTTCAAGCATCAACTAGCTATCACACAAGCTATTGTCTTAAGCTACTAGAGATCTCACCGTGAACAACCTCGACCAGGGACACCCCCTGTTTTTGAGATCCTCTCAGTTCCACCCTTCGAGCAAGCCTATGCTCGGTTGTGTTGTCTTCGACAATCTTCTTCGTGAGTCTTCAATCACGAATCAAAACCCAATAGACTACAGACACTCAAATCTCCTCGACATGATGTACGCAATCGACAGCGTCCTCTCTAAATTGATCAGCCTCTCAAATCCGCTAGTCGTACACGGTTAAGAGCTCTGAGAATTTAACACAAAGAAAGGACTGAGTTGCTAAGGGGGTAACACCTGCTTTTATAGCAACTCCTACTGCCTAATCGGATTCCTATTCCGATTAGGAAATCTCTTGCCGCCTTGCTTTTCTGGCAAGTGACAAGTTGGTGTTGCCGCCTTCATTAAACCTTGCTTGCGTGTCTTTCTTCCAGCTGGACCCTGCCTAATTCATCCATGTCTTTATTCCTTTGCGCGGAGAGCTTTTGTGCTCTAAACAGGAAGTCTTCGATGTCTTGCCTAATCCTGCGAGTGTCATGTCGCACTAACTATATTGCAACATGTTGTAAGACATCTTAACTTCGTACTAAAAAGTATTTCAATACTAAACGTAGAAACATTTATGATGTTGGGTTTTGGTTAAGATTGAAATGAAACAACCTTAAGATTAAAATCGATGAAAGTTTTAACTTTTGTTGTTTTGTTACTTTGTTAAAATTACCTTACCAATTTCTTACTAAGTAATTATGATGTTGCGCACACGTAATTAGGGGTGTTCGCGAAAGTGTCACCCGTCTACTTGAGACCTCAAAATGATGGAAACAAAAGTCATGGAGAACTAAAGAGGCTTGATCGATGAGCAAGAAGAAAAGTGGTTCGATTGTGGATTATCTTGAATGGAGGAGTCGTTCTAGGAGCTCTAAGTGTGGCGGAGGAGGATGAGGCAGCAGAGATAGAGACAGTAGGCGATTTGTCGGAGACTTCACCTCAGACTGTCATGGTGATGACCGAGCTCGCTTGGAATCGACAAGGCTCGGTTGGTGCTACATAATCTTTTCCAATTTCATTATGCATAATATGGTTTTTCCCTGTTTAATTTGAAATTGAAAAGTGAGAGTGACAAAGATAGAAGTAGTCATTTTAGTGGAGAATCAGATGAGTGAGAATGAGAGACGGTAAAATTCATTTTACTACGACTCCTTTGTTAAATTGAAAAGGAGATTGAGGACATTTTTATCTTTTAACCTGTACACAAACAAAAATATAAACTCATTGTATGAGAATTAAATTTGGTTAAGATACCAACAAATATAAAAAATTTCAGTTAAGTGTAACAATGTAAAAATGGTGCATAATTAGGTGGAGTTAGGGGTGTTCATCAGGGCGGGTTGGGTAGACCCGACTGGTTTTGGACTCGACTTGGCCTCTCTCGGGTCTAGTGAATCATACCCAAGACTCGACTAAACTTGCGTGGTCGGATAGTCAGGTTTAGGTGAGTCGGGTACAACCCAACAAACTCGATGGACCCAAAAAATTGAGCCCATTACAGTTTTTAAGTTAGGCCCAACTGAAAAATAAAATTCCTCCCAAATTTCAGCCCATTCAGAGTTTCAGACAAGTCATTCCAAACCCTAACCCTAAACCCCTAAATTGAAACCAAATTTGAACCCTAAAAGCCTAATTCAAATCCATATTTACTTAACCCGAACCCTGAACCCAAAACATCTAAATTTATAACAGAAGTCAGAACCCCAAAATAAAAATTGAAATTGAAACCCCTTATTCAAAACCCTAATCTCCAATTCATAACACAAAACCTCAAATTCAAAATTCTAATTGGGTGAGTCGCGTGATTCGGTGGTTTCTTAAATGTCACCTGAGACCCGATCGACATGATGTAGAGTTGGGTCAATCTGACTCATTTCCTCATACGGTTTTATCAGGTCTCGGGTCAATCAGGTTCGGGTCGGATTGGGTGGTCAGGTGAGTCAAGTCCCACAGTAGAAATGAACAGCCCTAAGTGGAGTCCGAGTGAGAGTATTCCTATTTCAACTATTTCACACATCAGAACTTGAAACATCATGTATTAAAACGAAACAACATACAAGTGTACAGCCCTAGCACGTTCTTGAGTGCAATAGTTACATAAAGCTAAAACCACATATCCATTCATAAACCACAATGTTCCATCTAGCACGACATACACATAATTCATGCCCAATCTTAGTCAATCAATCTCTTAAATCAACCATATTTCCTTTAAATGAGCAACCAAAAAACCAATGTTTCAAAACAAAAAGGTAGCAAACATAATGGGTAGCATCAAAACAAGTCAAACAACAATCAACAAAGACACAAAGTGAACAAAACATCGAACCCTTTTTTCCATATACATATGGTTAATCAACAAAAACAACAACAACAACAACAAGAAGTTACTAGAAATAAAAACAAGAACAAAAGATCTGCATGGAATTATTATGCGTCGCCGTGGCCGGCGGCGGCGGCGCCTCCGGAGTCGAAGAACACGGCGGCTCCTCCGACTCCGGCTCCCCCGACTCCCTCTACGAGGGCAAATCTCATGTCCTCCGATGGCTTCCAATGCCGCTTCCTCTGGTTTATGAACCAATTGTTGATCTGCTTCTGGTGAAGCCCCGTCCTCTCCGACAACATCAACTTCTCCTCGTCCTACACAATCCTCCTCGTAAACGATGAGTCCAATGAGAATAATTGAAAATTTTGGTTGCATTGTTCCAAGGTTTCTATAAGCCACTAAACAAAATGAATACTGCACATTCTACCCACCATTCCGATTAGGAAGGGGATGGGGCGGGTTCAAGACAGATTTAGTGATATCTATTTTCTTACCATAAGATTGAGGATATCATGTTCTTGTCGAGTTTGTGATATTTATCTGTATAAAAGATAATAACAGGGCAAGTTCGGGGCAAGATTAGTCACCCCCCATTCCCTACCCCAACATATAAAGGATATCATGTTTCCGTCAGGTACGTGATATTTTGCCTATTTATAAGATACCAACAAGAAAAGTTTGGAAGGAATTTAATGATTCTCGTTCCTTACTCCAAAAATCGAGAATACATGGTTTCCATCATTTCAGAGATAAATTCAATGATTTTTTCCCTCTCTAATCTCGAATCAAAATACTAGTGTTTTTTCAATAACAAAATATTATATATATCACAACCCGTTCCCAAGTAGGGAGGTTAACTTCTGCATAAATGCCCATCCACTCTCAAACAAGTGATTTACCCGAACTTGAAGTACAGTTCTCAAGAAATTGATAACTCATCTTCACCAACCAGTCAAGTTTTGATGGGACAAAATCAGTGTTTTAAAACTCCTCGGTTTGTTCGATTAATCATTTATAGTCCTAACAAATTCTTAAAATTTATTTTTTGATTAACTTTTAAGAGATCTTTTCTGCTTTACTAAGGCCTAGCATTTTTTTATAACAGTGGCCAAAATATTATTATTACCAATGGCTTATGGACTGAACATGTATATCACACTTCTTTAACCTCATGCTTGTGCAATGTCACTTTTTTTATCATCATCACTCTCGACATGAAAATTGAAAACAATGTTTCCGTCACTTCACCCATAACGTTTGGTAATGTTTTACTCTCTTAACAATAGCAATCACTCTAAAGCAATAATAAGCGCGGATTTGATAATGCAGTAAGTACCGTAGGATAAGGCCATCGGTAGTGGTTGTTCCACCAGTCGAGGAGTGTCGTCCTCGCGTCCTTGGGAAGCTTTCCCTTCTTCCGCTTCTTCAAGAACTCCTTGCGCAAGCTGCTGAGGTACCCACTGTACTTGTGCAGGAGCATCCTCTTTAGGTCCTGATCCCCCGGCCAGGCGCTCGAGGATTCGTGACTCTCCTGCCCGTCCGCCTCCCCGCAGCTCGTGTCTTCCTCTGAAGTCCCCGCCGCTTCATCTGAAGAGACACGGGCAAGACATGAACAAACAAACAAACATAGAGAAGAGACTTGTCTTCTTTGGTGTGTGAAGGAACAATAACTATATATGAACACCAACATTGGTATGATCTAAAACAAATAAGCAATAGAGAGTAACAACGATAAGTAAGAATACATACTTGTGTGATTCACTGATAATATGTCGACTACGTCCACACGAAGAGATAAAATCCTCGTAAAAAGAATCAGAATATCCATACCAGATCAACAAAGTCTAGTGTGATCGGGATCAAAACCGATTCAAAACACATCTAACAATGTATTATCTTCCTAGAATCATCACAAATTATTGACAATGAAGTTATGCTACTCAATCTATCAAAATAATTCACCTTATGTGAATCTCTCCACATATTATTATGGACTAGCCTTTTTGGCCAATAGGGTTGCAAGACAAAGATGATCATTAAACTCGAATATCTTGTTAAAACATTGAATGAAATCCCAAAATATACTAATCTAAGCATATGTGTTACCTACATTTTGTTCAATATATATGGAAGGTAATTAACCAAATAGAATGAGAACAATGGAGTTCACAATAATCCAACATTAGAATTAGATTTGTTAAATAACTTAACCAATTTATATAATCAAAGTCAAGTGGTTTTCGCTTAAGTTACTAAGGTTTAGCCTAATCGTTAAATGAGCAACAATCTTTGGAGCGACCATACTTCAAATTGAGTTATTTAAGTGAAAATTATATCTTAGCTGTATAAATTAAGAACTATCATGAGTCATTGAATTAATAAAATAAATTGTTAAGATCGACTACAACAAGTCATTAATAATTAATAAATTTAATTATTATCAATTTCACATAAATTACATTTTTTTTCTTTTAAGAGATTACAATTATATGAGTTAGACTCTACAACTAGAAAAAAAAGTTGTACTTAAACTCGATTTAAAATTATACAGAAAATATGCGATTGAATATGGATTCGGACACAAATCCAGATAGTTAATTTGTGTGTGATTTCATGCTCTACCTGGTACCGATGTTGTTGCTGCTGATGACATGAACATATGATCAGGAACATGACTATGGTTTTTGTCATTTCTAATGAGAGTGCCAAGTTGAGACTCCATGCTGTTCAAGAACGTCGTCGCTTCGTTCAGCGACTTGGACAGCTCCTCCTTGTACCTCGTCAACACTTCACAATACGATTCCTTGTTGTTGAAACAAAAATATACATTATATATATATATGGACCGACATTAACTAGTTAATATCAATTTTACACTTCTCTCATTGATTAATGTTGTATCACGTGTACAATTATATATGTACATACCATGAAGTGGTCGAGTTCAGGGTCAGCTCCGATTTGAGACTGGCTGGTCGACGCCATGCCCGCTTGGGGTTTGACCCTGCTGATTTCTTCTAGAAGTGATGCCATTTCTGGAGGAGCTCCGACCTGCAACAACATAGGTACGCCAGCTCGTTATTTATTGTTAAATCTCGACTCACCTAAAAACTTAAATTAATTAGAAAGAATTCACATCTTTTAGATAGAGTATCTTAACCGTTTTTTCTCACCAATACTACTAATGATGAATTGTTAAACTGCAGCTGTGATATCATATTAGAATACGACCCAATTACTTCGATCGATAAATCAATCGCATCTTCTAATATTAATTTAATTAAATAATTTATGATAAATTAGAAGAACAGAAGCACATCGATGATATTATTAATTATGTTGAAAATCAATATATATAAGAAATTGATTTGAAAAATCAGTCACGTCTTTCAATTTGAATTTAGAAAATCTCCGACAAGTATAAAAGCTCTGATATCAAGTAGAGTATCGTATTAACTGAATTAGAATAAAATCTTCAACCGATAAATCATTCACACCTCTTGATACTACTATATATCATATTAAAATCTAACAATCATCTTCAGCTGTGATACTCTAACACTAATAACAACAAATTTTTTTTAAAAAATGACTATATATACATAATTAAACAAATTCAAGAATAGTAGAAATGAAAAGAACATAAGGACCTTTTGGCAATCAATATAAGCAGACACGAGGTTGGGATAGCGAGGGTGATTAGCGATCTGAGCCTTAAGCAGCTGAGACATCTCCTCCATTTCTGCTTAATTCCAATAAGCTCCACGAGTGGTATTTTCGTAATTAACCAACAAGTCACAGTTTTTGTAGAAGAAGAAGAAGAAAGAAAGCAAGAACACCTGAGGCTTCAATGGAGATATCAAGAAAATGGGTTTTATTTTCTTTGTTTTTGGTTTTCAGGTGTGAAAGGGACTTGAGCTCTCACTTTCCTGCATTTTCTTTTCCGAGAAAATTCGCAGAGAGAGAAAGAGAGAGAGAGAAGGGCACGTTATGGAACAGTGAAGTGGCAGTGAAAGTGAAGATGGTAGAGTTAGTGTGTAGCCCGTATTTGTAGAGGCCTTGTCTTAAATTTTTGTTAACTGTGAAACGACATGTCGTTGTCCACGTTTCATGCACTGATTAGTTGCTTCTCTGTCTCCTGGGTCCCACCTCCTTTCTCTCTCCTCGGAACTCAACTTCAGTTCAGTTCTAACCTAACTCGTCTGGTCTGGTCTGCTCTGCTCTGGTTTCATTCTTTCATTTTTCTTTTGTAATTTCAGCTCTAGTTCTTGATTCAAGCCCTTTTAGTTTGTATCTGTTATGAATTATGATATCTAATATTCAAATCTTAGTTGAGTTGTGTGTTGAAGAAAGTTGAAGGCATGATAAAATTTTACATTTTTGCATGAGTGTGTACTGTACTTTTGCAAGTTAAAATAGTAGTTCTTATTTTTAAAAATAACTTTGACATTTCCACAAATATGTAAAATTTATAGCAAATTTTTTTTGTCATTAATAAATTATACAACAACCTTTACAAAAATGGCATAATATAGAACAGTATTATGAAATGTCGCTAAACTTTATTCAATCGTTAGGCATATCCAAGAATATAGTTACAAAATAAGCATTTTCAGATTGAGTATCTTAGATCGAGTGGGATCCAAACTCATGCTAAATAGGTTTAGCGTGAGTGACAACATGCATTCATCGTATGTTTAGGTCTATGGTACCTTTGTCTCTATAAACATTTTTCTATCATTGAATTAGACTTTTGTTTCTTTCAACTATTTATTGAGTTTAGAATCAGGTTGAGTCATTTATATGACATGTCAAGTGACATTCGTCTCAATACATATGTCATATTTTGAGTAATTATAAGTTAAAGTATCGACATATATTTTCGACACATCAGTATTTGTTTCACGAGTTTCTCATATAACAACAATTGTCGTATATAAATGATAATGAGAAAAATATATACTTAGGTAAAAGACAATTTACTTTATTTTAGTATAAGAAAACTCTAGAGTGCCATTTATGCATCAACATCATTGAGATAGACATTAGGGAAGCAAATAATTTGGAAAAGAAAACACAAAAGCCCCACAATTAACTAGTGTGAGGCTAACTTGTGACCAAATAGTGAGCACTAAACAGAGACATAAAAGGGTATGTATGGTTTACAGATAAGAATTGGTAAAGCTTGTTCTCTCTCCACCACCATTTTGTGCACATCACAGCTCAACCTCTTCACTCTTCAGGACATGCTTCATCTGTTCACTGTTTCATCTGTGGGGGATCACTTGTTTCTTGCTTTGGTTCATCTCCCACTCCCATCCATCATTTTCCTTACAACCTAAATTAACTTCTTGTAATTGGACTTACCTTTATGTAAAGATGAGGATTAAAAAATATATGTAAAAACACATGAAAAAATTTGAATACAAAATGTTACATGTAATACCTGTTGCCAGAGACGGTAGGTTTACACATATTTCTTCAAGTTGGTAGGCCTATATGATACATTCTATAACTATGAGTAGATCGGGTCAGGATTGATAGATGAATTGACGAGGAAGAGAGAGTAAAGGGGATTGAACTTAGAAGTATGAGCATATCGATGTGATGAGTCTAAATGTAGATATAGGATGTTGTTAGGATTCAACACGGCATACATCATATATATGAGTTATAAGAATTATTTATATGCATATTGGGCTCACAACCTAATACACTAGTCTTTTAAGTCAAAAGTAATATCTAATGTTCATATAAGTTTTCAGGATAATTGCATCCATATGCATATTTTGAAACCACTTTTACACTTAAGTATACATAATATTTTAGGTGATCTGACAATCTAAAAAATGTTAACTGTACCTTTGTACTAGGCTAACCCTAACAGATATATCCAACTTTATACATGAAACTAGTTGTTTTATGATTGGGGGAAAGTAGTTTTACACTTAGGGTTGAATTGTCATTCTCCTTTTAGTTCCTAGCCATAATCCCCTAATTAAGATTGAGTGGCATTTTCTCTTCCTACTCACTAAGATTTAGAGATAAATTCAATTTGAAATTTTGAAGTGCTACAAGAAAAAGAAATCATATATTTTCCTATCAGCAAACGTGAGAGGAGGGAACTTGGACCCTACCCTAAAAAAATGTATAGTTGTATAAATAGATTGACGAAGGTCCGAACATTAATTAAAACTCTTGTCTCATAGTTGTATGCTTCCATATGCAGCTTATGCCATGAGCACGTGGAGGTGGAGCTCAGACCTCAGAAGTCACCAGTTCTTGTTCTTGTTCTTGTTTCTTCACTTATTTTACCTTTCATGTCATGTCACCTATAATTGTATATTTTATTACTGTTTATTTCTAAAGCTTCTATTTCTACTATTTTGTGAATATGTATAACAGTATATAATCACGTAGATAAATTCAGTTTGTACTTAAAATAGTTATTTTGAGGGGCACACTTTATCAAGAGAGGTTGTGGGTTCGGATTTTTTAGTATATTAGGAAACTGATGTAATTTTTCAAAAAAATAGTTACTTTGATGGCACACGTTTTTTCAAGAGAGATCGTGAGTCCGAATTTTGTTGGACATATGGGATGGTCATATGTTCGAATCTTATTAGACGCATGTGATAAGAAGGAATTTTGAGTAGATTAGAAAATTGATGTAATTGATCTTCAAAAATAATAATAAAATTATTTTGAAACACATTTTCTAAAAGGAGGTCGTGATTTTGAATCTTGGTCAGCTGGAATTTAGATATATTAGTAAATTGATGTAATTCTTACGAGAAGGATGAGATTCTTTTGAAAAGAAAGTTTTGATTTTTGTTTTTTTTAATCGAGTTTTAAATGACTCGAATTCTAATATGATGTTATGTTTCACATATAAAATTTAAAGCAAAGTAAAGTCTTTCAATTAGATATGCACATAATTGGTGTTATTTAATATTTTATATTAAGTAGTGTAGATTTATATATTCACTAGTTAAATTAGTTTAAAACATTTATTTATGTAGATATGATTTTAACATGGTATTTATTGATAGCTGGATAGGTAGATGGGACTTTATTACTACGATCTTATTTACCAGAAAAAAATAATTAACATGACACACGCGGCAATATAAGAGTGGTGAACTGTTGCATCACTATTCAACCAAATAAATAAAACAAAATTTGTCTGCCAAATTGACCTACAAAGATGAGTCATTTAGTCCCACATCCTCTCCTTTATTAGGGTTTGGGGACACTTATGAGTTGATGATGCAATCCAGTTCCTCATCTCTTTTATCCACTAATTATTGCTAGGAAAGAAGCTTTATTGCATCTCTATCTCATTTTTATAAAATGTGATCATATTATCATTATTTAGGAAATTGGTAGATTTTTTTTCGGGCAAGTTCTGTATCAAGATTTTAACGAAGAAATGATAGTTACTTTATCTAATTATACATGCTTCACACTTTAATATTGTATCTTCATTTTTTTCTTTCTTAAGTATTTTTAGTTCTTAATTATCAGTTTGAGACATTTGTTAATTATGTTACCAGAAATTTAAAATAACCAAATTATTTATGTGTCATTTAAATTTTCTAAAGTATGTCATTGAGACATTTCTATTTTTCTCCTACTTCTCCGACGTTTTCTCCATTCTCGATAACAAAAGTTGCAAGGACGCAAGGGGAATCATATAATCGCTCCTTTATGGGCGTTTTTGGAGTTCTCGCACTGTTCACAAAGGTGTTTCTCACGCGTCTCCTATTTTTCTCCAGCAGTCTTGGAAGGTCGTCTTCGTATAAATAATTGCAAGGAGGTAACGGGAATGAGAATCACTACTCTTTGGGCACTTTTGGATTTCTAGTTCTCATCTCCTCGCAACTCTCTTTTCAGTGTCTTTCACTTTCAGTTCCAGCGACTCCATACGGCTCAATTTGAAGAGCGTGGTCTTTTTCTAGAAACTGAAGTTTGTAAGGAGGAGTTTCTACCGTTTTTCTATTCGTCTTTTCGTGGAAGCTCTCATCCATTTTACCAACGTTTGTGAATGGCTAGATCTGGGGCTCGATCATAGCTTCCGCACATCAACGTGAAGCTCGACGGAGAAGACAACCCACTGTTCATGATTCATTTTTGGGTTTTTTTTTGCAGCCGAGGGCATTTTGGGTATTTCTTTTAGTTAAATACCCAAGAGTTCGCGCATGACTTAATTTTGGGCGTTGATTCTAACAATATGCTAACGGTTATCCCAAATTGATAATTAGAGTACTAAAAGAGAAAAAGAAAAGTTAGGATATCAAAGTGTGAATCGGTTATAGTTAGGTGTAGTAAAATGTCTTTTTCCGTTAATATTATTTTAAAATGAGTGTAAATTAAAATTTTACTATTGAGTTCAGCGGGAGTGAGTATGTGCCAATTATCTGGACTCGTCTAAGTATTATATAATTGACTCGAAATATTTGGTTTTTAAATTATACTCATATTAGGTAGATAATTCAACCTATTTAATTTCATTTTATATATGCAACCACGTGTATGAGATTTGACTGGCTTCGAGTTATTCGGATACTCATAAACTTTTGTCTAATCCGATTCCAGTTATAAAATACTCACCCTAGAGTTTATTCCAAGGTATTCTCACATTTTTATATAAACCCCTAATTTTCGTTTGATTATGCGAATATATTTGAGGAATAAGGACACTTTGTTACACCCAACTATAGCGAAATGACACTTTCATACCCCAACAAATTTTCTCTATTTTTTAGTACTCTAACTATTTTCATTGACAATTTACCCCCAAAATGCCTAAACTGTCCCTGGTTTTGATTTCAATTCTTTTTGGTTCACCGTAAACTGATAATAAACCGGAATTGAATTTAAACTTGTTCAAATTCATGAAATTACAGTTTTACCCTTGTTATATACAAGTTTTCCCTAATTACATATGTTCGCTGGAGTTGGAGAAGGCTTGGTTAGGCACTGTTGAACTCGTCGGAGCCCACCCCTCGCCGTCGGAGCGAACCTATACCTCGCCGGAACCTATTTGGCATCTCTGTGGGTTCGCTAGAAATTGTAGCTGCCATAAATCAAACTGGAGTTGACCCGGTTCATTTTTCTATTAATTCAAGGGAAAAAGACACTTTTGTGCACTTAAATATACACTTTTGACATTTTCATACCCTAACTTTTTTTTCTCTTTTTTTCATATCTGAAGTTCATTTTAGGACAATAATTCCAAAATACTCATGAATTGAACCAAAATTCATAGTACTTTTGGACCATTTTTCCAAAATACCCATGAATTGAACCAAATATCCATGAATTGAACCAAAATTAAGAGCCATTTTTGATAAGTAAATGGTCAGTTGTCCCAAAATGAAATTCAGGTATGGAAAAAAGAGACAAAAAGGTTAGGGTATGAAAGTGTCAAAAGTGTATATTTAGGTGCACAAAAGTGTCTTTTTCCCTTAATTCAATTCTATTTTTTCTCAATTGAACTAGTGGTAGTTTTGGTATTTTAGGCATTTTAGAGGTAAGTTGTTAATAAAAATAGTTAGGGTACTAAAAAAAAGAAAATTAATTAGCGTTTAAAAGTATTATTTTACTATAGTTAGGTGTGACAAACTGTCATTATCCTTATATTTTAATTGTCTCCTCTACGTGGAGATAGACTTCAACTAAACTTATCTCAACTTGTTGTAATCAACGGATCATAGTTTGTACTTAAATCATATTATTAGACACATAATTTTTAACCTAAGTTAGGCATATAAAAGATGTCTGCAATGGTTACAAAGAAACAGAAACAGCTGTAATATATATACATAGTACAATAATGGGTAGCAATAATACATAGTTGTGGGTTGAAACATGATGCACTTTGAGGACATTCAAGTTATGGTTGATAGACCCACTCATGCTCCATTTTTTATGGAAACATTTGTCCCTTTACTATTAAGGCATGTTCTTTTACCCCCACATCTCAACTGGTCACTGCCTGGAAAATTAATATATATATATTTATTTATTTAAAGGTTGTAATACGTAGTATATTTTTATTGGTAAAATACACTTAACTATACCCAACTATGCTCAAAAAACACCTAGTTACACCTGATTTTAAAAGTGTTTATTCAGCCCACCGAAGTATCGAAAACAGACAGATAGCAAAAAACGTTAAAAACTCTGTTAGTTTTTGAAGTGAAAACACAAAAATGCCCTTAGTTTGGTTTCAAATTTTCAAAACCATGCCCTTGGTTTATCTCTCCCTTCTTTGTCTCTGCAACACCGATCAATCCAACACCGACCCTCCGGCCGACCCTCCGGCCGACCTCTCCCTCCTAGTCCATGCCCATGCTCGCCGGAGCTCGCCGGAAACTTGTAATTCGATCTTGCTCTTCCTCCAGCTTCATTGCATCACGCGAAACTTTCCACTACCTCACCATTGAAGCTCTCTGCTCATTGTCGGATCTCTAGCCTCAAAGCTTCCAGAATAACCATTGAAGCTTCTCGGCCCGAGCCTCTATGTTTTGCACTAAAAAACATAGCATCGCCATTTCTGCCTCCGACGAGCTTCTCACCATCGCCATTGGGAATAATGATTTAAAATTTCAAAAGTAATACATAATATCTCGCCGGAATGCAAAGACTCCTCTGTAAAGTCAATCAAGTCATGATTTTTAGTCAGAATCGGACGAACCTAGTCGGCTCCGATATGTTGGTCAGAGCAAAGGTTGTTTCGCTGACCTGGGCCTCTCCGACCTCGTAATTCTCGAACCCGGAGGTGTTTTCCGGCGAGCTTGTTGGCACAGCAGAAAACAGAGGCCTCATCTGTTTCGTTGTCATGGTCGTCGCCAGAGCTTTCGAATCAATTCCTCCGTAACTAGTGCTCTGTAATAATTAGAAGTGAACAATATTTAATATTCCTAGGACTTAACTTAATTGCTTGGACTCCACGACATCAGATCAGCGAGCTTGACTTTCGGCGAGCTCCAGCGAGCATCGGGCAGCCGCGAAGAGGGAGAGGTCGGCCAGTGAAGTCCGTCGGAGGGTCGGTGTGGGATTGCTCGGTGTTGCAGAGACAAAAAAGAGAGAGATAGACCAAGGGCATGGTTTTGAAAATTTGAAACCAAACCAAGGGCATTTCTGTCTTTTTACTTCAAAAATTAACAAAATTTTAACGTTTTTTGCTATCTGTATGTCTTCGATACTTCGGTGGGCTGGATGTCCACTTTTAAAATTGAGTGCAGTTAGGAATTTTTTGGGTATAGTTGGGTGTGACTATATGTACTTTTCCCTGTTTTTATTCTTGTAAAAAAGAGATGACACTTGAAATAGGTGGAGGGGGAAATATGTCTCATCCATTATCAAATATATTCAAATTTAACATTTGATTTAATTTGATTTTATAATTATATTATTTTAATAAAAAGCAATAATGTTAAAAGTATATCAGGATATTAGAAATATTTTTATTGATGTATGTTAGGACTAAATTTATATTTATAGATGCAATAAGAAAACTCTATACACGATAAAATAAAACAAAATAAATAAACAATTAAAACTTATTGAGTTAAATAAAAGCTATACTACAGGCCCTCCCGACGTATGCCGTGCATGTATTCTTATTTCTCCAAAAGCTTCTTGATGATATTGGGAAGATGTTCAATAAATTCTTGTGGAACGTAATGCGGGAAGGGGTGGTATTACATGGCGAAAATGGGCCGATCTATGCAAACATAAAGAACTAGGAGATATGGTCTTCCTCAACCTCAAAGAATTCAACCTGGCACTCTTGGGAAAGAAGGCGTGGAAAATTCTAACAAAACCAGAATCCTTACCAAGTCAGTTACTAAAGTGATGCAGTGCAAAACAGGAAAGTGTCGGATTTCGACAAAAGACTATAGTTTTCTGGGCGGAAACGGCATTCTGAGCAAAACTCATCGTTTCGGCCATTCGAGATCATCTTGGGGTTTAAAATCGCAATTTCCTAAGTTTCTGGCACTTTTGCAATTTTTATAATTTATTTCCTTTTTCCAATAAGTTTAGAATTTCCTTTTCTGCAATTAGGTTTTGGCTATTTAAACACTGTCAGACGTTTATGTTATTCGTTAGTTTTGAAGTTTAATAAAAAAAATCGAGATTTCCCTCAAATCTATCACATTCGGTATTCACAAGAATCAACGAACTTGATAAAGAGTTCTTCCTAGCCACGTACGATGCATCATAAAAGTTAAGTATTTTCCCCATGGTACATTCTTCGAGGCTACATTGGGGAATTCTCCAAGTTATATTTGGAGAGAAATATGTGAAGGAAGATCAGTTGTCTTGCAAAATGCATGCTAGAATATTGGCCCTGAAAATTGTTGGGTTCTTGAGAACCCATGGTTACGAGGAGACAGTCTGACAACCAATGGAGGGGTGATCATCTCAAATGACACACGCGTCTTCGAGCTGTACAGACAGGAGTGCCAAGCATGGGACGTAAAAAAGGTAAAGGCACAATTTGATGAGACAACATGTAATGAGATATTAATCATCCTTAGCTGGTACGAAGCAATGGATCACTGGTATTGGGAAGCGGAAAACTCTAGAGATTACACAGTCAGAAGTGTCTATCGAGACCTATGTAAAAGGAGACAGATCTAGACATCGCCGACACATGATTTAGGCTGGAAAGAGATATGAAAATTGCGTACTCCGCCAAAGGTAAAAGTTTTTTTATGGAGAGCCATATCAAATTTGCTTCCGACCAGATCACGCCTAGCAGAGAAAGGTCTTCCAATAGTCACCCAATGTCCCCTTTGTGGTCACCCTGAAGAGACAATTGACCATGTTTTCTTTAAATGTAGTGTGATCGATCATATATGGGGAGACAGGTTACTACAAGGGATCTAGAGTAAAATGGGGGCAGAGCCAGTATTAAGTAACTGGCATAATTAGGTAGGAGGAAAAGAAGAGGCAAGCCTATGCACCATTACCCTTTGGGCGATTTGAGGTGATTGAAATCAAATGGTTTGAAAAATGAAAGCATTCCGTCCATCAAGAGTAGCAGTTATGGCAAAAGGGATTCGAAGGACCTGGGCGGCGACAAGATCTGGGGGAGAAGGTACTGGAGAAAAGGATATCGGTGGCACGGATAGACTTGTAGCTAAGTCCCCGAAGGCATGGACCCCCACCCCCCCCCCCCCCCCCCCCGAATCTAGGTAAACTGAAATAAATGTGGATGGGGGAATAGACGCATAAAGGGGGTTATGGAGTATAGAACTGGTATGCAGGGACTCGGAAGAGCATATTGTGGGAGCTATCTCAAAGCGGTTCACGGGACATCTCCATGCCGAAGAGGTGGAGGTCGTAGGCATCAGAGAAGCGTTATCATGGGCTAAAGAAAATAAATGGAATGAAGCGATACTCAAATCAGATTGTCTTCGCGTGGTGGATAGGATACGACAAACAAACCAACGAGAAACATGTTCGGGGTATCATACACGACTGCAAGCGCATCCTTTTTGGCCCAGTAGTTGATATCACACTAAAGTTTGCCCGTATGACCTGTAATAAAGTGGCTCACGAATTGGCCAAATACACTTTAACTAACAGTGATTGGGTTTATGGTGAGGAGACTGTCCCACCAACAATACATTCAGCTGTCCGGCTAGATAACGAGTTAGTTGTCACTTCTTAAATAAAATTCGATTTTACTTTAAAAAAACTCATTGAGTTAACCATAATGGGTTTAACCTTATATTATAATCTACCACTGATTAAATTTAAATAAAAAAGAAGATAGACCTTCTGATTGTGGTAATTAGGGCAAGTTTGGCAGAAAACAATAAAAATCGAGATTACGAGCTAAGCTTGGTCAGATTGCTCGCTCCTTGATTTAAGGTCAGAATTTAAAACTTAGTTTGCTATGTGGATGAAATTGAGTTAAAGGGTAGTTATAAAAATAATGATATATTTTAAAAAAGGGATAATGACACTTTGATATACTTAACTATAGCGAAATGACACTTTTATACCCTAACTATTTTTCTCTCTTTTTAGTACCCTAACAATTTTGTTGTGACAACCTATCTCTAAAATCTCTAAAATATCTAAACTACCCTTGGTGTAAGAAACTATAAATTGAATTGGTTCATTTTTTTTATCTCTGGTTCAATGTGATTTGTACTTAAGATGCAAATACAATTATGCCCGAAAGTATATATTAAAATTGAAACATTTCAAATATGGTTTGATAAATCATATTGGACTAGTTTTATTTTGATTTCTTAAATCATGAGTATTTTAGTCATTTTAAATAGATTGCCACAAAAAATTTATCAGGGTACCAAAAACAGACAAAAGTGGTTAGATTATGAAAATGTCATTTCACTATAATTAAGTGTAACAAAGTGTCATTCGAAATTAATCATGTTTGAGGGTTACAAGGTCAGTTCAGGCAGATAAAACCTACCAAGAACCAGACTCGGTTCAATTCTTAGTGGCAAAGTTTAAATTTCAAGAACTTGTATATATAAAATTGAAATCTTTAAATTTGACTTACCAAACTTATATGATATTAGGCAGCTACTAACCTAGCTAAAAAAATAAATCTACATGTGCCATAAATATATAATATGCGCCTAACTATATTTGACAAATAACGAACCGATTAATTATGATGATGCCTTCTCCCATACAAGATAGTTATATAATCCTATTTAATTTCCAACCCATGATTATATCAAATCATTAATTGTAAAATATGATGAAGATTAAAATTTAACAATGCTTCGTTGATCAATTGGTTAAACAATTTGGGTCTAAAAAGTATTGCTTTTGAGTCACACTGTAATATCTCACCTTTATTTTCAATTTCTTTTGGGCAACATCCGCTTATCAAACTTCACCAACACATATTTAAGTCAGCTTAAAAATTCATACATTACATAATATTCGTTATCTTAAACATAATTTGATTAAAGTTCATTGATTACCGTTGTTAAACAAATTATTAAGAAGTAACCACAATATGCTAAATAAAAGTTGGTCAAAGAAACCAATATGCTAAATACACCATGTTAAACTTGAAGTTAGATGAAAATAAATTAACATTGAATATAATCATATTTTAATCACATATATAACGGGTTAAATAACAAAACATTATTATAAAGAAACTAAATGATGTTAACATTTATATACAAAATAATTTATGTGCATAGTATATGGGGAGGGGCGGGCTGAAGTGGAGTCTCCCCAATCTGAAACCGAGTCAATCTCCAAAACTTGACATGAAATCTGACTTAAATCCCAAAATAATTTGACTCAACTCGATTCACATTTGGGGCAGAGAATGCGTTCCTCGTTAGATTTGTACTATTTTGTCATCCCATTCTTTTTAAAAAGATATAAAACGTCCAAACTTTACTTGGGACCTTTTATCTGGCGAGATTACACCAGTGCGCGACACGTGGAAGCAACGATGTTTCCCCCAAAACTGACGGAGGGACAGAGTGAGAGGTAATTCCGCCTTTTTGCATGGCAACGGGTATAAATAGAGTGTGACATGGTATAAACAGACTATAACTTTTGTGAACATAGTTTACACATGAAATAAACTTGGTATAAATATAATATATACATGATATAAACACAGTGTGAACGGGTATAAACAAATTTCGAATTGTATGAACTGTGTATACATGGTATGCACATGGTAAGAACATGGTATAAACATGATATAAACATATTAGAAATTGTAAAACGAGTGCACACATGGTTACAGTCTAGTGTAAACCTGGTATACATATGGTATAAACAGTAACCAATGTAGAAAGTTATACATTTTTTTCTTTTGTTCCCACTTCGCATATCCGCTGTCATTTAACGGCTGGTATAAGTTTGGACATTTGTATCTTAATGTAACAGTGTAAGTTAGTCCATCTATAGAAATTTTGGGGCCCCACAAATATTGGATGAGAGGCTTGAACACACGTTAAGGACACACCATGGCCACAAAATCCATAAACATGAAATGCATTCATCACCTAATTTTAGCCATGGAGACTAATTCATTGATTGGTGAATAAAGTGATATAATTAATTGTAGGCAAAAATGGTGGCCGTAATTTGTGGATCCATGCCCCAATTTCTATACACCAAAATGGCCAAACAAATTGCTCTCAAATGTTGCCACTCTCACACAAGGAACAAACCCTAGCAAGTAGCTACCTTCATTAGCCTCCTATGACTCCACATGAATTAAGCTACCTTGTTTGGTTTGGTTTGTTTCATGAATTTCAACAAACACTGTATTTGTTAGGCATAGTCTAGACAGGAGATTATTGGTTGCGCGTAGGCTTTATGATTAAAATATCAATTTTACTGGTCGATCGAGTTTGCTCGTTTTACTTATTTATAGTGGTTCAATTTTACCAAAAAAACGCATTTGTTTAATCCCTTGTATTTCTAATATGGAACTTATTTATCTTGTGCTTTTATGTTGATTTAGAAGGGAAAAAACTTATACACGGGCTCTTCATGTTTTCGATAGAGAGCTGACCTATATAGACATTTAGGCGGATATTTTTTGAGTTGAGCGTCCTAAACAGAGTAAACATATTTAATATTAATTTATCGATTAATATGAGTTTAACTTAATTATATTATGCACATAACAACAACTGTCACTTCAACTTGTGGTTTGAGAACTAGAGTTATGAACTCAGGCCAATAACTCTTTAATTTATAATCTCCCTGCTAAATTAAGTAATAAAATGGAGGTTTCTTTTAATATATATTTGAAATTGATAAAAGAAATATTGACCGACACTTATTCACGTTCATGTCAGAACTAATATTTTTCTTAATAAACATTGAAAAGACAGGGACAAATAGATTTATATACCCTCTCTCCTCCATGAATTGAACATTGATTGATTTATTTGTTTCGTGAATTTCCACAAACATGGCACCTTTGTCTTGAAACCAAAATCTTTCATGGAAATGGAACAATATCACCTGCAATCATGTTATGGGACATTTTGCTATTTCTTTTTCTCTTTTTTTCCTTTGCATGCATATGATTTCCTTGGAACTTGCAACTTTTGTTTTGAGGAATATGAGATGAAGACACTGTTTGTATCCTAAAAGAAGCTAGAGATAGTGAAGTGTTGATAATTGATGATGAGTGTTCATGAATCAATATGTTTGATTCAAAATGTTGCTTTCAATGTGTCTCAAAGTCCCCACCATGATTTTGATTTCCTACTCATACTATTGACATGTGCATGTGGTGGTATACAATGACACCTCATCTACTAACATAATTTAAAATGTTTGTACCAACTATATGAAAATGCAAATCTTAAATAAATCACTTACTAATAGACCAAATTGATGGGCCCAAGCCAATTGGGCCTGATTATGTTGGATTTGATATTTTCTGTTCTCTCTCCCCCAATCATATGAATATCTCTATCAACTTGAACCTGCAATTCTCATATTCTTCCAGACTCACTCAGCCATAGGCTTCTTGTTCAGTAATGAACAGTTCTCTCAAGAATTAAAGATCAAGATCATAAATAAAGAGCTCATGAAGTTACAATTTCAACCACAATACTATTGATTACAATAACAATGATACTTCAAATGAGAAGATTACTCCCAAAATCAAACTTAAACATGGCTAGGACAATCCAGTCCATTTCACGAGCTCGAAGCTTCGATCTATAGATAAGTCATGGTGGTCGATAAGATGATTCTGATTACATACCCAGTGTGCCCGTCTTTCTTCTGCAAACTACTTGAATAACCGTGAACCTCTCCCGCTATGCAGATTCAGCTGCTGATGGCCGCAATACCCTCATGGGATTACTGATAACCTCGTCTATGAGACCGTAATCTTTGGCTTCATATGCACTCATGAAGTTATCGCGCTCTGTGTCACAGTAGATCTTCCGAACGGGTTGGCCCGTGTTGAGAGCGAGATGCATGTTAAGGCTATGCTTGAGGTTCAACATCGAGTCCACCTGGAGACAACGACATTTTATGGCTAAGATCAATAGGAATGTTCATAATAAATAGATAAACACTCGCCTCCATTCCAACTTAAGGGATCTTGTATCCTCCGACATGCCAACTCATTGTATGCGTGTAACTGTCTTAAAGGATGCTATTGGTAATTCATTCATGAGACAATAGCAAAAACTGGTTGTGCATTACATTATTTTACAAACTGGATGAAACTAGTTGTCTTCTTTTGTTTTGCATCTTTAATGACACCGTTGAAAATGAATTGAGAAGACAAGGATATACTCCAGATTATAGAAAAAATGTATATTTATCATCAAAGAATTATATGTAATTTTTTTTAGGGAAAATGGCAAAAAGGTACTCTAAACTGACACTTTTGCATAACGGTTGTGTACTTTATCAACAGCAAAAAGGAAAGGTTACGTGAACTTTACTTTTTCGTGCAAAATGTATGTATTTATACAAAAATGGTTAAATTGCCCTTAGAATTAAGAATTAATTGTTATAGAAAAGATTAAAATAATATTTTTTTAGTTATTTTTATCTTCTAACAAAATTTTGTAATTTAATTGTTTTGTTACATTATTTTGTAATTAAATATTATTTTTAATGTTTTATAAAATCTTAAATTCATGGACAATTTCATCCTTTTCGTAAAAATACACACATTTTGAACAAAAAAAAACAAAGTTTACTGCACATTTTTGAAATAATCAAAGTGCATAGCACCCTCTTGCTAAAGTGTCATAGTATAGAACACCTTTTTGCCATTTTCCCTTTTTTTTATATTATAGGGGCAGTCATGCCATTTTAAAAAAAAACAGAAGTCACATTCCATTTTCCAACAGTTCTGATGGAGTACGATAAAATGTGTAAAAATTTGGATAGTTCATGGTAAGTTTTTACCCTAAACGTGGTACACAGACACTCACAAAAAGTTGGATGCTAAAATGCCGGTTATTGCAATTAACTTCTTTTGGGACGGAGGGAGTGTGACAACCGTTATCTAATTGTAAATATGGTATTTGCATTGTGAAAGGATAATCAAATACACATCAACTGTAGTAAGAAAGGAACGTCAGCTTAAAGTAGTAGTATAAGACATAACAATATACCTGGATACCAATCTCCGTTTCTCGACCTTGTGCACCACCTAGAGGTTGATGGATCATTACCCTTGAGCTTGGGAGGCTGTATCTTTTTCCTTAAAAATTTGCATTTGAAAACTGTTAAGGAAATGAATAGAACAGAAAGGAAAGAATATACAAATTTGGGCATAAAGTTGTCTTAGAAGCAGAAGATATTTACCCTTGGTTCCACCACTAAGAAGAAAAGATCCCATACTGTCGAGAAAAAACACAAACCGCGGTCAAAAGGTATGTCATTGCCGCACCAGTAGAAAAATGTACACAGATGGTTAAGGTTTTAGTGCGTCAGAGCAAAATATATATAGCAGATATGAAATAGCTTGTCCTTAAATGCTAGGCGCTAGTTGGGCGGAGAGGGCCTTCTGGGGACTGATCGGGTATTAGTCGGACAATAAATCGGATTCAAGAATTAGTCGGGAATTAACAGAGGATTAATCGGAAAAGTCGGGGATTTTTAGAGCACCGCTGTTTAATGTTTAGGTTCTGTTGTAAGCAAGAAAAGATGTGTATAGGCTAATAAGGGAAAATCATTGTAATTACATCTAAAGGTCAAGGGTCATTAGTGGATGGTGAGGACGAGAGAGTATGCCTTTTTTCAATTAAAATCTGCTGATATGAAATAACATTTAGATAATCAATACGAATCCAGTGATGTATTAACAACCTGTGACTCGTACATATTTATAAGTTTCACCACAGTGACCCTCATTCCTCTCCCATCCCGAAACTAAATTATATACTTTACTACCTTGAATTAAATCTTAATAACAGAAGCAAAATCTAAAGCAAAAGTAGTTGGCTGTGGATGGAATGACAAAACATCACAACATAAATCCTTCATTAATGCAAGGTTTTACCTGGCTGCCAGTCCTACACAGACAGTGCAAATATCAGGACGGACGTGTTTCATGGTATCATATATGGCCAGACCTATTTAGATAAAGGACAGCCGTATTAGGATGGCACTAACCAACTATAGGCAGTTCCCAGAGACGATAAGGACAAAAACATGAAGAGGAAATTAAAAAAAATTACCTGCGCTTACAGATCCTCCGGGAGAATTCACATACAATATAATATCCTGCTTAGTGATTTAGACATACATTAATACAATCTCAAAAAAATGAATATTTGGAACTTGAAAGTTTCTCCAAGGGAATGCACTAAAAATGGCATTTATCATCCATATAGTATTAGATGTTTATGTCTTTATTCTAATGGAAAACAAACAGAACAGAGCACTTAAAAGATGTCCGTTGAGAAAGTTATGGCCGCTGCAAATATAAATTTTTATTTCAACCATCAAACTTTTGCTAGGAAAGTTGAAAACAGATTTATACATAAAGGCAGTGTTTTAACTACTGGGAACGATAAGTGAAAACCGGTCCCGCGGCCGGTCAATTCAATCAAAATCTGTCAACTTTTATTTATTTAATTACACTAAAAAAAATTTATTGTAGGCAAGTAGTCCTCATCTCCTCCATGTGGAATGATTAAATGTGGATTTGTGTTTTTTTAACTTGTTACCTATGTTTATTGTTGTTTGACCGTGTTTCCTATGTTACTTTTGTTTGGACTATGGTTGATGTTTTTATTTTAACTTATTAAGTTGTTTGAAACTATCTTATTATATTAAAATAGTGTTATTTTGTCATTAATATATGCACATATATATTTAATATGAAATGAGTTTTGTTGATTTCTCTCCAAGTTCTCAAAAATCTTTATTTTTTGTCTCGCCGAGTTTCAGCCGATCCAAAGTTTTGAAACCTTGCATAAAGGCAACTAACTGCAATATGCTTTCCCTTTTGGAAATGTTTATCACTAAAACATAAAAATCATGAACGGAGATGCAATAGTAAGAATAGTCACTAACATACCTTGTTAGGATCCATAGCATCGAGATGGAGAAGCTGAGACACAAGAAGGGTTGCCATTTCATCATTGACTTCACCGCCACAACGAATAATTCTCTAAAATTCAATAGATGAATTACTAACAGAAGTAAAAAGATGACGTAGCATCCAATAATTAATCAAAATCAACTCTACTGTACCCTTACATGTTGAAACAGCTTATTCGTTAGATTTCGTATACCCTCAAGTACCATTGGAGGTGGACCTTGAGCAGCTCGCACCTCGGGCATACTAGGCATAAATGGTGAAGATGGAACAGACAAATCATCCCTGAAAAGATGAACTTGTAAATAAATGAACACTATGGACGGTTATAACAAAATGTAGAGAAAAGCAAAAAGTACTGGAACCATGTGTTGAAACCAGCAACAACTCAGTTCATGATACATATTCGATAGGAAATCGAAACGCGTAGAACTTAGAAAAAATTCCACCATCTTGATCTTACCATTTCACTTGCTTCATGTATCACATGTATCAATTGTAGTATGATAACAATACACTTTTATTCAAAAATTCCTTTTCCCATTGTAATCAAGCACTCAAATGTGAAAGAGAAACTTATATCGAACTTGTATTTTTGCTTTTATAAATAATCACAATAGCAGCAACTAATTGAGGGAAAATCACAATACATATTCAGACATTCTCGCCAAGAAACGTACCTTATTGACCAAATCCCTTTCCTGTAACTCGTATTTTGTTCGAAATAAACAGCTTTCACTGGATTGAACCTGAGCCTCTTCTCAGCACCCTTTAATCTCAAATTCCTATCACAACAACCAGTGCTTAATTACTAACAAAATAAACTCATTGACAATAATCAGAGTGAGAACTTGAATCTCACTCCATTTTCCAAGTTCCAAAACCCTGAAATGCTTACCAAATAACATATACACAATTTTCTACACTCACTCCACAATATCTCACAAACCCAGAACCCAATACAATAGACTTATCCAGAAGACGATTGGACATGAAATTCGAAGACCCTTTTGCCGAAAATTTCCAGGAAACCAAACAAAGGGTGAGAAAACACGAACCTGGACTGGAGGGGAGAGACACCGAGGGACTGAGCACGAGAGTGAGTAGTGGAAGAGAAGGAAAAGCCATGGTTGACGATGGAGATCGAAGACGACGTCGCAGCGCACGAATGGGCCATTTTCGAGCTTTAACCTGAAATTCTCTGGTTTCTTCTTCGAGCTTCGACTGTGGATTTGGAAGAAGAAGAGAGTTCGAGGCCGCTAGGGTGTGTGTGGCACACAGTGCGCAACGTAGTCTTCGTGGGCTTAACGTGCGCGGAATGATAACTGAGTCTGCGGGTACTGACCCGGTAAAAGACCAAAACCAATATCAGAAGGATCGTATGGGGCAGGGATCGATGGCAAAATAATCTGATCCCGACGGATACTCGATAAATCCGGCCTAATCAAAATGAGTGAAACTTTAATATTTGCTGGTTTGGGTTTTTGAGCGGCTACAGATCAATCTGTACTCAATACGATTTTGACCCACACTCTTACGGAGTTTAAAAAATAATAATTTATATATTATTATATAATATAATTTATATTTTTATTATTTTTTAACAGAAAAGTATAAAACTTAAATTCTAAATAATATAATATAATATATATTTATATTAATTGAGTTGCTTGTAATGTAAAAAACTTTATTAATTAAAGTCATATTTAAATTTTTGGGTTGGGTTTCGGAAAAATCCGTTTTTGATGGGTTAATGTGGGTCGGACACCCGTTCGAAGCCAGCGAGTTTGCCAAACTCAACCTAAATCCTACTTGTTGTCATTCCTACTATTCGGAGGGATAGTCTATAACTATGGGGATGAACTCTAGTATAAACCCCTCTTAGCATCTAACCGTTGAGACTCCGTGCCTCGCGCTGCCTCCGACCGTCTAAGCGTCGCGCTCCCTTTGCTTGAATGATTTGATTAAGTTTGAGGCAGAGTGAAAATCTTGAATTACGTCTATGTTGGATTGCTAAAATTGTTAGTACAAATCTAGAATCTCACTTTCATATGAATATAGAATGTGCATTTTGAGGAAAGTTTGTTTTTATCTTCTGGTGCATTTGATTTTGTGATAATGATTGTTGTTTGTGTTGATTGAAATCATTTTTATTTGTTACCGGTTTAGTTTATAAATTTCTTTTTACGATGTAATTGATGGCTTGATGGCTTACCATTCATATTGATTTTGAGGCGGAGGTGGAGGTGGGTTACTTGAAACTTAACAAAATATATAGTAAAATCATGATATTTTAACAGATAATTTCATAAAATCTTGAAATTTGACTAACAAAATAATGAAACTTCACTTATAAAACAACAAAATGATGAGACTTTACTGGTGGAACAATGAAAACAATAAAACTTTACTGATGAAACAATGAAACTTTACTAATAAAAAAATAAAATTCGTTACGAATGAAACTATAAAATGATTTCATGTCGGGAATTGACTAGAACCAAGTTTAAATCAAACTCAATCTTAATTATATATATATATAATCGAATCCGAGTCAATCAATTTTTTCCCAAAGTGATGATTCTTACAAATTTTAACTCAATTTGATTAATTTACTAATCTACAGTAGATCGGGTAGTTGAATTTTATCTATGTAATGGGTTAGGCTCATAGTTATGGGTTGTAATCGAGTACAAACCCATGCTTACCACACAAATGTTAGAATATCTCTTAACCATCCGATTTTGTAATTAATGGCTGAGATTTACTCACCAATGACACACTAATGTAAATATGAATTAATTGTATATTTATTTTAGTTATTTGATACCAACGTAAGGGCATAAACATATTTTTATACAATTAATTACTTTGACAAGTCGGAAATTTTTAGAACCTCATGAGTCTTGAGAGATAGGAAACCAACTTGGCTCGTTTGCTAAGCATATACAACACCGAGTTTGTTTTTGAGCTTTAATCCAAAATATTCAGACTTAATAAACTTACGAATCGGCTCACTTCTTTTTCCTTTTTCTTATAAGACAAACCATATTTTACAAAACGCGACCAAGAATAACAATAAGAGCCAATAAGACAACCTCACACCTGACACCCAAACTAAAAAATCAAGGCTAAAGATACAAGCAATTTCTCTTGCATTATCAAGGCTAAACATACAAGCAATTTCTCTTGCATTATGGCCTCCACTTCAGCTGAATGGAGAAACCACATGACTTATTTAGAGAAAATACGCATCATCCCGACACTCCTAAACCACGACTATAAAAATTCACAATCACAAATTGCAGGACACATGTCACAAAAACAGAGACTTACAACAAAACCTAAACAAGAAACAAAATAAAAGAAGAAAAAACAAGCAGGTCAGAAAATAAGTTAAAAACAATTCAAAAGGCCCCAAACTTGTCACGAGCAACCCTTATAGCTCCGCCGTTAGGATGTCGTGAGAATCCCGCACGCCTCGAAACATTAGAGTCCAAACCATAAAACAATCCATTAGGATCGATTGTTGCTGAAGCATCAACCACCATCTCTACCTTCTACTTTGAGCTCCGCTTGCAATTAAAACCTCAACGGAGATAGACTAGATCTAAAAGAACATATATGATTCTTGAAGAGCCCTTCATTCTTAGTTCGATTCAGCTTGTGGTTTTTCAAAAAACACAATAAAAAAGCTAAAACAACAAAGAGAAAAGAAAAGAAACAGTCATTGGAGAGCATGGCCGGAAGACCGCTCCTCCGATAACTCAGATAATCGCAAGAGTTGTGAAGTTTTTGTATGAAAATAGGTGAGCCGAAAAGACCCTACCCCTTGCACTTTCCTTTTTAAAGCAGTTTACAAATCAGTTCACTTAATTGTTCGTTAATTAAATAACTTTTATAATATGAATTAGGGATAATCCCAACTAGATACACATAAAAGTAGGCAATATTCATATAAGCTACCTACCCTTATTTTTAATCTGAGAGGTCACCTGAACTAATTTTATCTCTCCATTAGTTTTCTATTTTTTGTTTTTAAAAGTAAAGAAATAACCGTAATAGTAAATAAACCAGTCAATTTTACAACACTGCTATCTTCTCACTAGCCTTCGACCACTGATTTGCAAATCAAACACATTGTAATGAAACCTAAAAAGGGATTCATTGTTGTCTGCTCAATTCAATAGGAGTAAACAAAGGTCCAAAAGACATAATTACGAAAATGCCACTTTGTAAAGCAAGCGCAAGCATAAGCTGAAGCTACAAGAGTTTGGCGTACATAATCTGGTACAGTAGACATGTTAAATAGTCAGAACTCAATGACAGTTCGAATGAACACTACACGTTCGCTAAGGTTAGAAGTTTTTAGCAGATACCTAATTTACTTCATAACGGCTTTACAGGAAATATAATTCAGTGTTCATCAAACTGTTTTGTCTTCAACATCCGGCTGCCCTAAGGAAGTTGTCGAAAGGGCTGGCCGGAGGTAGCTTCATTGCCCGCCATGGATCCTGCATCACTCTAGCTTCTGGGAGAAGAGGACCATCACACGCTCCCTGCAAGAACACGTGAAACTATGTCAATTGTAGTAATGTATTTTTTGTTTGAGAATTCAGCAAAAACTTGTTTTACATTGAATACACATTAATACAAAAGAAAGGCACCTAGTAGTGACAAAAATAACATTTGGTCAGTCGCATAAGACCTCAGGGAACTAATAGGGATAGATCGATTAATTTGACTAATCGGAGATTTAGTGGGGATAATTAAAGGATTAATCAAGTATTAATTAGACTGGTAAAAGATTTATAGAACATTGCTTTTAATAAAATAAGATAGTTTCAAACTTAAAAGTTTAAACAAATACACAAATTGTAGTTCAAACGCACATGGAAAAGACGATGACAACCTGCTGATGATAGAACAGTTTTGAAGTATATATACAAAAATAAAAACAATAGTTGACTGAGTTTAAGCAAATTTGACTGGGCTTTGTACTTCTCATTCATCTTTCCCAGTTATTCAGTTTTACGAGAATAGATTGAGAACACTGATAGTACTAGAGATCTACCCATTAAATACATAAAAGAGTTTCGTTTATGCCGTCTTGCAAATCTTAATACTGATTATGAAGAAAGTCCACAAAAGGTTCGTATGACATTTATTATGGTTCGGAGAGAGAAACATATATGTTAACTAGGACCCTAGTTATGTATGTCAAAGGATGATTAAGGACATAATCCATGGTAAATATCATTGCATAGTTAAGAATACCTTTCTAAGTGTTGCACTCTCGTCGGTAGGTAATTGGGGAAACACTCTCTCGGCTACTTTAGAGGAGTGGTTTTCGTGAGCTAGCCAGTTGGAGAGCTTGTTCCGCGTGCCTGTCCCAAGGGCTTCGCACTGGCTGGTCATGGTGTTGTATGGGAGGGGGGATGTGGAGACAGATGATCCAGCCACTTGACCAGCAACTTCAAGTGCCTGAAAACAAATTTGCTTCAGCTTGGAGGCTACTAAGATGAGAGCCAAAAAACATTGAAAATTTATAGTTGCCATTAGTTCAACGAATCTGCAAATAAAGCGAGAGAGATTACCGACTCAAGAAGCTGCCCAATGCTGATTATGTGGGATGTAGACGGAGATGAAGCTGTTCTAGGAATGTAACGGGAGATGTCAGAAACAGATGCTTCACTGATTGCATCGTCATCGACTATTGAGTTTGTTAGGAAATCCTACAAAAGATAGTGTACACTTACTGAGTTAAACCCAAAATTTCCACAATTTGGACTTGTCAATTAACCTAGCAAGCTTCATTGAATACAAAATCATAAAATATACATCTCCGTTCGGAAATCAGTATGCGTCTATTTTCCTTCATAGAAGCTATTTATGCTTAATGCACCAATAGTATCGTTTTATTAGTCATACTCATTCCACACCTAATGAGTTAGTCTCCAAATTCTTAATCTTTACAAAATGCTAAATGGCACATTCATTTTAGGGAAAATAGAGAAATAATCAGGAGTGTACCCCGTCAAAGGATAGTGATTCCATGGAGTGAGGAACCATTTGGTTAGGATCCAACTCATATTGCGGTCCGAACATGAATGCATCATCGGGTGTGAATGATTCTGAAAGTTGCTTTGCCACCTCATCTGCCTCCATCTTAACAAACATACACAGATAATGAGACGGAGAAGAGGGAAAGTGGTTGTGGTCCATAAACATCAATTAAGCTTCATACCTCAGTAATGCTAGAAAGGCTTTGCACTAATATGTCCAATATGACCTTTTCAGAGTCATGAATCTTGTTATGTAACGTAAGAAGCAGTGCTGAAGCAAGTTGATCATCAACAACAGATCCATACTCTCTTACATCAGCCTGAGGCTTCGCGTATACTTGAAGATCGTCACTAATTCCAAGATAAGGATCGGCCTGGATAGTAGATGAATTTCGGTAAGATATGTGTAAAAGGTAAAAGAATCTCTAGCAAAAGGATTTAGAAGGAAGTTGTGGGGGAAGTCTGTTGCAAAGCCTTGTGTGAAATGAAAAATGAGGTTTTTGGGTTAGAATTCCAAATCTCATACACCAAATTACCTGATATCAAGATAACCTAGATTACTTTCTTACTGTGTCATTTGAGAGTTGTGACCACCAGACATTCTCAATGGTAATAGGGAGAGAGAGTGAAAAAGTACTCACGTCGCATGGAACTAATGACATGAGCATATCATTCAGATCGGAAATGTTATATATCTTGGCAGCAAACATTAACATGCCAGTTGAAAGTGTAAGGATTGATCTCTGGCGGGCTGGTGACAACATAACTGCCAGAAGTGGAACAATATGATCACAAGTCTTTACCACATGTACAAAAGGTTGTTCAAGAGAGCAAGTTATATGTACCATTGCTAGGGTCCATGGACGTATTTCTGAGGGAAAGAGCAAGTTGAAAGAAGCGGACCACGAGGTTATCATTTGGGTTCTGCAACACAAACATTATGAGTTAATGACTCAATACAAACAAAAAAGAGTAAGAATTAACATGTGGCTTCAAAAAAGTGTAAGGATTAACATGTGGCATTATGAGTTGACTTCACTTATAGAAATCATAATGAATGTTGACTTCACATATAATCAATTTATAGAAATCATAATGAATGTTGACTTCACATATAATCAACTGGGGTTTTCTAAGTTTTCACAATGAACAAAGCATCGTGTGAAAACTTAGAAATCTGCAAAGCAAGATAAACGATCAAGTTCTAGAAACTTACCGCCAAGCGTGAAGAAGTAAGTGTTATGAGGAAAGAATGAGCTATAGCTTCAATATTTGAAGGCAAATTGTCTGTAAGAGTTGCTTGTAGCCAAAAGGCAGACAGCAATTGTGCTACTTGATCCTCAGTTACCTTAATAATACATGGTTCCTGTTGCAAACGAATAAAGTTCAATTCTTAAGAAAAACAATCGTTAAGTTTATTAGAACCGGTCAAGCAGACATGCATTATTAAACCGCAGATAAAGAAGACAGTTACTTACTGGCTCGGTCAAGCTACTTGATGCTGTTGTCCTGTCAATAATAGAGCTAAGGGTATAAAAGTTTGGGGAATTCTTCCGAGCGCGGCCCTGCTTGCACTCTTCTTCTGCAATGTCCTTTTCTCTAAAATCTTCGTGATTGTCACAACTGGTGCCATCCTTTTCTCTCCGGAGTTTATCAAGTAAAGCTGTGACTGAAGCAAATGTAGCAGCACTGTTGGACTGCCATCTTCTGGATTCATAGCCCAATCGCAAAGAAGCAACTTCATGCCGGGGATGGTTGGAACTGGGAATGAGAAGAACTGAAAATATCTGGTGTGCTCCAACTCGAGCCTCAACGTCTGGATGCAACATTACTTTCAAAAGTTGAATAAGAAGGTTTTCCGGAAACACCTGCATAATTGTATTCAGATGGCTCATCAGTCTATCCACAAAAACTTCAAAAGGGATTGACTTCCACGGGAGAATAATAATTTTCAATACTAAATTTTCTTATATATGTTCCAAGTGAAAATCCTACACAGAACCACAGTAGCAAAATTTTATTCTGACTTCTGAGATGTAACAAGTGAGTAAATTTATCAGGCACAAAGAGGGGCCAAAAGTCCAAACAAAGTGTCTACGTATCATTTCATGTTTTACCTAACAAAGTAAACACACGTGATTTGAATTTCTTCACTAATAATAATGTATAAGGACAATAACAAACCATTCTTAATTTATTTCTACATACATATTCGATGTAAACAGACAAGTCGCAAAATCTTAGAATGAGGTATCATTTCAAAAGCTCAAAAGAGCTGCATAAATTTAGTCATCACACCTGCTTGGATCGTGAGGTGATTGATGCTAATGATATCATGTGAGCAAGAATCATTAATGATCCAATTGTAGGTCTTGCAATAACCCCATCAGAAGGTAGCTTCTCCAGCATTATCGTCATCATGTCAAATAGTGGTCGTGGATCACCGATCTAATAACAGCAACCAAGATTAAAACCACAAGCTGAATTGTAAGCAGCAAATGGAGCTAGCAGTACAAAAGCAACGTACATACCCCTTTAGAGATCTCTAGCAAGCAATCTTCAATGGAATTCTGAAGTGATATGTTCAAATTTGTCTCTTGCTCTCCTGCTGCTGATTCAACTGTGGCTTGAAGACTTTTCCTCAAGTGTCTGCAAAGGTCACTGACAAATCCAACTTCAGATAGCAGAGCTCCTGATCTTATCTGCTTAGCTAGGGCAGTAGCAATTTGGATGACGTGTGATTTCAATTGAGGATCATGCGAAACATTCTTGTGGTCCAAATGACGTATAACGGCAGCTAAAATTGCTTGCTGCTTCCCTGATATCACATGTGTGCGCACAGGTAAACAACTACTGCTAGAAGCATCTTACAAGTAACTTAAAGGATATAAATAAATTGAAGAAAGTTAGTACCACCTGAGATCTCCATGAAGTACAGCATATCAGACAAAACCATCATGGCCAACCCTTGTCGAGGAACCCAGTGCCGTCCAGAATCAAAGTAGATGAACATTGGATCCAACATCTGGCGCATGGTGGTACTCTCTTTAGCAAGTTCAACCATCATTTGAATACAAATTTGAGCCCACACTTTTGGTGTCTCTATCTCTTCTCTGTAATAAAGGCAGACGAGAGCATAATGAAACTTGTTTTGCAAAACAAGAAAGAATGAGAGAAAAATGGAGGAAACAAAGAGTTAAGAATTTCAAAAGTGGATGAAACAGCTTGCAATATTTGCTTCAGAATGACTACTACCTTGTCAAAAGAGATGGATCCTTCTTCTCCGGCCGTGGCCTAATGATCGTTCTTGTAGGACTAGTGCCACTACAAACATTGGCTCCACTTCTACCATCACATCTAACTACTTCATCCACCCAATTGTGATGTGACTCCCCTCTGTCAATGTCATCTTCATTATTGGTATCTGGTTCATAGTTATCTAGAGTAACATGCACGATCTGCAATTTAAATACGACAACAAAAGCTTGAGACTTGCACATTTCACAAATGAAGAATCACAATAGTTAAATAAGACATAAGCATATAAACTATACTGAATAGGTAAGTAACTCAAGCCCTAACCTCATCAAGCTCAACGAAAACATTTGAAAATTCCGCCATGAACCACATCTGGCAAGGAGGAAACATAAGTAACAATAATCCCGCTCAAATACACAAAATTATCATATCACTATATCAGAATATGGAGCATTCATGGGAAAAGATTGCTATCATATAGTGTGAATACCAACCATGGCTGAAAGGCATTGTAAGCTTGATGCCCTCAGACAGCGTTTTTGATGTTCTTCCCCACGTTCACGTGCAAGCATGCATACTTTATGAGCTAAGCTTTCAATGTTATGAGTATAAGTACTATCTGCCTGTTCATATACACAGTAAAAATATATTAGAAAGTACTATGAATAATATATACTTAAACTGAAAGCAAATGTGAAGTTCTACAAGTATTTTACATCACCAACAATATCACAAGCTGTTGGTCATTATCATAACCATAAAGGCATTCCACTTCCAATACTCTCCTTAAGAACTAACGGTGACATCCAATACAGACATTTTCCTTTGATCGTATGCAGTTGTTCTGTCACATGTTTAAGTAGAAAATTGTTTTTCAGAGGGAGAGTAAGAGAGGATTGGTCAAAATTCACCTGAGTATATATGAACCTTGTCAATATTTGGCATCCAAGTATCCGAACAGCATCTTGCTTCGAATTATCCAGAAGTTCTGCAGCCACATTTAGCAGACTAACAGCAAAGTATGCTCTGCCAATTGCAAGATAAATAGTAGATAAGAACTAATAGCAGAATTTAGAAAGACAAAAGTATACTAAACATACACATTTTGAATGTACAGCAGTGTCAATTTGGTTCATGTAAGCAAAAAAAAATGTGACTAAAAAGTTGTAAGCAAGTCGCTAGAGTGTAATTTAAATATATAAATACTTGAGCAGATAAAGGGCAAATTAGCTTGAACTCACATTTGATCTTTACACATCCCAAGCAATTTGTTATAAGCCTCGGTAATAACATTGACAAATTTGATATGCCCACATCTCAGCTCTTTGTAGCACCTATCTTCAAGATACTTAGCAATCTATTCCAATAAGAGGGTAACGCTGTTAAGTCTCAGCAATGCATATGTCAAATTAAAGCCACATTCAGAATAAGTGACGTAAGGGAATGCGTACCTTTGGGATGCGAAAAGGGTTTTTAGCAGCATATTCACACAACTTAACAATTTTTCTTTCGTTGGTCTGTCCATCCTGAAAATGATGTGCAATGTTAGTCTGTTATACAAAAGAAGCTCTCTAAGGCTAATTAACAAATGATAATAGATAAATGCCCATTAACCAATATTGTTCTCGATTAATACGATTATGTAACAAAGTCATAGAAAACCCAAATTATTATATCAGCATTACATCCATACTGATGCAGGCAGGCATTATAAAAGTATAACATACTTCTTCACACAAGGGTAGGGTTCATAGGAGCATATGTCAAATGGTGATACTAAGTTGACAATCACATATATTTCAAGTTCAAATAAATAGAACTAGCTTGACTTGACATGTGGCTTGGTTATTACTACATTAACTAGATGTCTACAGCATGAACAATGACCCCAAATGGTAAAAAGAAGAGGAACCTAATCACTCACTTGAGACTTGGGGAAGATCTCCGAGAGCAGTTTTTTGTAGCGCTTGACAGGTTGACGAGATCTTGACCTCAAAGCGGGACAGCAGACACACATGTTCCCACAAGCTGGGAAGATCTTTCTGGAAACGATCCCCATTTTCTGCACATTGTCAATGAAGGTTTTAGACAGTGGAAACTTACCTCAGTACGACACATTCATAGTGATCTTCAAAGCAACCACCCACAGCACAGCAAAACAGGTACATCAAAAAGCACCAAGATTTGAAACCAAAACACTCAAATCACGCCCAGCAAACATGAACCAGACTCACCTAGAGACTGAACACAAGTAACAGCCCAAGAAAATAAAGTAAATGTAATTTCAGGAACCCCGAAACATCATAAAAATGCTCCTAAAAAGATAACCCCAGAAGCCAAAATGCAGCCTCAGAAGATGTTTGCATACCAGAAACTGAAACAGAAAGTACCCAGAAAATAAAAATGTAAAATTTGTATACCCCACACAAACCCAGAAGGAAAAAACGAAACCAGAAACAACCCAAGAAAACCAGAAACCAAAACCAAAACCAAAAGGACTACACTTCGAATCCTAACAACAAACCCCAGAAAACCCAACACAGAAGACGAATCAGAGAAGCACAAACCTTTCCCAGAAGATGCAGATCTGGGGAGAGACAACTCAACTCAAGGCACCGGAGAGCCGGTGGAGGTGGAGGAATCAAGAGGGGAGAGCGAGCCAAAACAAGAGAATGAGCATGAAAGAGAGAGCTTTGGACTGTACGAGCGGGAGAGAGATGGTGGGTGAGAGAGAAGGAAGTGAAATCACGTGATGGGTGTCAGGTTTTTACTGCAAAAGTAAACTGTCAATGGTGCAGCTGTGTGGGTGAGAGAGGTTGGGTTCTGTAATCGGAGATGTAGGAAGGTGAAAGATGACACCTTTATTTTATTTTTATATTGCTATTATCAGTACCATTATCTGTTTTTTTTACAGAGATCAATAAATTCCAAGCATGTGAAAGATTGGGTTTTTCAACTATGTTTACTTTTTGACCCACAAAATACCATAAGAATAGTACAGATTGCCTTTATTTCAAACTCAAATGAATGGATTATGTGATCATCCTTATTATTAGGACATTGACTATAGACTAATAACATAATTATCACATCAATCCACCTTACACAGAAAGGTATTTAAAAACCATTTATTGTTATAATTGATTTTTATTTTTAACACGAATTGAACGAGTATGTATTATATTTATATGAAATGGTTATATAATATTATAGGTTGAGGAACAAAATTTTATATTAAAAATAAATTATTCACAATGGTTAATGATTTCATAAAATAACAGTGAAAGTGAGAGTTACAGCGAATTGATTTTTTCCCTTTTAATCAATGTGATAGCAGTTGGTACCCACGTTATTTAGCACCTAAACGAATTCACATTCTAATAATTTGTTTTTGTTGAATTTATTCTCTATTATTGGATGTATCTCTAATAGCAATTAATTGTTTGTTTTGGTTGGATAGCATTAATTAATATATGTACTTATCAAAAAATATTAATATATGTAATTCCTATCATAATGATTTATTAGTTACCAATATGAAAACAAATTCTAGAAGTCTACCTCCTCACAGGTTCTCGTGTTAGTAATATATTACAAATAATAATTCTTTATAGCAGAAAGTAATTAACATCAACTAACTGTAACACTAGCATTTATATAAAATATATCATAATTAAATCATGTTGCTTGTTAGTTGCTACTTAATTGTTCTTTATCAACTTCAAAAGTTTGGCATCTCCAAAACTTCATAAAGAGGATTTTCACAAAAAGAAAAGTATTATATTATTATCTCAAATGGAGTATTGATTTGGGTGTGAAAGGTAATGTATATAATATATGTTTTGTTCAAAAGTAATATCTATAATTTCTTTTGATGAAAAAATAATATCTATAATGTTTTCTAGTCAAATTTAATTTATATAATTCAATGTCTAGTTTGGTGTCAAAACAGACAATTTTGCTCCACTTTGAGAATTTACCAATACTCTATTGGTCAAAGTCTGAATCATTATAGTAATATGAAATATATTTTAAAGGTTAAATAATTTTATTGTTGTGCACTTGATTTCTGATCCTGTGACAAGTTCAAATGGTTAACACTGATTCAAAAACAATTATTTTCAAGAAGAAAGATAACACAATGCAGATAACAATAGACAAACAGTGGACCCAAAAAAATAAGATTCAAACAAAAATGACCTTAAAGTACTTTTCTATGTGTAGTACTCTTTTCATGCTTCAAAAGAGACCCCACAAAGGACAATGAATAGTCAAAGTGAGTAAAGAAAATTTGAATTTTGAGAACCACCACAAGAACATGGTGGTTGAGCAAGAAAATAAATAGGTCAAATATTGTTCTTCTCTTGTACTTTCTATAATTATAATTAACTCCTCAATATTGTTCCTCTTATTATTTTACCATTAGACATTAAAAAAACAAATGTTTTATTCTTGTTGTGTGCATAAAATAATATCTTCATTTTCTTTCAAATTTTCTTTTGTTGATAAGAAACTAGAGGGAGCCAAATCACAGTTTGTTTTTAAGATTGAATAAAAAATAAGATTCTGGGTTTAACTGAAAATAAAAATTCCATAGGAGACAAAAACATTAACCCAAAAAAATCAATGTTAAAGCATATAATATAATACAGTTTGCAAAAAACTTTACCATTTCTCAATATTGTTTGGTATCTTCTTGAGTTCTATCTTTGCGCTTATTTATGCGTCAATGCGCCAAAAATAAGTGTCCTAAAGTTGACATATATACAATGATCAACCCATATGTCTAAGCAACATAATTTTGTTACTAAAATGAATCTTCCCACAACAATCTAGTTGTTGTCATTGTTGATATCTTATAGTAAATGAGCTGGAAAAGTGCATTACCTCGATCATGAAATTATGCGTCCTTGATAAACTATGCATTAGAAGATTGTCCTAAATTCCTTGACTTACGTGAACCCTGCAAAAGATGTGTCATTAGGATATACAAATAGATATACGATATATAGGCACGTGCAAGGCATATCGATAACTACAATCATATTGTTTATAATTGAAAATTATTGAAATGTTATTCTTGCTGGTGGCCAGCTTGGGACAATTTGTCCAGTTCTGTTCTATGCAATTGTTTAATGAAACTTATAAAATAATGGACAAGAAAGTCTTAGATGAATCCTAAGATTAGTTGTAATTTCTGCTGTCTGAAAATAACATCAATCATTGACTATATTATCAGTAATCGAATCATGTTACACCAACTGAAAATCCACGCAGATGTTTTTAACTATTTTGCTAAACATTATCTGTGTAACTTATGAAAACAGCAATCAATCTTAATCAAGCGTCATTATCTTAATAACCAAGCTGATCTTGACATGGTGACTACTAAAATATGAGCGAAAAAACCCAAGTGTTCACCAAAAATACCACAAAAAAGGTCATGAATCAGAATCGCACAGGGCCTAACACGATGACCCTTGGCTGATAATGATTGGGTGATAAAATTCTGAGTAGACCAAGGTTCATGACTGGAAGCTCATTGAAAGCTACATGACTAATCCAATCTGTAGGGCTAATTGTTCCAATACATGTATGGTCTCCAGACTCCACTTATGAGGAAAATGGCCTTTCTCATCCTCCTCAACCCAATGCTGCTCTGGCATGCATAAATGGCTATGCATACACCACTAGCCCTTGTGGTCCGGGATGATATATCATCACCAGCCACGTGGTTGAAGCAGATCGTGTTTGTGAAGACTTTAAGACTCGACAAAGTCCAGATATAAACAAGCAAACTCAAATAACAATCATTCCCTCTTCATCAAACAATATCTACAACTATTTGCATAGTTTTTTCCAGGTCAAATGCTCAATTGGATATTACAGCAAAACAAGCTCAACTTAACCGTAACTCTCCAAAAAAAAGGCCATAGCATCTTTTTTTTTATTTTCCATACCAAATTATAGCATATTAGCTAATTCCCTAGCTTTCAATCTTGACCAGAATCATATTTCCTTGTAGTTGGGAACCAGGAGTCATAAATAGCACAAGTGACAAATTTTCAACACTTGAGAAGTAAATGGATTTAGAAACCGCACCTACTCATAGTGCAAACAAAGAGTGGGGACCATATCAATGACTTATAGTTGAGATTTATGAAGATTTCCAATGAGATACTTAAATGCACATCCGTCATCATGTTATCTAGACCTTCCGCTCATTCAATTGGAGTAGCAGGATTGGAAATAAACATCCCCAAAAAGCGATCAATCCAAGGTAATCGAGTTAATTCCCATGAACTACCTGAATTTGAACCTAAGGCCCCTACACCAATTCATTGCAAAGCTCAGTCTCAAAAACAATGTTGCCACTGAGACTAGATGAATCAAATATCTCTATCACACGACTTCAACATCAAAACCCCGAGGCAGTGATCGATTAGGTTTGCATATACAATATTTATGGAACCCAATTCTAAAATCCATAAAAAACAGTAGAGCATTGCTTTGAAAATGTGAAATCCCAATTTTGCAGCTTCTCAATTCAAATTGAACTTCTATAACAATACATCCAGTACGATCCGTACTTAAAACTCAAAAATGTGTGCACCTATATAATAATCATGAAACGCAACTACATGAATCGAGATTGGTGTTCAAAATTTGGGAACAAAATCCAACTGAAACAAAGAACTCAGTCAATTACATTCACAAGCATGACCATACGTGTATAGAAATCGGAAGCACCAGATTCATACCATAGCTCGATGACGAGGAACCCTAGCCATGGCTAAGCTTGAAGAAGGCGAGAGGAGAGTGTTGATTCTGATGGTGATAGCTGTCCAAGTTGGAGGGAGCAAGAAGCTCTACAAGTTTCTATTTTCTTCCACGATGATGAATTTTATATGGGCCACAGTGCCATTTTGGGCTGAAACTGAAGTTGCTTTTTAGGTCTAACGGCCGATAATTGAGGCCCGTTAATATAATACAAGCCCACAGATAAGGGTGGACATTGTGAACCAGAAACTCGAACTGAGAATCGAACCGAACCTTCAACCAAAAAGGCCAAAAATCTTAATTAATCGTTCGGTTTGTTGTAAATATAAGAGATTCATTCAGATTTAGTTTGGTTCTAATTCTCAAAATTCAGAATCGATAATTAACCGGTAAGAACCGAACAAATTCAAGCCACCACGTGTTGTAGACAACTGCCCAAACATTATAATTATGTATCTTGTTGAACATTCACTTGTCGCTAATATTTTTTATTATTGTGATTCAACATGTAAATCAAGGTTAAATTTAAAAATGAAAAATCAAATCATTTTAACCGGATAGAACCAGAGAACTGAAGTACAGATTATAAATAGAAATAATCAGAACATTTGTACAAAACAATTAACTTTACATGTTTGACCGAGCTGACCAAATGAAAAGTCATAACATTCAACCACCGAGATCAAATTTCAAAGCTCAGTCCAATACTTGACCGATCGGAAAAAAATTTTAGAACTCTTTTTTAGTTACTTAAACCCTCTCCACCATAATAGGATTGAATCTCAAGCTCAACACAAACAGTGTAATGCTCAACCACATTCTCCTATAAATTAACATAAGACATAGTACGGATTTAGTTCCCAAAGTATCTGGGAAAATGTGAATAAATTACAACGCCAACCAGAAATAACTTCATTTACAGACAGAATCATGAAGTGTTAAACTTCAGAAAAATACTAATGAGGTTTAAAACACCAGTATTTCATCCAAAGTCTGATTATAGATTACACAGTACTTAATACAAGATCATGTCTATATCGTCAAGCCCGACCAGACCTTCAACAGGCGGTTAGAGGTTGCGACTCCTTGTGTACCGCCTTGTAGCATCGGAGGCTACATAGAGGGAGCTTTGACTTGGAATCCCGGTACTTGTACGGATTTGCACAAGATGGACCTGCACACTTCTCTCGGGCAGGAGGGTAACTGAAAATCCATTCATCGAAAAGGAAAGTATGAGTAGATGTATTCATGCATTGCCGCAATGTGCATGAAACTATAGGAAGTAACGTAAATATTGATTCCTATGGTTACCGTTATAACTCCAAAATGGATCTATTCATGTGATCGCGTTGTTGGGTAGAACCAGGCCTTATTTAGGAGGAGCAATGGACGAGAAATCTCATATACAACACATTAGAGCCCGCCTCTGACCCAAAGACTAGACTATCAGGTCATGGGTCCAATGCATTAATTCTCTATTAATCTCGTAATTATCCAATGTGGGACCTGAGTTCACATGTGACTTTCTAAAACATGTGCACTACATATTATATATACCTCCAAAATAACCAATGTTCTAAAACACGCTAGGTGCTAGTCGGCAGAGAGGGCCTTCTGAAGACTAATCAAGAATTAGTCGGGGATTAATCGAAAAATAAATTGGATTAAAGAATTAATCAAGGACTGGACGGGGATTAATCGGGAAATAATCGAACAAGTCATAACTATGTAGCATAGTTAAGCTTCATTTATAGGTGTGATGTGCATGAAACAATATGAAAGTAACATAAACCTACAACAACTAGCTTCAACATTCATGCCTATCCTTACCCTTACAAGTTATAACTCCAAAACATATCTATCTATACTATATATGGATATGGATTTAACTTTTTGAAGCTCCTAACAACATGTTCTCTAACAAAATTGCATAATTATGAAGCCCTCCTGCCTCAAAAACCGATATAAACACAGATACTTTATAGATCAAGATCTTATATAAATTCAGCATGAAACTTGACAAAAAACATAAAGTAGCAAGAGCTATAGAATCGTTACCTGCAGGGCTTGGGGTCAAAAATGCTTGGAAAACCCATCTCATTTGGGAATATTACAACCGTCCCTGAGGGGCCGATGACCCATCTAACGGTGTCTGATGCAAGTGTCATAGCATTTGCAGCCTTCTCCTGAATAAGAGAACAAAGTAATCAGTCGAAAGCTCTGGCATGGTAAGGAGATCAAATTCTTTACACATTCGAAATCCATACCTGGGCTATTTCTTCTTGGCGTTTCTTAATCTTATTTTCTCGCTTCTTCCTACTGGAATCTTGGCCCAGTATTTTTCTGATAGCCTCCGCCTAATAAAAAATAGCCAAATTAATAGAGTTTCTTCGGTCATATATGTAAATGACAATAACACAATGATACAAAAAATAAGAAAGACAAACCTCAGACTCTCTAGCTGCCTTCTCCACCTGCAACCGACGTCTTTGAGCAGCCTCTGCTTTCTTCAGTTGCTGATCCACTTCTGATAGTTTCTCCTTTTGCTCTGTCACCGAGACAACCAATGATTGCACGTCAAATTCAATAGAAGTTCAACAAATTTTATTGTCTAAATTCTGCAATAATAGAAAAGGAATAACCGTAATAAGCAACTTACTTCGAGGTGGAGCGGGAGGCAGCCCATTTGGAAACTCAATTACGCTTGCACCAAAACTGGAAACATCTTTGCCGGTTTGGAGGGCCCGCTGACGAGTTGTGATGGTCGTTTCTTTCTTCGAGTCCGCCAATAACTCAACAACCTCCTTTCTTGCCTTCTTCCTCTTAATTTCAGGTTCAGCATCCGACACCGGGTCTTCATCGTCCACATAATCAACATCTTCGGTTGTTCTATCCAATCTGGATTTCTTACTCTCCTTGACAACTCTCGATGATCCGTAATCTCCCACCCCCATGTCATATAAGGCACCAACATCCCTTCTCATTACCCTTGATATCTTACGATGTTTCCTACTTTCACCTTCCTCGTCCTCATCATCATCCTCTCCGTGGTATTCAGCAGCACTTTTCGATATCTTGAGTTTTTCAAGGTATCGAATCTCATCATCATTATCATCTCCATCATCAAGTGCACCGTCTAAAAGGCGTTTCTTAGGAACCCGCTTACTCTTACGAACAGGTATGCTTTCTACAGGCAGTAAGCTTCTAGAAGAATCTGATGTTCTAACATTGAAACTATTTTCGGGGGCACCCTTCCATGGCACCCCTCGCAAACCCCTTCCCCTGTCTGAAGTAGGGGATTGATTGTCATCCGAATTTTCCTGCACCAAAGATTCAATTAGTTAATGGCACCACTCAAATGCATGTATAATCTATGAGCCCCACATAAGCAAGCTACCAATCAATGTTGTAAAGAGAACATACATTCAGCAATCCAAGGCGCCAAGTCTAGAACTTAATTTCATAGATTACAAAGGAATGTGCACAAGAAATAATGATTCTCAGAAACACAATGAGCTCACAACCAAATAAGTGATAAATAATACTTATCACCAAACCCTGCTTATTTTAGTAACCTCTTATTAAATAAAAGGGCATTTTCAGACTTAAAACTCTAAAAATCTAATTACAGACCTAAAACTCTAAAAAAACTATTTTTCAAATCTAAAAATCTAATTTTAGATTTAAAACTAGATTTTTACCCAAGGGCATATTCGTCTTTTCACTTTCAAAATTATTTTCCATCCAAGAAACTTAACATGGGAATTTATGAAACTCGGGTGTAGCTGAATGACTCAAATCTTAGTAGGGTGTAGCTAAGTGAAAATGGTGTGTAGTTGGGGATAGTTATATGTACTTTTCCCAAAATACAAATGAGAGCCAATAAGAGCCTAACATATGAGAACTAAGATACTATGGATGCAACAAAAACTAAGAGATTAAGTAGATACGGCAAAATAAGTACCTGCAGAACCAACTTTTTTCTTGGTCGAGGGACATCTAAAATGTGAGAAGATTTTGTGGAAGCTGGTCCAATACCAGAGGCACCGTCAGATGCTGATTTGGCATGAATTGTGCGAGTGACACCACCAACCTTAAGCTTGACCTTCTTGACCTTATTATCGTTTCCTAATCCATCTGAGACAGCTTCAACGTCTACCACCTTGCTTGTACATTTCCAATTAGCCGGGGCAAGGACACCTTGGCTGTACCTACTGAAATCAACTCCACTATGCCTCTCCTCATTACTGCCCCGAAAAGAACCATGGATAGAAGCATCCTCGGATTCTTTGGCTCTATCTTCGTTATTGATCACATAAAGTGCATCACCAGCTCCAGCAATGTTACTGTATGAAGCTCGTGAGCTGTGAAGGTTTGTGTTCAAATATTCACTGTTTTCATCGCTTGATGTTTTGCTTGCATTTTCTAGAGGTGGCGTGGATGAAAGGGATGACATGTCATGACCATCCAAAATTGGCCGCGAGTCATTTCTAGGACGACGGGATGTAGTGCTCCTCTTTTTCTTAACAGCATTGCTTCTGTCACTGAACCCCAAACCTCCAAAACCATCCATATAGTGGATAACTATTCGGACACAAACCTAGTTCTGTTGTAGATCGCAAAAGAAGTGGAGCATCAGTAAGTCGATAGGTAACATTCAATTGCATACATCAATAAAATAATGAATGTAATCAAGCGTGTTTCATAACAAAACTACATTGAGCATTGCATATACAAATATTTAGAAGATTCACCATTGTTCAGTTCAGTGTGACTTTCCATGGGAAAATAGCTTTATACTCTTCTTGTTTGATTCACTCCATTCAAAAAGACTTATTTTTCAGCAATTTATCAAAAACAACGCAACACTCTTAAATAGAGAAGAACAAACAATTCCCCCAAAATCATGAAAAGTAAAGCTGAGCAGGAGTTCAGATTGGTTCCATGACCCTGGTATTTCATCTTCTTTTCACTTCATTGAAATTTCTCAGCAAACAAACAGTACACAAGACTTGATCATGAACCCTAGCCATACATAAATGGTTACTGAAAGGAGTCAAAGAATCTCCACAAACCTTATCACAAAATCCCCATCACCCAAACACAAAATCACAAATTTTGAAGACAACCCACAAAATCCATCAGTACCCATTACACAAAATCACTAATTTTGAACAGAACCCACAAAATTCCACCCCACAAACAAGCCAAAACCGAAACACCCGCATAACAAAACATCAAAAAACCAACAAAAACACAAATTTTGAAGAGAACCCACAAAATCCATCAGTACCGGGACACAAAATCACTCATCTTGAACAGAAGCCACAAAAACCCACACCGCAAACAAGCCAAAATCCAAACACCCACATAACAAAACATCAAAAAAAAAATCCCAAAAACACAGAAACCCAGATCGAGAAAGCAGATCTCACCTCCGAAAATTCCTCGTCAAATCGGAGGTCAATCCTGGGCAGAAAGAGGGAACGCGAATAGCCAAGAGGCGCGGATCGATGAAATCGAATCTGGGAAGGTGCGGCGGAGAGAAGAGGGTGTGGTGAGCGTGGAAGTTAGGTTTAGGTTGAGGAGAAGAAGAGTAAGTATGTTAGCCATCTTCGCAGATTGGTCACCATCTCGTGTGTACCTTATCTATTTTCCCTCGTTAATTTCACTATTCCCTCTCTCTCTCTGGTACAAGGAGAGAGAGAGAGTCCGGGTTAGTTTGGGTACGCGCGCCAAGTTCTTGATTTTCTTCCTTTCGGTGCCGCGCAATACAGGGTCGTTTCATAAGCTCAGAGAAAGATTGTTTTTTTTCTACTCTTAAAACCCGATCGAACCCTCAAACCGAATCGATCCAAATCAAACTTTGATCGATTCGGTTTTAAGAAAGTATAAATCAAAATCAAATTTATAATTTAGTTTTTTCAGTTTGAATTTAATTATATAGATTTTTTATCATCTTTTATAAAATTCTCACATTTTTAGTTGGTTTAACTTATCAATTCTTGATTTCATTTTTTTTTAAACTAACTTTTAAGAAATTTCTCACATTTTGGGCTAGCCTTAACTTATTATTTGACGTACTTTTTGTTAGTCATGTACTTTTAAGCCCAATTAATAAAAATCGATGAACTAAAAGAAGCCTTTAGTTCATATTTTTTTATCGGTTCTTAGTTTATAAACCAAAAACAAACATATAAGGATTCAGTTTGATTTTGAACCAAATCAATTATTTTTTATTCAATTATTATTTTGGGATGGCTTGGGTCAATCTAGTTATTTTTGGGCAGCCCTAGTCTTAACAGTCATAGTTATTTGGCATAATTGTAGTTACATACACATATTAACTCTATTTATCATACTTATTCACATCAGTACACCTGCAATACAGTTTCCCAAGCTCTCAAAAATCCATCTTCTTCCAGGCGGCCCCCGTCATATAAACTGTTAAGGAAAGAGGCCGTTGGGTTGCTTAATAATGGTGCAAAAATACAAGCTTTCGGTGAGTTGGCAAGGCAAAAAAAGGTTATGTGACTTATGTGCAAAACATGCTTGGTTAGGTATATTTAACTACAATTATCTCTAAAAAAATTTTGCAAGTCTCGCCTTTTTAGTTTTGCATCCGTCAATACAGAGGGAAACGTCTAGTTCATAAGTCACATGCATAACGAACATGTGATTTTATAATTTCCATTAAATCTCAAACTAATATTCCATTAGAATTTGTTGCAAAATTACTTTTGACAATTAGTTCTTACCGTTTTTCCTACTTAAATGGAAACTACTATTTCTCGTAAACTATCGTGTTAGATAAACTATATGTGTTTGGGCAAATTCACCCAAAACCTTATTCGTTGTCATCCCTAATTAAATCTGAGCTAAAATCTATCTATTCATATGAATAATAAATATTGAACTCTTGAGTAATCATCAAACCCTTAACTTATTCATTTTAACAGCTCAATATCAATAAATTTACATAGTCTAAAACACTAAAACACTAATTGAAAATCTTCAATGAGATGGGGTATCAAAATATAAGATATGTAGAAAATCGTATAGTCGACGACAAACAAACAAGCAAAATGTTTCATATACTCTAAGCCGGTATAGCTTGTAACCATCCATCTTGATCGATGAAAGTTGCAGGATTTGTAAGTAGATTCACATAATTTGGAGAAAATTTTTTCTCCCAATCTACTCTTCTCGACTTATTTGATCCTTCTCCGCTACACTCTTCTTCTCCAAATTCTACTGTCTCTCTGCAACCAAAACACAATTGATTTAAATTTCTAACATTTTATAAACGAACTCGAGTCAAATTCAAGCATATGGTTCGGTTTGTTTAAAAGTACTAAAGTAGTCAAGGCTCAGTAGTCTCGCAAGACGGCTCATTTAATATTTACTTAAATTAATTTAAAAATATAATGTATATACTATAAAGACAAATATCAAAGATAGAAGATTGAGTCGAATTTGACTTTTTTTAGAGCCAAGCCGTGTCTTGGCAAATTTTGCTTCGATTCGTTTTGTTTACACCCTGATGCACAAGGTAGTCCAAAAATAACCGAACATCCCAAAACGACACGAATCAACCTGAAAAAATAACGTAACTGAATTGAAATGACTTTATTCAATTCAAAATTGAACTGAACCCTATCGTTTTAGTTTTAGTTTAAAAAATAGAATCCGATAAAAAATCGAACTAAACCAAAAGTCGATCGATTAGAAGGCATGAATCATTTTAAGTCATCAATCTTTATTAAGCATGCCTACAAATATTGGACCAACAAACAGTAAGTGAAGACCGACCCCAAAAGTAAGAGTTTCATGAAAATTAGTTCAAAAAAAATCCAATAAAAACAGGTAAGTCAAAACGGTCTAAAATGTGAAATTTCATGAAATTCGGTTCATAAAAAAAAAGAACCAAACTAAATAAAAACTAATATGTTTAAAACTGAACCGAAACAAATCTATTGATTGAATTCCAATTTTTACTTTTTAAAATCGAACTTTTAGCAACCCTACCGATGAGCGATGATTATCAGTCAGTGACACACTTTTAGATTTACCGCTCTAATATATGTCGTGTGTTGGTTATGTTCAGATAAATAGTAATATTCGAAACAAAAAATAACATAATAATTCGTGAATTCTAGGAAAAACAAGTAACTAGTGCGACTCAAAAACTCAAACTAATAGATTAAACTTACACGTCGTCAGTAAATTTACATGCTCCCCAGCCATGTGGAACAACAATATAAGACATGTGTGTCTTGTGGAACAAAACTCTCGAGTACTGCCTGTATGGTCTCCCAAGATAAGCCGGACCGGATCCAGAGACAGAACCAGAGTTGAACACAAAACCACTCGTATCAGACTGGCTGTCACGACCTTGAGCCGTAATACATCCGGCCCCTTGATCTGGTCTAACTATTTTCATATTTACGAATATGTCACAATCCTGCAAGTAAAAAAAATCATAACGTCGTCGTTAAAGTTCGAGCTAACTAAAATGTTAAGAGATTATGTTGAGACCTTGATGTAAAACACATAAATGAGTGTTTGACCCGTGGCGTGTTGGTTCTGATGGGCCACATGTTTAGATGCAGGGTGGAGATGGTTCCAGAACCAGTCCGGCCGGATTCTCTGATTTCTCATTTATTGGAACAAGTTGATTTTTAATTTAAACTCGATTTATAGACCGAATTAAATGAATTTGAGCCCAAACTATATTCAAAAACTTCAGCTTTGCAATTATGAAAATGAAAAATTACACTTTTGTGCACCTAAATATACATTTTTGACACTTTCATATCCTATTTTTTTTTCTCTTTTTTTCAGTACCCTGAATTTCATTTTGGGACAATAATTTCAAAATACCCATGAATTGAACCAAAATTCAGGGTACTTCCGGGCCATTTTCCCAAAATAAACATGAATTGAACCAAAACTCAAGGCCATTTTTGGTAAATAAATGGCCAGTTGTCCCAAAATAAAATTCAGGGTACTAAAAAAGAAAAAAATGTAGGATAGGAAAGTGTCAAATGTGTATATTTAGATGCACAAAAGTGTCATTTTCCCTTATAAAAAATACAGAGAAACATTTAATGTTAAGATTTAATTTTTTGCAAATCATTCAAAATTTAATGTTTGCAAATAAAATAACAGTGAAAGATAAGTAGCACGCTTGGGTGGATGAGAAGTGGACACGTGGTAGCGCGAACCAGTTCGGTTCTTATCGCTACACTAGTGGTTACATTATGAATTTTAAAAATACGAACCGAACCAAAATAAAATAATTCTCTTAAATTCAGAATTAAAACTAAACCATCAATTACGCAATTACGGTTTTCAAAATTTTAATTACGGTTTGACTCAGTTCTTGGTTTTGAAGAAGTTCCATGTCCAAAATGCCCATTCCTACTTTGGGTCCAATAATGATCAAGCATGCCTGGACCCGACCTGATGGACAATCCTACTCCGATGTCATGTAAAACCCGGACTCAGTTGAGAGATCGTGCTGATAGGTGTAAACTCAATATGATATATTTTTTAGCCCAACAAAAAACTAAAAAAAAATCCTGATAGATGGACGTTCCAAATCCCCAAATAAAGTCAACGACGCCTTCGATGTAGCAAGACTCAAAATAATGGCGACCGCTATGATCGTTCAACGTGTCCTGTTGACCGATAAATTTACAGTTGAAAAAAGCAGCCTTGTCAGCACCGACATGAAGAGCCGTTGACCATGTGAAATTACCATGAGCCCAATGTTGAGGAGGTTTATTGTAACTATTCTGTCACAAAAACAACATTAAAATAGTAAGAATTTTTTGTAATATAAAACGAGTGTTAATTAACGGGTTCTTTTAAAAAATTATTTATCATTCTTAATTTATCGAAAAACTGTTGGGGGTGTCGCATTGACAAGTTAATTATTAATGTCAAAACCATACCCTGAATTGAATGTTTCTTGCAACAAAATTTTCTGCCAACACTGCAAATGTTGCATTATGATACCCGCTACCAACTTCGTCCCACTGAATGATAGTGTGCTCCAAATTTTCTCCTTCGAGCAATATAAACATCTTGTCATTGAGAACGATGACCTTTTCACTGTCTCAAGACAAAAACGTGCATTATGATAAATAATATATTGTAAAAGCGAGTGTCGCGTGTAACAACAATCATTCATTAGGGCATGAACAAATTGTTTCATACTTCATACTTGTAAATATGTTTCCTCAGTTTGATTCTTATCCATTCATTATTGTTCGACGGGACAGAATCAATGGCTTGTTGCACTGTAGTGAAATTTCCGTGCCCGAAAGGATTGACATAGATGGTTTTCGACACCTTTCCGAGCTCTCGGGGCTCATAGCTCATTAGTCTCGCTTGTGAGAGCTCAAACAAGAATAAGAGAGCCATCAAAATGTGAAGAATGTGGAAATACATTTTTGTAGAGTTGAAGAAGAGTCAATAGAGATTAGAGATACTCTATATTGAAAAGAAAATCAAGAACTAGTGATTCTTGAGTTGTTGAATCATATTTCATCTGTCACTTTTAAATGAATAAAAATGACTGAAATGGTTAAAAACAAAGAATTAATTATTTAAATTCATACTCCAAGCTTCAATATTTAGTCAACAATTGAAGTTACTATTTCACAAAATAAGTTTGGTAACAATTGATATGCTCTTTTTTTGTTAAAGATCAATTGAGTATTGTTTGCAAGACTCATTTTGCAATGAATTGTAATTGCTGGTTATTATCGAAAAAAATAAGATATTCAATAAAAATTCATACATATGTTGATTTCTTTACATATTTATTTTGTTTTGAAAAAGAGAGAGAGCTCATTATATTAAAAAATTGTCGTATGCTATTGCAATACGAATTAAAGTGGCTGGTACATCTTTACATATTTATTATTTTGTTGTTAAAGATCATAATCATATTCCATACAAGTAATATGTAATAATCTTATTCACGGAATCAATACTATATATGATGGTTATAATAAGAATTCGATTAACATTTATGAGTAACATTTTTTTTTTACTTTGTTTGCTTTCTAATAATTTCTATGTAAGTGTGATTCACCAAATGGGTACATATTATGTTACTATTATAATAATATTCATGTTGTGGAAAGTTCATAAATGTTTTCAAACAAATTATTAGACCAACCCAACAAAGATGGATAAAAATAAATTAATTAAAACACATATTTATTTCATTAATAACAATTGCATGTATAAGAATTAAAACACTAAAACGTGGTTTCAACTAAATAGTTCTCCGACGGCCTGTACTATTTTCTTAAGGTTTGTTTCGTTATAATTGGGTTAAGTCTCGCGGCGACGATCGCTATGAGTGTCGACTTCAACGTGGTACTGGCGGCGACTTCAGCGTGGTGCGGCGGTAGGAGCAGAGCTCATGTGGAGGTAGATCTAGGTTTGATGGAGGCGTGGTCGAGTGGTAGATCAAGTTTTGATGGAGGTGAGGTCGGGTGATTTGGGGATGGGCTGAAACGGGTGAGGTTAGAGTTGCATATGGGTCACGCTTGGGTTGCGACGACGGAACATGGAGGGCTAGGGGGTTTTGCTTTTGTTTGGTTGGTGGGCCGGTATTGGGAGGGAACATGAGTTATCCGGCGTCGATGGGCAGACTCATGCAAGCATACCGAACTAGGGGGCTCGACTTGCTCAAGATTCAATACATGTCTTACTGGGATCGATACTTGAAGAAAACAGGGGATCCCTGGTGTCGATGGGTTGATCCGATTAAACCCAATGAGCTGGGAGTATTTGAATTTCGCGATGGCCATATTGATCGCATGGTTGATCGAGTAAGCTGGTTTAAGTCGGTCTGCATCAAGATCACGGGATTTCTCCATTCGTATGAGTTGGAGGTCGTGGCTCTGCAAGATGTTAACTGGTTTGAGTTGATTGATTTCTGGGGTTATCAGAGATGCATGTGTAAAGCATTCTGCAGCAAGATCACGGAATTTCTCCATCCGTATGAGTTGGAGGCCGTGACTCTACATGATGCTAAAGGGGTCGAGCTGAACAACTTTGGAGAAATGATTAGCGAACAGTGTTGCGTACTATACATTATCGAAACTTCTGTGCTTTGTTTTGCTCGTAATCAAATGGCTCACGAATTGGTCATGTTTGTTTTAACTAACAATAGCTGGAAATATAATAAGAGGTACGTCCCAACATCTGTAGCTTCAGTTGTCCGGCTTGATGCCGGATTAGGTGCTATTTAATTAATAAAATTCAATTTTCCTTAAAAAAACACTAATTACCATGCCTAATTAAGCAGGTATAGCTTGCAACCAGCCATTTTGATCGATGAAAGTTTTGGGATTTGTGAGAAAATTCACATATTGTTGAGAAAACTTCTTCTATTGTAAATTAAATATGGCCACCACCATTGTGTTGTCCCATCCATCAAGTCCCTTTCATTATTTCATGGATTGATAGAGTGTAGTAATAAGTAATTTCCCATGCAAGAGGACATGTGTCCATGCATGGCCCTACCATTTCTCCCTATAAAAGGACACCATGTAAGTCTTCAAAGTTGCACCAAGAAATTCATCACCCGAGACTCTTTTCTCCTCCTCCATTTACTAAGTAATTTTCCCACACACTTCTCATCCACTTAAAGTATTGCTCAAATAATTAATGTTAATTAATGTTGGTGACATCTTAACCCACAATTAACAACATTTCTACAACACGTTATCAGCACGATTAACTTAATTATCCTAACTTTTTTTTTCCTTCTCCCTAACTACTAACAAATTTATGTTTATTGCATTTATATTTATTATATTTATGTTTATTTCGTATATTCGTTTATGCCTATTATATTTGTAATTTTTTTAAGTATGCTCTGTGATCGCCAATCTTGAATTGGATCTTTCACATCAGAAATTTATGTGTTATTATTTTACGTGTTTTATATTTATGTATAATGTTTTGTAACCCGAAGCTTACAAAACTAAAGGCATTTTGAACCCGAAGTTCTAAAATTACCGGGAAAGAAATTTGTTGAACCGGACGTTCATGTAAACCAGAAGTTTACAATTTTTAAAATTTACGGAACCCGAGGTTCCAAATCAAAATTTAAATCTCGAACTAAATTATGAGAAACCGTAAACTTGAAGTTTTAAAAGTTAGAACCAGCAGTTCTAAGTATACGCAAAATATGTCATATTTTGGATAATTATTTTGTGACATATTTTAACTGTGTTATTACGGTTAAAAATTTTCAGGATGTCAAACCTAGTGAAGTGTCAATATGTAGCTCTCGGTCTCGAAGGGAAGAATTACTTTGAATGGGCCCTTGAAACTACTCTCCACCTAAGATCTATGAATTTTGGAGAAGTTATTGTCGACGACAACCAAGAGTCCGTGCAGAACAAAGCAAAGGCCATCATTTTCATACGCCATCATATTGACTCCGGTCTACGAGCCGAATACTTGGATATTCAAGATCCACTTGATCTGTGGAAGAGGTTAAAAGAAAGATTCGAGCAGATGAAGGCTATTGCCTTACCTCAGGCATTACATGAGTGGTCTAATCTTAGACTGCAAGTTTCAAGACCATTAATGAATACAATTCCGCTGTATTTAGAATTGTATCCATACTCCGTATGTGTGGAGACAAAATAACTGATGATATGATGCTTGAGAAAACATTTTCCACATTTCACCCATCTAATATGCTCCTACAGCAGCAATATCGGGAGCGGAAATTTGAAAAATTCACAGACTTGATTGCATGTTTACTGATTGCTGAACAGAATAATGAGTTGTTGATGAAAAACCATCAAACTCGCCCAGTTGGTAGTTCACCATTCCCTGAAGTGAATGTGACAAATCAAGAAAATTATCCTCTTTTTAGGAGAGGCCAAGGCCCTAGTCGAGGTCGTGGTCGTGGTCGCGGCCGTGGACGCAATAATTTTCATCCTCGTGGGAGAAATAACAAAATGTTTCACCAGAAGTGGAACAAATTTGAAATGCGTGATAAAGGAAAAGGCCCACAAACTCATACTCCAAAAAGTAGTGAATATGAATGTCTCAAGTGTGGTGTGAAAGGACACTGACACGTACCTGTCATACTCCCAAGCATTTGGTGGTGCTGTATCAAGTATCAGTTAAAGGAAAAGATAAGGTCGTAGAGACAAACTTTATGGATAACTCGGATCCTGCAGATCTGACAAATTTAAATGTCTCCGACTTCTTTGCAGATGACAGTGAAAATGTTGGAAATTTGATTGATGATGATGTAACATGAATCGTTGTTGAATGATCCTATGATTGTAATATATTATTCTTTTATCTTATGTAATCTCTTCGAATGTTTTTAATCTAATGTTATGTTCTTTTTTTCTTTTATGGAAGGATATGCATTTCAGAAATGAATCATCGGTTGAAAAAAACGGAAACGATGTGTGTATTGTTGATTCTGCTACTACCCATACAATTCTTAAAGAAAAGAAATGTTTTTCATCTCTAACAATGGTTGGGGCAAATGTTAACATCATTACGGGTTCTGCAAATATTATAGAAGGCTCCGGAAGAGCTTCCATATTGTTAAGAAATGACACCCGATTAGAAATTCATAATGCTTTATATGCTAGTAGATTCCGAAGAAATCTACTTAGCTTTAAGGATATCCGCAGCAATGGATATCATATTGAGACCATAAGCGAAAATGAAACTGAGTTTCTATATATCACTTCTAATGATTGTGGTGAAAAGCGTGTACTAGAAAAATTACATGTTCTGTCATCTGGGTTGTATTTTACAACAATAAGAAAAGTTGAGGCCTACGCAATATTGGACCAGAAGTTCAATAATCCAAATATTTTTATTCTTTGGCATAATCGTCTTAGTCATCCCGGATCAACAATGATGCGTAGGATTGTTGAAAATTCACGCGGACATTCATTAAAAAACCATAAGCTTTTCCAGTCCAATGAGATAATTTGTACCGCTTGTTCACAAGGAAAATTAGTAGTCCGGCCATCAAAAACAAAAGTTAGTGTTGAATCTCCATCATTCTTGCAAAGAATTCAGGGAGATATTTGTGGCCCTATTCACCCATTTAGTGGTCCATTTAATTATTTTATGGTCTTGATTGACGCATCTAGCAGATAGTCACATTTGTGCTTATTATCAACTCGAAATGTTGCATTTGCAAAATTGCTAGCACAAATCATCAAATTAAGGGCACATTTTCCTGATTACCCAATAAAGTCTATTCGTCTTGATAATGCTGGTGAATTCACATCTAAGACGTTTGATGATTATTGCATGTCATTGGGCATTGATATTGAGCATCCTGTTCCGCATGTGCATACCCAAAATGGTTTAGCAGAATCTTTTATTAAACGTATACAAATAATTGCACGTACATTGTTATTGCAATCACAATTATCAGTTTCTGCTTGGGGACATGCTGTGTTACATGCTGTTTCTTTAATTCGTTTAAGACCTAGTGCATATCATCATTATTCTCCTATACAACTTGTGTGTGGATATCAACCTGATATATCTCATTTACGTACTTTTGGTTGTGCTGTGCAAGTACCTATTGCACCTCCTCAACGTGCAAAAATGGGACCCCAACGACGATTGGAGATTTACGTTGGTTTTGATTCACCATCTATTATCAGGTATCTTGAGTTATTGACAGGTGACCTATTTACTGTACGACTTGCAGATTGTCATTTTGATGAGACGTCGTTCCCATATTTGGGTGGAAATAAAAAGCCTCCAGAAGTTTGGCGTGAAATTGAATGTAAAGTAAACTCCATGTCTCATCTAGATCCACGTACATCACAATGTGATAACGAAGTACAAAGGATAATACATTTGCAAAATGTTGCAAATCAAATGCCTGAAGCATTTGCAGATACATCAAAGATAACAAGGTCATATATAGATGCTATAAACACACCTGCGAAAATTAAAATTAATGATGGTAATTCGAAAGCAGCAATTGATTCCTCTAGTACACGCCAGAAGCGTGGGAGGCCATTGGGGGCAAAAGATATTGTTCCTCGTAAAAGAAAAAATCAAACGAATAGACAAATAGTTCCAACCAAATTTTCAGTTCCCGAAGAACCATTGGTTCCTATAGATACATCGATCCCAAATGAAAATGAAAATTGTAAAATGCATGAAGATTTACGAGAACAAAGAGGTAAGGAAATATACATGAATTATTCCTACACCAATGAGAATTGGGATGATAAATCAAATGATATAAATGAAGTTTTTGCATTTACAGTGGCAAGTAAGATAATAAATGACTTTGAGTTTGAGCCACGCAGTATTGATGAATGTCGTGAAAGACATGATTGGCCAAAATGGGAAGAAGCAATTCAAGCAGAATTGACTTCATTGGCAAAACGACAAGTTTTTAGACCTATAATTCGAACGCCAGAAGATGTTCGACCAATTGGATACAAATGGGTATTCACAAAGAAAAGAAATGAGAAAACGAAATTGTTCGATATAAAGCTAGACTTGTAGCGCAGGGTTTTTCTCAACGACCTGGGGTCGATTTTGATGAGACATATGCACCTGTAATGGATATGATTACATTCAGATACTTGATCAGTTTAATAGTCTCTGAAGGACTTGATATGTATCTGATGGACGTTGTCACTGCCTACTTGTATGATACATTGGACACAAATATTTATATGAGACTCCCTGATGGAGTTAAATTGCCTGAAGCAATGAAAAATAGTCCAAGAAATCTATATTCGATCAGACTACAAAAAGCATTATATGGACTGAAACAATCTGGTAGGATGTGGTATAATCGTCTTAACAAATACCTTACCAGAGAAGGGTATCAAAATAATGTTATATGTCCGTGTGTATTTATTAAGAAAACAAATCTCGGATTTGTTATTGTGGCAGTGTACGTATATGATATGAATTTGATTGGGACGTTTAAGGAGATTATTAATACTGCGGAATATCTTAAGAGGGAGTTTGAGATGAAAGATTTAGGAAAAACAAAATATTGCCTCGGCCTGCAGATCGAGCATATTTCAGATGGAATTTTAATTCATCAATCTGCATATGTTGAGAAACTTCTGAAGCGCTTTAATTTACAAGATGCTCATCCACTAAGTACTCCAATGGTCGTTCGGTCTCTTGATCCTAAAAAGGATCCATTTCGCCCTAAAGAAACCAATGAAAAGATACTTGATCCTGAAGTACCATATCTAAATGCGATAGGAGCTTTATTATATTTGGCGCAATGTACAAGGCCGGATATAGCATTTGCAGTAAATGTGCTCACAAGATTCAGCTCAGAACCGACAAGACGACATTGGAACGGAATCAAGCATATATTACGTTACTTGAGTGGAACGAAAGATTTGGGATTATTGTACTCGAAATCCTCAAATAATACTGGCTTGATCGGATATGCAGATGCTGGATACCTCTCAGACCCCCATAAAGCACGCTCTCAAACTGGGTATGTATTTACTTGTAATGGCACATCAATATCATGGCGTTCTACAAAGCAGACTTTGGTCGCAACATCCTCAAACCATTCAGAAATTCTTGCACTACACGAAGCTAGCCGAGAATGTGTGTTCTTACGATCAGTTATCCAACATATACGAGACGCGTGTGGAATTCCATCAATCACAAGCTCCCCTTCCATAATATATGAAGACAATGCAGCGTGCATAGCTCAAATCAGAGGCAGGTACATCAAAGGAGACAAAAGAGTAACGAGATTGATGTGAAGCAGATTCGCTCCAGTGAAAATCTTGCAGATTTGTTCACTAAAAGCTTGCCGACATCCACCTTCGAGAAGTTAGTATGGCGAATTGGCATGCGTCGACTTAACAAGCAACCGAAGTAACTATGCCGGTCATTAGGGGGAGCAACAATCAGGGGGAGTAAGTATATGAAGACGATCACACTCTGGACTTATGTGCGCTGCACTCTTTTTCCCTTATTCAGGTTTTGTCTCACTGAGTTTCCCTGAAAAGGTTTTTAACGAGACATCATTAAGCACATCCAACACCGCCCACATAATTAGTTATGAATGGTGGTGTCCAAGGGGGAGTGTTGTAAATTAAATATGGCCACCACCATTGTGTTGTCCCATCCATCAAGTCCCTTCCATTATTTCATGGATTGATAGAGTGTAGTAATAAGTAATTTCTCATGCAAGAGGACATGTGTCCATGCATGGCCCTACCATTTCTCCCTATAAAAGGACACCATGTAAGTCTTCAAAGTTGCACCAAGAAATTCATCACTCGAGACTCTTTTCTCCTCCTCCATTTACTAAGTAATTTTCCCACACACTTCTCATCCACTTAAAGTCTTGCTCAAATAATTAATGTTAATTAATGTCAGTGACATCTTAACCCACAATTAACAATATTTCTACAACACTTCAACCATTTTACTCTCTCTAACTTATTTGATCCTTCCCCGTACATTTCTCTTCTCCAAAGTCTGTTGTCCTCCTATATATACAACACCGCAAAAACACAATTAATTAGTTTTAATTATTTAATATAATTTTTAATACCCATTAATACTTGTATATGAGTGTATAGTGTGTGCATGATGAATCTCAAGGCTCGATTCAAATTAAAATCACGAATTAAAATGTAAAGCCCTAATTTGAAACTTGTTGATTAGTGGATCCTTACTTTTAAATCCGAAAATTATATAATCAATTCGTTCGTAAAATGAAATTAACAAGAAAAATAAAAAGACCGGACATTTCCACTAACGTCTATATGATACTAAATTAAATTGGTATGCAAAGAAAGAATCATCACAAAATACAATTAAAGAGATTTTCCGTTTTTTATCTTGTAAATAGGAACATGCAAAAATATTGGGTTTACAATAAAAACATAAGAGAAGAAATAAAGGGTGTTTTGAAAAATTAATCTAGGGGTAATGACACTTTGTTACACCTAACTATAGCGAAATGACACTTTCATACCTTAACTATTTTAGTATCTTTTTTATTACCTGACAATTTTTTTGTGACAACATATCTTTAAAATACCTAAACTACCCCTGTTTTAAGAAATCAAAAATTGAATTAATTCAATTTTGTTTATCATTTGTTCAATATGGTTTATATTTAAGATGCAATTAAAATTATGCTCTCAAATCTAAAATTAAATTTGAACCATTTCAAATCTGATTTGATAAATCAAATTGGACCATATTTATTCTAATTTCTTAAATCAAGGGTATTTTAGTCATTTTAGCGTAGGTTGTCACCAAAAATATGTCAGGTACCAAAAAAGAAAAAAAAATAGTTAGGGTATAAAAATGTCATTTCATTATAGTTAAGTGTAACAAAGTGTCATCATCCCATTAATTTATCTCCATACATTATAATAGATTTTTAAAAAAATGATAGTTGAATAAGGTCAAAATAAAATATACATAACAAAAATGACTGTTAGAACTTGCAAAAAGTCTAATTTTAACCTTTAATTCATACAATTATCTCTATTTTTTTTGTAATATACCCAGTTTAAATCAATGACTATATAATGGTGGCTTACAATGAATATTATAAAAAATGATAGGCCCTAGTTAACTGGAGAGAAACTTCCAGGGACTAATATAAAATTAGTTAGAGATTAATTGAGAATTGACGGAGAATTAAACAAGAAAAAATTTAAGAAGTCGAAATTTTTTAGAACACTACTCATATACAACACGTGCTCTAAAATAAGTAGTGATGGAACAAAAATTCTTACTCATTGCCAGCCGAGTGCCATGCTTCCCAACGTTGTGGAACAACATTGTTTGACATGTGTGTTCTGTGGAACAAACTCTTGAATATGGTTGATAGATAGATCCATAGTTGAACACAAATCCACTTGTTTCTGATGGACTGCTTCGACCTTGAGCCGCAAATGTATCCAGGTAACCCAGGTTTAATATTTCCATTTATGAACATTGTACAATTCTGCGAAGAAAAAAAGTAACATTATACGATGATGTTAAAATTTAGTTCACGTAAAATATCGAGCTGATAGATAAAAAATTTAATATATTTATTGAGATGGATCAAATTCATCATAAGTTTGGATATTACTAAAAATCTTCTCACATAGTCGGATATATTTTTAGGTACCCGAATAACTAGAGAAGTCGGGTATAATCATTTTTTCAATAGTGTGATATCATAATAAACCTCAAAATGCTTCATAATTTAACTAGTCAAACATTTAATCTTGGACCCTATGTGACATGATTCGAGTATCGATAATTTGGTCAAGTGAAAAATTATAGATTGAGTTCTACGTGTTTCGATTTCATGTCAACTATGCCTAGCTTGGTCAGTTTTGTTAACATTTGAAGCAAAATTATTTGTCGCGGACTGTTAAAATTTCAAAATAATGTCACTTTGTGCATCTTTGGCACTTACTAGCTATATTTTCTAAACTTTTTGGTATAACTTTTTTTCTCAGTTAAAGGATTGAATTTTATTGAGCTCGTCAAGGTTTTCGAAAAGGAAACAGAGACAGGGAAGATGAGGTTACATAATAGCAACAGTGAAGTGAAATTGAAATGCAGAAAAAGTTGTAGTCGGTTGTTGTCTTCCGCCTCTTTCTTTCTCGAGCCTTTATAATTTCACTTTTCTCTATTTTGGTGTTTTAATTAAGAATTCAATATCTCACGCACGAAAGTATAAGGGTTTATTTAAATTTTTATATTGACAATATTGAATGTTAGTTATTGTCAATCGAAAATATCTTTTCACTACAAGAAAAAACTATTTTAAGTGATGTTATTCAAATGTCACTTGAGACTTTATGTCACTAAGTCTATGTCACCTATAAGATGTGTCTCAAGTCATGTAGCATATTCTATTAAGCGACTTTTAATTGGTGTAATGTCATCTGTAATATTATGGTAACACAGACAAATATCATGTCGCTCAAAGTTTAGGCGAGATATTCAACAATCATGTCACTTAAAATGTAGGTACGTTTGTAGTGATTGTGTCGCCTATATAATGAACGACATGTATCTCTGTCATGTTATTTATTGTCATTGTGTCATCTATAACATAATAGATCACACGACCAATTTTGTGTCACGCAAGGTTTAGGCGATGCGTCAAACAGTCAAGTCACTCAAATCACAAGCTATTTAATGGATATGATGTCACATATACATTAAGCGACGTAACTATCGAACACGTTGCCTATTAATATTATGTCATCTATAACATTATCGGCGACACAGAAAAATTCCGTGTCAACTAGAGTTTATGCAACACATTAGACAATCATGTCACTTAGATTGAATGCAACTTAAGTAGTGATGATGTCACCTACTTAGTAAGTGACATAAAATATACATGTCGTGTATTCTCAATACAACTAAAAGTGTCATTTTGGCAATATGTGCCACTTATCGATAAATCTTATAATGTGGTACCTTATATTTGTTTAATGATAAAAAATATAGTATCAAAACATTTATATTAACTAAAACAATAATACCCAATGGTTTTTCATAACATATATTCTCTAAAAAACAAAAAAAAAATGCAAGCAAAAATCAAAATATTTATTAAATTGAAACCAATTACATGTTGAAAGAAAAATTAAGCCAAAACTAAGATAAGTAGCCAAAACTAAAATATATGGTCCAAACTAACTTAAAAAGAAAATATTACTAGTGGTATGGTTATGTGCTCTAGTTTTTCATTTAAACACGCAACTTCTCGTTTGAGATAACAATGGTTTCGAGGAGTCTTGTCTTGTCTTCATTAAAGAAGAGAATGGGAGCATTCTACTTTTCAAGTACATGAGACTCTTCAAGCCATTAGACATACCACTCGTTGTAAACATTATTTAGGATATCATCAGAAGCATTTTTCTTCAAAGATTCAGTAGATTTGTTGACATGATCAATGTTAGAAGAAGTAGATGTTGTAAAGGCAACAAAGTTACTTGTCTGTTCAGAGTCGTTGTCTTCTTCTTCTGTATCGGATATGGATGCACTGAAGCCATTCCTTTGCTTCTTCAGGAAGTTGAGACATCCTTTCTAGATATTCTCATTGTTGGGTTTGTGGAGACTTTCCTATTTATTTAGGGAAGCCACAATTTCCTAATTGCATTAGGATAATGAATTAGAAAAGAACTCCTAATGTGCAAGGAATTAGGAATTAGTCTTGCACTATAAATACATGTACTTGTAATCCCATATTTATTCATGAGTTGAGAGCAATAATAAGAGAGTAGTGTGACCGTGGACGTAGGCAATTTGCCGAACCATGTAAATACTTGTGTTCTTGTGTGATTGTTCTTTATTTCTCTTGGTTACTTTTGCTAGAGAATTGTTCCACGTTTTTATATACCCCAACAACTGGTATCAGAGCCTAGGTTCGTGGCAAGTGGGAGCAATGGCAGAAGAAGGGAAAGTTCGAATCGACAAGTTCGACGGAAGGGATTTTGGATTCTGGAAGATGCAAATAGAGGACTATTTGTACCAGAAAAGGCTACATGAACCTTTGTCAGAGACCAAACCAGAGAAGATAAGTCCGAGCGACTGGGCGTTGCTAGATCGACAGGCTTTGGGTGCGGTGAGATTGACATTGGCAAAGAATGTTGCATACAACGTCATGAAGGAGACAACTACCTACGGACTCATTAAGGCGCTATCAAATATGTATGAAAAGCCGTCTGCATCAAACAAGGTATATTTGATTCGTCAATTGGTTAATACGAAGATGAACGAAGGAGCTAGTGTTACTGATCATGTGAACGAATTTAATACGATACTATCGAGATTAGTGTCAATGAATATTAAATTTGATGGTGAGATACAAGCCTTGTTGTTGCTATCATCTTTGCCTGAAAGTTGGTCAGGAACCGTTACAGCAGTTAGTAGCTCAACTGGAACTACTAAACTATCGTTCGAAGGAGTGAGAGACTTGATTCTCGGGGAAGATATCCGTAGAAGGAATCAAGGAGAGTCGTCTGGCTCGGTGTTGAACGTAGAAGGGAGAGGTAGGAAGTCTGAAAGGGGAAAGAGTAAGGGTCGTGGAAGATCGAAGTCTAAAAAGCGAGGCACAAACGCAACTTGTTGGAACTGCCAACAAACTGGTCACTTCAAGAGTCATTGTCCAAACTCGAAGAAGGAAAGCAAGCAGGACAACTCGGTAAATGCAATGGAGGATTTCGAATACGATGCTTTGATCTGTTGTGTAGAGAGTCCAGTTGAATCATGGATCATGGATTCATGTGCGTCATTCCATACTACCCCTTGTAAGGATTTGTTAGTGAACTTTAGACCTATAAAAGGTAAAGTTCATCTAGCTAATGATCAGACGGAAGAGATCATGGGCATAGGAGATGTGAACCTCAAGACTACCATGGGTACGATTTGGACATTGAAGGATGTCAGGTATATCCCCACCATAAAGAGAATGTTGATCTCGGTGAGTCAGTTAGACGGTTTGGGATATAAGATAACCTTTTAGAACGGCCAATGGAAGGTATCAAAAGGGAATCTGGTCACAGCTCGCGGTTGGAAGAAAGGAACTTTGTACATGGCGGAGATGCCAGTGGAGAGGGTTAATGCAGTCACTGATGAGGCTAATCCTTCAACTCTATGGCACCAAAGGCTTGGGCATATGAGTGAGAAGGGGATGAAGATGATAGCTTCAAAAGGGAAGATTCCAGAGCTGAAGAATGTCAAAGTTGATTTTTGTGAACTATGTGTGTTCGGAAAACAAAAACGGGTAAGCTTCACAAACGCAAGGAAGGATCCTAAAAAGACGAAGTTAGAAATGGTGCATTCATACGTGTATGGACCCACAAAGGTTCCGTCGATAGGAGGATCTCACTACTATGTCACATTCATTGATGATTCCACAAGAAATGTATGGGTTTACTTTGTGAAGCACAAAGATGAAGTATTTAATACCTTTAAGAAGTGGAAAGCTGTTGTTGAAAATGAAACCGACTTAAAAGTGAAGTGTTTAAAGTCTGACAATAGTGGTGAGTATAGTAGTGATGAGTTTGAGGATTATTGTGCTGAGCATTGTATACGGATGCTGAAGACTGAGCCTGAGACACCTCAGCATAATGGTGTTGCTGAGAGGATGAATAGAACGCTTAATGAGAGAGCGAAGAGTATGAGGATTCAAGCAGGATTGCCCAAGAAGTTCTGGGCGGATGCAGTGAGTACAGCAGCGTACCTCATAAATCGTGGACCCTCAACTCCTCTGGGATTCAAGATCCCTGAAGAGGAATGGCGTGGAAAGGAGGTAAATTTTCAACACTTGCGAGTCTTCGGTTGTGATTCTTATGTGCGAGTAAAAGATTTTGACAGAGACAAACTTGATCCGAAAGCAAAGAAATGTGTATTTATTGGCTACGGTTCTGTTGACATGGGGTATAGATTCTGGGATGAATCAAAGAGAAAAGTCATCAGAAGTAGAGATGTCACATTCTATGAGAATGATGCACACAAGTATCACTGCGGGGCAGAATCAGATGCCACAAAAGAAGGAGAAGACAAATAAGAAGCATTGTTGGAAGACATTACTGAAGATGATCTTGCAGGCAACAGTCGAAGTTCAGTGCACAAAAATAATGAGGAGATAGTATCGACTACCCCAGTGGCTGAAGTGAGGAGATCGAGCAGAGTTACGAGACCTCCCGAACGGTTCTCTCCGTCACTACATTATTTGCTGTTGACTGAGAATGGAGAGCCTCAGTGCTACACAGAGGCGGTTCAGATGGATGATTCGGTTAAGTGGGAGTCAACCATGAACGAAGAGATGATGTCTCTTGAAAAGAATGAAACTTGGTCGTTAACTAAGTTATCAGCTAGGAAGAAGGCTTTACAGAATAAATGGGTGATCAGGGTCAAGGAAGAACATGATGGCAGCAAAAGATACAAGGCAAGGTTAGTAGTCAAGGGTTTTCAGCAAAAAAAAAGCATTGATTATAACGTGATATTCTCTCCAGTAGTCAAGATGACTACTATCAAACTTGTGTTGGGTATCGTGGCCGCAGAGAATTTTTATCTAGAGCAGTTAGATGTCAAAACTGCGTTCTTACATGGCGATCTTGAGGAAGACATTTATATGGTACAACCAGAGGGTTTCCGGATAGCTGGAAAGGAAGATCTAGTTTGCAAGCTGGGTAAAAGCTTGTATGGTCTAAAGCAAGCACCAAGACAGTGGTACTTGAAATTTGACGATTTTATGATGAGGAGTGGATACACAAGATGTGTCATGGACCATTGTTGCTATGTCAAGCAATTCAAGGGATCCTACATCATATTATTGTTGTATGTTGATGACATGTTGATTGCAGGCTCTAACATGGTGGAAATCAACAAGTTGAAAAGACAGATGTCTGAAGAGTTTGAGATGAAAGACTTAGGTGAAGCGAAGCAGATACTCGGTATGAGCATTAGCAGGGATCGATCTGATGGTAGTTTGAAGTTATCCCAAGAGAAGTATATTGGGAAGATTTTGAACAAGTTCAGTCTCCAAGATGCCAAGGTTAGGAGTACACCGCTGGGAAGTCACTTCAAACTCACTCGAGAGCAATCACCTAAGACGGATAAGGACATGGAAGAAATGACTAAGGTCCCTTATGCATCGGCAGTAGGCAGTTTGATGTATGCGATGGTATGCATAAGACCAGACATTGCGCATGCAGTGGGAGTTGTTAGTAGATTTATGTCTAATCCAGGAAGAGAGCATTGGGAAGCGGTCAAGTGGTTGTTTCGCTACTTGAAGGGGACTTCAAAAGTTGCACTACACTTCAAGAAGAAGGACGTGATCCTAGAAGGGTTTTCTGATGCAGACTTAGGTGGATGCCTGGATACAAGGAAGAGTACTACAGGATACATATTCACCTTGGGTGGCACAGCAGTTAGCTGGATGTCACGACTTCAGAAGAGTGTTGCTCTTTCAACCACAGAAGCATAGTACATGGCTATTTCAGAAGCTGGGAAGGAAATGATTTGGTTGAAAAGTGTTCTGGAGGAGTTAGGCAAGAAACAATCGGACAGTTCTTTGTATAGTGACAGTCAGAGCGCTATTCACCTTGCCAAGAATCCCGTGTTTCATGTTAGGACGAAGCATATTCAGTTGAGATATCACTTCATCAGGGGGTTGATGAGTGATGACACTTTGTCCTTAAAGAAATTACTTGGGTCAAAGAATCCTGCAGATATGTTGACCAAGGTGGTTACAACCGAGAAGCTGAAGCTATGTATAGCTTCAGTCGGCCTTCACGGTTAGTGAAGAGAAGGCGTCACACTAACTCTAGAGTTTATTGCGGAGATCGTTGGGCGTGTTACTGGAGATACATGATTGAGGGTGAAGACGTGTGAAAACAGTCTCCAAGTGGGAGATTGTTGGGTTTGTGGAGACTTTCCTATTTATTTAGGGAAGCCACAATTTCCTAATTGCATTAGGATAATGAATTAGAAAAGAACTCCTAATGTGCAAGGAATTAGGAATTCTAGATCTTTCTTAATTCCCCATAGTCTTGCACTATAAATACATGTACTTGTAATCCCATAATTATTCATGAGTTGAGAGCAATAATAAGAGAGTAGTGTGACCGTGGACGTAGGCAATTTGCCGAACCACGTAAATCCTTGTGTTCTTGTGTGATTGTTCTTTATTTCTCTTGGTTACTTTTGCTAGAGAATTGTTCCACGTTGTTATATACCCCAACACTCATTGCCTTCACACTCATGGCACTGAATCTCTTTTCCTTTTCCTAGTCGATCATCTCTTCTGCCATTTTTAGAGTTCTCATAATTCTGAAACTTTGGCTGAAGGTTGTCTCTAACATCTCGCGTGACATTTTTGCTCGTCATTTGATTGAGTCTTTTCATGACCCTGCTATAGTTCTTGGTTAACATGGCAATTGTATCATCAATTTCATTGTCTGAATCAGAGTATACATGTTCTCTCTTCCCATGGGTAGATCTTTTGAGAGCTACTCCTTTGTGTTTCTTCTCCATGGTTGGGAGAGAGAGAGCTCGAAGGTCATGAGTGATCTCATTAGCTCATCAAACTTTAGAGTCTTTAGATCATGAACTTCTTTTATTGAGGTGATTTTCATCTTGAACCTTAGGCTTAATACTCTTAGAGTCTACCTAACGAGGTCTTCGCCGGTTATAGATTTACCAAGGGAATGTGACTCATCGGCAAGATCTCTAGTTCGAACATTGAATTTCACAATAGTCTCATCTTCGTTCATGGAGAGGACCTCAAAGTTTGTGGTGAGATATTGGAGTTTTTGCTCTTTCATAGGAAACCGCAAGAATATCCCAAGCTTCTTTAGCACTTGTGCATGTGTTAATAAGCCTAAAGACATTTTTATCGACTCCGTTGAATATAAAGTTGAGTGCTCGGGAGTTTCCTAGGGCTTCCTCATATTCTGCGAGACTCCAATCTTTTTCCGCTTTGGGACCAGTTATATTGCTTTGGGGGCACACTATATGTTTACCCAGTTCGGTGCAACATCACCTACGTCTGGGGGCACTATGTCAGTGGAAAAGTTTTCACTAATTGGTAGTCAATAGTACAACTCAAGCATCAACTGGTTATCACACAAACCATTGTCCTAGCTACTATTACTACACATGAATTACCTAGACCAGAGACTCCTCCTGAATTTGAGAACGCCTCAATTCCACTCTTCGAGCAAACGCCTATGCTTGGTTATCGTTGTCTTCAACAATTTTCGTGAATCTTCAATCACGTACGCACAAACCCACAAATCACTAACACTCAAACTCTCGAATGATGTTTAGTGATCGACATCTCCCTTTTCAAATCAATCAGCCTCTCAACACGCCGGTCTTGCACAGTTAAGAGGTCTAAGTATTTAGCACAAAAAACGTCCTAGTTGCTATAAGTGAAGCTTCTGCTTTTATAGCAACTGCACATGCCTAATTCGTAACCTTTGAGTAGACCGAATCCAAATAGGAAATTCTTTAATCGCCATTGGATCTTGGAAAGTTAGTGTAGCCATCCTGAAAATAATCTTGTCGACGTGTTTTCTTCATGGCATGAAGTTTTCTGAACTCATACATATTGGATTTTCTTTGTCGCAACGTTTCTGAGAAACGAATAGGAAAGATCGAAACTCTCTTAAATCTGAGCGCATGATGTCATTTCAAATGATTTACAAAATGTTGTTCTGACATCTTTCCTTACACTAAAAAATAATGCCAACACTAAACGTAAGAACAATTTTCAAGTGACCTAGAGATAGTTTAAGTATTTTAAGCATTTTAAAAATAAATTGTGAATAAAAATAATAAAAATACTAAAAAAGAGAAAATTATTTAGAGTATAAAGGTGTCATTTCACTCTAGCTAAGCATAACAAATTTGTATTTATCCTGCCATCAATAAACCAAACCTATACTATTTGTTTCTGCTCATGGATTGGTTGGTCCTAAATGGACCTCCTCTTGTCTTTTTTTTCTCAAATACGTACCTTTACTTCTGCTTTGTACTTCACTGATTTTATACAAATGCAGATAATGCCCTATTAGCATTTACAATCCATACTTTTATAATGTTCATTTGTTAATACATTGAGCAGAAACTAATGCATTCGTTTGAAATGATTGATCACAATCCACGTATTTTAAGTCATGCATTATTGCTTAATCCATAATCTTACAAGAATAAAAGTGATTAGTTCAATTTTTAGCTTGAGTTCTGGTGAAACATTACAATAAACTTATGAAACAAGAATAGAAATGAAATTGCTTGGAGTATTGAATTGTTTGACGCTCATGAACTTAAACAAAATGTCTATGAAATGAAAAATCATACTTCAACGACAATTCTTATGTTACTTCAGTTTTGCGTAAAGTCACTATCCGTTATTTTTATTGCAAAATTTTTGCCCACCTTGTATTTTTTGAACTGTCAGTGTAATTCTGTTACAATAAACGAAAATCTTAAAATATTCTTATAATCCTGAAAATACCCTCACATCTTAATATATAAAATTGCAAAAAACTTTTCATATATTATTGCACTTTTGCAAAGAGTCTCGATAAATAACGCAATTATTGGTGATTATAAACAGCGGGCTCTTGGCCTCTCCGCTACCCACCAAGATTTTATTGCATCCCTCCCTCCTGCGACTGCGTGCAAAAGGGTAGGACCTGAGACATATCATGTAGTGTTAAAAATCGAAACGATTGGATTTTATTCGAGTTAAGACTTAAGAGGACAGTCTCTTGCAACACGTCTGCCACACCATTGGCTAACAAATGAACCCACCTCTAGGGCTTTCCATGATTCGGTTAACTGAACCAAAAGATTTAATGTCGATCAAACTGAGAACTTGAATTTTAAAATTTTTAGAATCATGATTAAAATTGAGTATAATTGAATGATCAGTTTATAATTACTAGAAAGTGGTCCAGTTTTTGGTTTAAACCGACCCAATCAAATTTTATGGACCTGATATATATGCCCAATTTTTTAACACTGAACTTTAAGTCGTTGGTTCTTGTAAAGGGTTGATTTGTTTGACCCTAGTTCAAGATTCAAGCTCGAACGTCGTCGACTTCTTGATATGGAACCCTATTATGAAGAAAATAGTTGAGCTGCCATCTCACACTTTTACTACTCATCATCCCTTTGTTCTCGAGTTTGGATATGGGTTCGGATTTGACTCGAACACTAGTGATTACAAGGTTCTCTTTATCGAAAAAACATGTGAGGTTTTTGATCTGAGGAAAGGTGTCTGGAGGAGCATCAATGCTCTTACTATTAAGTCATGGGATTTGTTGGGGCAAGATTCACAGTGTTATCTTAATAGATCCGTTCATTGGATTGAGTACGAGCGTAGAATGAGCAATGAGGTTTTCGAGAAATAGTAATGCCAAGTATTTGTTAGGAGCACCGCGCAAAAAGCAAAATAGTGTGGAAGTGGAGGAACTGTTCGGTTTGGGCGATGAAAGAGTATAGGCGAGTTCTGGACTAAAGTCTTCAACATTGACCCGATCGTTCAACCATACGTGTTCTACTTATGGGGGAACATTGGTGAAGTTCTCGTGACGCATCCTCCCGACGGTAGCTTTGAAAAAGAGTTAATTTTGTACAACATCGAGAGTAGAAAATCTAAATTTTTTTCTCTACTATTAAATAATAAGCGGATCTTAAATTTGTATTTTTATAAGGAGAGTCTGGTTTTAACGTGACGAATGGGGAAAACGAAAAATGCATATGTGTCCATGGATCATTAGACTTGGTTTTGGAATTTAAGTTTGGTACTATATGCAGTGGCCATTCATGATTATCTAATAAGCAAAAATTATTGTCTTGTTTTAGTTGGTTTGTTTGTTTTACTTATTTATTTCTTTATTCTTAGCAGTTTATTTGCAATTTAATTGGGTTAGGCTTATATAGGTTGGCTCTTGTATTATTTGGAAGACTTGAATAAAGATTTCTTGATGAATATCAAAGAATTGTTTCCCAATCATTTGAGCATCAAATATGAATACTGAAGGTAACATATCTTTTATTTTTCGGCTCCTATATATAATAATTGTTGATTTTGTTTTGGCATAGCAAAGGATGTATTGTATTAATAAAGAAGTAGAGTCAATCACTCTCAAGACCAGAGAAAGAAGACAATGTAAAAAAACAATAAAATTGAGAAATTAAAAATATCTAAAAAATACATAAATTATTTTAAGTCATCAATTTTTATTAAGTGAATCTAAAATTATTAAACTAACAAAAATAAGTCAAAACTATTGAGTGATAGTTTCATGAAATTGGTTCGTAAATACCAAACCGAACCAAAAACTAATATATTTAAATTAAAGCTAAACCGAACTCTATCGTTTTGATTTTAAATTTTGAATGTTAATGCTAAATTGACATGTTTCGCTTCAAAACAAAATCGAATCGACTTAAAACCAATTCGTGAACAGCTCTCCTATAGTTAACTCGATCCTCACGGTTTAATCAAGCGGTTAATGTTAAAGCCACGTGGCAACTGTGTTCAGACACGTGTGAACCCGCACGTGTATATAAATGTATATACCCTGCACTTGCGTTTCCATTAAATCATCCTTGTAATTGTAAAGAAGCCATTGAAGCTCTCTCGAAGGTCCATTTTCAGCCCCACAACATGCAAGGGGAAAGAGAGAAATGGATTCTGAACGAGAGTGAAATTAATGGGTCAAATCGATTTGGGTCTGGAAATTACAATATCAATGTCTCTGGGTCTTCTGTGAAACCCTTGATGATGATCAACTCTGAGAGTTTCTACCAGAGACTCGCCGAGTTCTTAGACTCTTCTGGGCTCATTCTAGTGTGAGTTTGCTTGTTACTGATGTGCTTAGGTTTCAGATTTTTCGTGGGTTTTTGATTTGTTGAAGTATGGGCTTGGTGGGTCGTTTGGTTGCTGAGAAATCTGTGGGAGAAAGGAAGAAAAATAAAAACTTTAAAAAAAACCCCTTTTTGTGATAGTATTTTGATTTGGACAGTGTTTAGTTGCTTATTAATCTGTTTGGCTGCTGAGAAACCGCGGGAAAACAAAAGTAATTTCAAATTGGGCACATTGACATTTGCATTATTGTACATATTTTGGGCACATTTCTGTTCTTTTCAATTTTGTGGCAGGCCACAGTGTTTCTCAATTTTTGTGCTCTTCTCTTGAGTTCTTTTTCCAGATTTCATAGAATTTGTTCTTCTGAGGTTTGGATAAAGCAACATTGAAACTAGAAATCACTGAATTTCAAGTCTGAAGTTGGTCTAACTTCTGATTCTGAAGGAAACAGAACATGAAGCATTTGGATTTTGGATCATTTTCCTTTTTTTCAACTTTGGTTTCTGAAATCGGGATGATCAATCATTTGGTAATTTTGTTGCTATATGCTATTTCTGCTTGCATTGTTATGTAATTTCAATCTAATCCTTAATGACAGCTTGAATGCTCGAGAGGCGGCTGTGGATTTGTATCTCCTTTACAAAGAAGTTACTCAAAGAGGAGGGTTTCATCAGGTTCGTTTCTCTTCATTTGCTATTCATTACAATTCAACCTGTATAAATATTGCGATGTGAAGCATGATCATCTACTAGGTTCTAACTTAGTTTCATCAAAATAATGCATAGGTTGTTTCATTCAACTAGGTACGAATTTAGTTTAGTTTCTCAAACGTCTCAACACGTATGATTCTTATCTGATGATTGAAATGCACATTTGCTGCTTTAAAGCTTTTATGTTCCATACATATACTCTTGCCTATTAGCTGCTAGTGAATCAAGTGTGTCATCGATGAAGATTCACATATGAAATTACTCGTAGCCATGATTGCTATTACCATTAGATAGTTCTCGTTTCTCTTTATTGAATGTATATTATTTGTTTTATTCTGGCTAACTATTATATGCTTATGTTCGAGTTGTGATGGCTATTATCGTTAGGTGATTCCCATTCTCATTTCTCGTTATTGAAAGTTGGGAGTAAAATGCTCATATTATTTCTTTTATTACTGAAGGGAGCTTAGTAAAAAGTTCACATTATTTCTCATTGCAGAGTGATATTCGCATCTGTTTTCTTTTATTTGGAAATAGAAGCGTTACTTAAATTAGTTGCTAATATTGGTTGATACACTGAAGGTACTTAAAAGTCATATTTCTTTGTATAAGTCATGAATTCATGTGATGACACTTGCAGGTTACGAGAGATAAGGGATGGGATGAAGTTGCATTGGCTCTAAACTTGGAAGACATCAATTTGAAGTTAGTAACTCAACTTCAAAACCTTTACCGAACTCTTCTGATCCAGTTTGAGAACATATTCAGCTATAAAAACCCCGTGAAAGCAACTCAATGCTCAGGTACTTCAAAGACGCTTCAATAAGTATGCTTTAAATCCTCAAACTGTAAATATTTGTAGCTACTGTTTCTGTATGCTCATGAAGTGTTTCTCATAAGGCTACATATGCATCCAAGTTACATAATTGTTTGCAGGGGTAAAAGACGTTTCTTGAATTGAGAAACTCGACATGATAAGATATGCTCTTAATTGAGGTATTCCTTTTTGTGCAGAGGATAGCTCGGGAATGAAGAGGAAGTATCAGGGCAGTTTTACTTTCACGTCAATTGATACCGAGGATGTTCCGACAGGGAAAGTGAAGTGTGAAGATAATTCCTTCTCAATATTTAAAGGTACTTAACAATTTTTCCATCGGTGATATAGTGACCTAATTCATCACCTAGAAACTGCAGCTTTGAATTATGATTTATGAATGATATCTTAGTCGATAAACTGTTCAAATGGTTTGTCTTAGAGTACTGTTCAAATGATTTGTCTTAGACTCTAAACATAGAATACGAAATTGTGTATGTAAGTAGCTATGATCAGTAACAAATTATTGAATCTTTCCTAAGGTTTTGAAAGTTCCTTGTTATGTATTTTGTTGTATTGATTAAAGAAAGTTTGTTCGTAGAGATAATGACAAAATATTGTTGTAGTATCCCGCTCCAACAAAATCACGGAATTTGTCTTTTCTCACGGTTGATGACACTTAATTGAAAATATAAAAGTACCCTTCAGATTATAAAAAAAAGTTATATTTATCATCGAAGAGTTACATAACATGTAAGAAAAAAGAGAAGTAATTTATTATTTTTATACTAGGGGAATTATGTCATTTTGAAAAAATAGAGGTCACATGAAGTGCACGTGACGTGACTCATTTTCCGTTAAAAGTTTGACAAACTATGCAAAACTTTAAATAGTTCAACGGTAAGTTATTGCAATGATCCTTTGATTCTAATATCATCGATTAACAAGTTTACATTATTCGAACAGGTTTTGGGTCTGGGGAACAAAAGTTTTCCGTCGTAATGCCACCGGAGGCGAAGCTTATGGACAAGAAGCCAGATGCTCCCCGGGGATGGCGGAACCCTTACCAGATGTTCCTCAAGATAGAATGCGCTCGGTTGAAGAGCGTTCACGGGTCAAGCCTGGACGGTGGTAAAAGCTTCCGAGACATGGCAATCGATGCATGGAGGCATCTCCCGATGAAAGATCAAGAAGTGTACACTGAGCTAAGTAGGAAGGACAAGGAAAGGTTTTGGCAAGAAATGCGAGTTTACATGGACACCCGAGGAAACTCGGGCTGCAGCGTCGTTGCAAGTGGTGACTACCATGTGAGTCCGCAACCTGATCCTCCTGAAAGCGGCTCCCGTTTACCGGACCAGTCTATGGTTGACTTGGCGGTGGAGATTATGAAGACTGGAGCGAGCCAAGAGTCCATATCAGATGTTAACTGGCACGAGTTCTATGCATAGTTTGGAATAGTTGGAGAAGCTTCTCTACCTACATATATATTCAGGTTTTGTTTAGTGTGTATATAGCCGAGGCACCGGCAATTACTAGGTTTGGCAATTTTTTGCGCTAACATGTTAGTCTTATTTTGCATCTTCTCGATAGGTGTGTAAGCCATCTTTTGTAACCTACAGAACTCTCCTCGACGACAAATTTTGAAGAATGTGAAAATGGAAGTTGGGCCGTTGATATATGAAGTATTAACCAGAGGTACCTTAGCGATATCGCGATCGTTTTGGTGTAACAAGGTTTGTTATTGATTCTAGTTTTATGTTTCCATTATCATTAGGTTCAACAAGGGAGTGCTACTTTAGGGACACAGCTCTGAAACATCACTGCCTTTACTGATGCACAACAAACAAGACCACCAGGTTCTGTTTTCAGTATGGTTTTTATGTTTAGCAGCATAAACATGTTGTAAAAATGACAAAATTGTCCTTAATATTAAGAATTGTTTTTTTAAATATATTTTTTTAAGAGTACACATTATGCATAAAAAATCAAAATTAGAGCATATATTTGCAATAAACAAAGAACATAGCACGCCTTCTTTGGTTGTCTTTGTGCTCTCTTAAACATGCATAAATCTATCCTCTCCACCCGTCGAACTAGTGTCTAGATGGACTTATGCTGCACATGACCAAACCAGAATTCTCGTATTTTTACTGTTTACAGGTACAAACCCACTTTATTTCGAACATGCTTGATTTGGCCTTTGTCCGTCCTTATGTGCCCACGCGTCCAACAAAGCATATGCATCTCAGCTACTTTCATTTTGTAGATACAACTTTTCAATGCGGCCCAGATTCTATCCTATATAGAAATATTTGGTCTAACAGCAGTTCTACATAATCTCACTTTCAACTTTAGGTGAAAACTCTCATCACATTGGTGTCTCTTGATGCGCTTCGCGCTGCAACCAATCCGCCCGAGTCTTATGGTTAACATCACCATCTAATTATCTGTTCTTCTAAAGAATGGATCTTAATTACGAAAATTAACTGTTGTTCAGTATCTCCTAACCATCGTTTACTACCTTTAACTCCCACCAACCATCTGTTGCTATTAGGACAGCAAAACAAAAAATCATAGGAAAACAAAAGGTACAGTGCTCAACAGGAATGCTATTCAAATAGTCTTCCTTGTTTTGGAGATATCTCATTGTCTTGTAATGACAATGAGAAGAGACTTCATAGGCAGTATATTAAGTTTGTATAGGTTTCCAAATTTGACACTAAGTGTCATTACAATGCTTGTACTGGACCGACCACGATGACCCGTTTCATTTGCCAACCCTTCAAGGGCTCACATTTTCATTATGTGAAACAATATTGATGTCCTAATCTTCTATTTGAGTACATTTGATTATTGTTCAATGATCGTCATTGTTTTAGGGATAAGCAATGGATGGGGATTGCTCATGGAGGCACACGCATGCTCGTGTACGTCTTTTGTTGATTAACAATGATGTTTTGGTCAATCATTTGGTGTTTATTGTTTAATAATGATGATTTGGCCAATTATTTGGGACTAATGCAATGTTTCTTGATGGATTAGCACCCTACATACCCAGCAACAATAGAATTATTCCTGTAAAGACAACTTTTGAACTGTGCTCTTAGTTTCCAACAAAATAATAATGCATGATCAAGCCCAATATTTAAGTAATATCAGCTGTAAGTTACATTATTATATCTGCAGATGACAGCTTAAAATGTGGATGTGCCACCAAATCCCATGTTTATCTTGTTTCCAAGGTTTCTGTCTGAAGATTCATTTTCCATGAGTTGAACTATATTTTTTATGGACTGACTTGGTGACTTGTTCCATCCTCTGTTTTGGTCTTTGCAGCTCAAACTTTTCGGCTCGAGTTGACGAGGTACTACGCAAATATTGTACTAATTTGCTTTCTAGCTGAGTTAGCACTAAACGAAAACTTACGTGGTTCGTCAACAATGTGTCAACTACGTTCATGAACTAAAGAAGGGAAATTTTATTAAAGAGAAACTGTAAACACCAAGTTTTCAATTGGGTTCAGTTAGGAAAAAAATATGAAACATAATCTGACGGAAAACTCAAGTTCATGTCAATACGTCATATCACAGCCTCCGTTTTACCTTCACGTATTTCTATTCGCTAGAAAGTGAAATGGTCCTTTAGGATTTCGAGTGATTTTAAGTATCAAACAGTTTATCGTGACAAGTCTTTCAACAAACATAACATATCATTGTGATAAAAGTGTTTGTTCTTTGGATATTGTATTAGCTAATTTTTGTGGGTCAATTGAAAAGGGTGAAAGATATTAAGTCACCTATCATTTAGAGAGTGACACATGCTCTGAGTCACCTGTTATAAAGTGTGACACCTATTGTCCAAATAATTTTCAAGTGTAGTTTTATGTTTATGTGCTATTCATTGTTTTGTGCTTCCCCAACTGTCCTAGAAACTTACACCTGTCGAAAATGAAAGACCATGATTGCTTGGCTAATCAAAGAAGTAAACGATGAATGGGTCTTATTTAATCCGAAAACCCCATGTTAGGGAGCAGATTAGTGATTTGTCATATTCAAAAACATGGTTCTAGAGAATCATTAATTAGGTTCTTAATTAAGGGTCAGGGTCTCAATCATATGATTATAAGAAATGTTTATGATTGGCTTTTTCTTGGAGTAGTTAGGAGAATGGATAAGGGAGAAAATTAGCAGACTTTGATGAACAATTTGGTCAATCACAGAAGCCAAACTGAACACTTCTTTAGGATAAATCAATACATTATTAGGAGAGATTAAGGTAAATATTAGTTTTTTTCTGACAGAGATTACTTCAAAATCTGCAGATTGACCCAACTGCTCTTTGCTTGTGGTCCTAACCCAACAATCTGATTTCAGAGTACAAAAATCTTTGGTAAACCTCACTTTCATACAAAAGAAGATTCAATTTCTTTTGGGGGGCTCACTAAATTTTAATATTTGTAATGATATCAGAGTTTAGTCCTTCTCCCATTTACATTACTCTATGCGAAAATCTTACAATTCACGTGCAAAGTATTTCATCGTCCTACATTAAAAGGGCGGGCTTTTGGAACGCCTAGTGTCAAAGTTACCAAAAAGGATAAGTTACTCGCCCCTAGAACAAAAATAACACTCAAAGTATGTGTTTTCTTTAAGATTACTATACATCATCAAATCCTAATCTACCCTTTAACCTTTCTCCACCCTCACAACAGGGTTTAAAACCAAGACAATTTCACAAATAATGTAAGACCCAAACTGTTGTAGTGTCTTTTCAAAGACAAAATATGTGTTTTGTTTATTTTATTCTGAATCGTTTTTTCATTCAGATTCATAACCTACGTATCTATTTTGGTTTATATCATCACATCATCGTCAATTTATTGGCGTGACTTTGTCTTTGTGGCGAAAGTCTTCAACAGTGAAACCTGGTTAAACCTTACCAGCAAGTGATATTATAAAACTTTTCAACATTACATTTCATATTAGATAATGCTCGTTTTGATTGACGGGTCATTTGTGATATAAAAAGTGAATAATTGTATAAAGGTTTTGTATATAAGTTTACTGAAACAATGAACTTGGACCAAGAGACATGTGCACTGAATTTTTGTGATGATAGAATATTGAGAAAATGTTTGGGGATTGAGATGGGATATTGACATTGAGGGGTTGTCTGGTTGAAGGAGGCAGGCTTGCTGGCATGTTATTGGTAATGGAGCTATTTCTTTAAGGTTTCTCTCTTTTGTTTCTGCAACCCTAGCTTTTTAGCTATAAAAGCTTAAGCATAGCCCTCAAGACCTATATATATATATAATGTTGTATCTAGGGATCTGTATGTAATTGCTCACAACTGTCATGTTTTCAATCATCTATTCATTTTTCTATTTGGACATATCTACAGCAACCTGTATTTCTTGAGGTGGTGAATATACTAATATATTTTAGGTATAGAGTTTTAACACCTCTCCTTTCTTAATAATTAAAAGTGACTAGTGTTAACTTATGAAATATATGAATTTGTTCGTTCGTTTGAATAATTTTTTTAGGTTGATTAGACTTTTGATTTAATATTAGAATTTGGTTTGTTTTGTACATGACCTATGTGTGTCATCTGTCTTGCGCTTAAAATTTATGAATCGGAGGACGCCCAACGCCCTCGCTCGTCTATTTCTATATGCATTTTAAATCCAACTCACACCTAAGAGATGATGTTAGAGTACCACTTTTGACATATATGAATTTGTTTACCATCTTAAATAACATTTAGACTGTGAAAATGTCATTATATGTGCCAAATTTAATTGATTTCAAGTTTGAATACATGCATTTTTTGAGTAGGCAACATGGATCAGAAACCTTCGAGTTATCATTAATAAATATGAGACTAACCCACACAAGCATGGTTGAAACATGATGTCTAGTGAGATTTGGTTCGACAGTTTGGGTCCAGTTTTGATTATAAATTGCTCACCATAGTGACGTGTTAAAATAATTTATATTACACATGATTATGATATATGCAACTAATTTTTGGTGTGAAAGAGTGAATAAATAATATAAGTAAATCTAATGTCTTACCCGAATAACGAAAGTCTCTTATAATGTGACAGTCTCCATATTTCCGATTTGTTGAATGAAAGACAAGAATTACTAAATTCGTCATGAATTAATCTTATTGCCATTTTATAGAAATAGAAGAGATCAAACCTGACAAAAAATTGACATCCACAATTTAATGAATAGAAGACGAGAATTAATAAATTCGTTCCAAATTCATTCTTTCTTCGTCTTTAATTCAAAAGTTTAAAGTGATAAAATAATTAGAAAATACTTTACTTGGTTTCTCTTAGAATAGGTCGTTTTGAAGATGATTACATCTAAATATTTTTGTAACTAGGTGGTCACCCAACTTTAACAAAATTATCACCGTTAAGGTTTCAGTTAAATTATGCTAGATTTTTATTTTTGTTGTGATAAAAAGACTAAAATACCCTGCATATTTAAAAAAATTTAAGTACTACCCTTTATCTCTTCTCTCTCTTCCCTCTTCGTATCATCTCTCTCACCTCCACTGGAACCGAAACTGGACACTTGGTGGTGCTTTACCGATTCAAACGACAAAGAGAAAATGGTTGGATTTTATTATGATGTCATTCAAAGAACAAGAATGAACGAAACAATCAAAACTCCTGAAAATCCAGTAGCTGAATCGAACTGGGCATAACTTTAAACACATAAACACAAAATTTGCTTAAAAATTGAAACGTCGACAAGAGTATAGAGAAGACCTTTTTCTTGGCCGATTAGCATCCTCAGCACGACCTCGACAAATTCCGACTCGACGTGGAATTCAAGTCTCGCGACGTAGAAAGAATTATGACTGCTACATCGGTGGTAGCAAAGGAGGAGATGGTTTTGGGATCCTTTCTGTTGGGGAACGACGAGAACATTGTGCTCGAAATGTAGGAGAGAAACGAAACCATATAAATTGGTTCTGAATTTGGGATTGTTCTGAGAAACCTTGACTATCAAAGAATTTGAAGCCAACTAACGATTTTGGCGGCTGATTTGAATTGGATAGAGCACGATTTGAATAAGAAATTCTCGAAATTTCAATGAATAAATGAACGATGTGAAGTCATCGTCATTCAGGTCGGGAACGTTTTTTTTATCAGCAATAAAGCATGTATAAATGAAAAAAAAAGTGAGTACAAACGCCTAGGAAAGCTACTCTAAAAAAAGAAGAGTACAAAACAAGGAAAAAAGCCTAAAGCAGGACAGACCTCAAAACCGCCATCGGGTTTGCGCACCATTTAGGTAACACGCGCTCCCCCGTTCAAGTCTGTATCCCACGTCCCTTGTCTGCCAGCATCAGCGTGTAGGAGCGCATCTGAAACAATCTAAGAATGTTACCTGGGGTCTTCGCCTCTCTCTGAAGATCCTGTTATTTCTGGTAATCTAGATGTACCAGAAACTCGATCAACATGCTCTAAGCTCTCTGCACCCCTCTCCCTGAGACTCTGGCGGCCCACCCATGAGAAGCTCGTGGACAAAATTTCATTGATCCCCAAATTTTCATTACTCTGGCAAACAATTGACAAGCTTCAAATTTCAATCGCTTTCTAAAGAATCGATGGGGCAATGAAGTGGTTGTCCTCGCCGAATAAGGACAATATGTATTGTGGTACTATGTGAATAAGGAATTTTATGAGAATGATGTGTTTATGATAAAAAAAAATTTAGTTGAACTATCTTCAAGTAAAATTTAGCCTGACCTCAAGTAAGAGTGATAGAATTGATGAGAGATTTATTATTGATGCGTGTTGTGAATTACAAGAGACCTCTATTTATAGAGGTAATAGAAACATAATAGGAAACCCTAATACATGTGAGAAAATGAAATATAAATATAGGAAACCTAATATAATCTAACAACCTCCCTCAAACTCAATGCGGTGAAACAAGAATTGAGTTTGAAGCTTGATAGTATTGAGTTGTGGCGAGGGTTACGGCTGTCGAGGATGTTGTCGAAATGATACGAAGTGGATTGAGGATGCGCGCCGCTCACGACCGATGGCAGATGCCTGATGCCCGTGTGTGCTTGATGATGCATGATGCCCGATGATGTTCGATACTTGATGCATGATGCAGAGGACGAGATAATAGCTGCCCGATGATGTCTGATGGTTGATGGCGAGATAGCAGATGCTCAATGATTGTCAGATGTCTGATGGATGATGGCGAGATAGCAGCTGTCCAATGATTGTCAGATGCTTGATGGCTGATGGCTGATGGCGAGATTACAACTGCCTAATGATTGCCAGATGTCTGATGGCTGATGGCGAGATAGCAGCTGCCCAATGATTTCCAGATGCTTGATGGCTGATAACGAGATAGCAAATGCCCAATGATTGCCATATGCCTTATGGCTGATGGCGAGATAGCAAATGCTCAATGATTGCCAAATGTCTGATGACTGATGGCGAGATAGCAGCTGACCAATGATTGCCAGATGCCTGATGGATGATGAGGAGATAGGTTACGGGATTGCCAAATTGATTGTTTGTGGAAGCGAGAAGTTAGAGATTTAGATTGAATTATTGGGATTTAATCGATAGATTGGTGATAGATTTGGGTTGATTGCAAGGTGATTGCAATAGGCAGAAGCACGAGATTGATTAGAGATTGAGATTGAATTGCCTCGCCCACCCGTCAGAATCACGAATCATCGACGAGTGGGCAAAACGATAAATTCGTAGAGATTTAACCAATGATCGATTATGCCTCTGATACCATGATAGAAATAATGAGAAATTTATTATTGATGTGTGTTGTGAATTACAAGAGACCTCTATTTATAGAGGTAATAGCAATATAATAGAAAACCCTAATACATGTGAGAAAATAAAATATAAAAATATGAAACTAAAAATAAGAACTAAAGATAGAAAATTTAATATAATCTAAAAAAGAGTTTTAGTTTTTTTTTCAATCGAGATAGATAGAGGATAGATGATAGGCAAGAGAGAGGGAGGAGAAAGAGAGAGCAGAAGGGTAGACATTTAAAACATATATACAGACAATTTAGTCTTTTTCACACAATTAAAAATCAAATTTTAACATAAGTTAACGGAATAACCGACGATACAAATTTTACCAAACTTGGGTATCCACTAATCTATAAAATAACAATATATCTGGGCGTATTAAACAATAAAACCACATATTTTAAGTGCAGCGCGAAGTGAAGTTTTCGTAAAGAATTATTATTGGATAATTATAATTGGGTATACTTGCTGAAACCAATTTTACACATAATCATATTTAGCTTGATAGGTCATCTGAAATTCTTTTTTTACTCACATACACCTAACAGTTACACTTTGAAAAAATTTCAGTAAGATGCTAAACTAAAAAAACGTTGCGGTAGTTGAGGGCAAAAATGGTTTCGATAATTGTATCAGTTATCCCAATTATTAATATGCATTTTTTAAGACATACTGGAATATTAGCTAATCAGCATCCTTGCAATATTTTTATTCATATTATTTTCGAACTTGAGTAACAAGTACGTAACAATAAGAGTCAGTGAGACAACCCAACACATGATTCTCAAATTAAAAAATCAAAGTTAAACAAGTAAAAAGTCGCTACCACCATGACATCTACTTCATTCGAATGGAGAAATCCAGTAACTTAATTTAACTAATACTTAAGTGACAAAATATATTATTATAAAACATGCCGATCTTGGAAGACAAGATAAGGATGCAGATGTTTATGCATGTTTCTTTCTCCTTATATTAAGGTGTTTCAGCAATTTGCAGCCACAAACACATGCATGCCACCCAATGTACTTTTTATTTAACTAATTTATTTATTTATTTATTAATATTTCCCTCATAGCCACATTATTATTATTATTATTATTTAGAATCAATATTTAAAAGTTAAGTTTACAAGTAAATGTTTATATTTGTATTGTAGTTCCAACACTAACCCGGGACTCAGAATCCCATCTCTATTCTTATTTATGCAGTTTAAATTTAAATATTGATTGCACCATAACTTAAACCTCCACTTTGAAATGATAATAATAATACGAGTGTTTAACCAATAATCAAGGACAATGAATAAAATAATATATGTGAAATTAATTTATTTTTAAAATATTAGAAGACCGGAGCTATTTGACGATTTGGGTAAATTTTGGAGATAGAGAGGGATGATTTTTCACAAATATTGAGTTGGAGTTCCTCTCGATACAGTCATATTTAATTGATTGATGTGAGATTTTAACACTTTATATATAAATTGAAAAGGTCAACCTGTTTAATTAGGCACTACTCTAATTTCACTTAACGATCCAAATCGTCTTAAACAATACACAAATATCGACGTAAGAAGATGGTTTTAACTTGAATAACACTCACTTAAACATTTGTTTTGTTGATGTTGATTAATTAAAATCTTTAATCCTCGGATGTGGTTTTTGTCCACTTTTATGTTAGGCCACAAACTTTACTAATTTTCCCGGTTTCCCTACTCTTAGAGCTTATAAAATTTCTTGATCTCACAACAGACGAAGTTTTTTTACCAATGTGATATGAAGATTATCTTTTGTTTGATATCAGGTCTTTCGTCTGATCCAATCACGAGTTAATAATTTATCCGTTAAAGTTGTATTACACAAGTCAATTCATAAATTAAGACGTCAGCAATAAAAATAATATTTAATTAAAAGAGTGCTCGTCAGTTTAATTTATGGTTTTAAAAGTAATTTTTAAAAGCTTAATTAAACTAACGATCTTGTCCGATCTACACGTCACTTGAAATAAAATCTCGATCAAACAAAATCTTAAAATAAATGAAAATCTTGTACCCTCTAATATCATTCGTTTACCTACTTGATTTTACTATTTACCAATTACCATGGTAACAGTAGTTTGGATAATGTATGTACTACCAAATTAAGATTCTGGCAGAGAGTAATTAAATAGTGTAATTACTGTATTAGTATTAGTACTATTATTATTTACCTTTTTTTTTAAGAGTATTATTATTTACTTGTTTTTTTAACAAATAAAGATCAATCTTTATTTAGATTATATGTTACAAATACACAAGAGGGGAAAGGAACACAACCTAAACACATCTCCAAACCAGAGCCCAACAAGGCAAGATGACCAAAAAGTCACTCTATTACCTAACCTTTTACATACTGAATATAAACATTACACTAAGATAATCAGAAAGTAAAGAGATGAATCCCAATTTAAGCAACAACGTCGTCGAGACTCTACCATACGGCTTCCCACACTACTAACAAATAACACTACACTCACTATACGAGATCCGAAGTGCAAAGAGATCCTGAACGTTGAAGAACGAAAACACATACATCTGACAATTCAACAATGAAAATTTGCCTTGTGTTTGCACGTATTGCTCAAGCAGATATGATAATTTGTATTAATGAGTGCATTGCACAGCAGTACTACCTTCGTATCTTTTCTCTGTTCCGCATAGGAACACACATCCTTTTTTTTCTTTTTTACATAGGGACACAAATCGCACTAAGCGATACTAGGTTAGTTGAAGAGCAGGGACCAACCCCACTAATGCTTCCATGACTTCCATCCCAAAATGAAGACTCGCACACCGCGTCTTCCATCGCCTTCCCCGACCAAACGCCAAAATCAAACCCTTATTCTCCACCGTAAGGACGGAACTAGAGACAAATGACTGAACCAGCGCCGACACTCACGTTAGAGAAGATAAAAATAACAAGAAACGACCCCTCCGCATCTTCTGTGACCCTGAGATTTGCATTCGCCGTCGCCGCAACCTCTTCGACAGAAAAATCATATCGACGGATCTATTTCTTATTTTCAGATGAAAAAACATATTGGTAAATAAAAATAAAACGATTAATAAAATGATAAAATAAAAAGAACCTCGGCGCACGAAATCGGGAAGGGAAGCAATAAATGCGAATCAGCAAACGACGCGTGTTGCTCTCTCATTTCCCTTTAAACTCTCCACTTTCCTTCATTTTCTCTCCCATTTTCTCCCAATTTTCCCACCAACCAAACACCACTTACCCTCTCGATTCTCGGCTCAGATCCCGATCATCCTACAATTCTCTGCTCCTCTCTCGATTCGAGGTATCGATCTTTTTCCTCGTCTTTCCGGATCGCGATTCCACTTCCGATTTCGTGATTTCGCGCTTCCGATTGATTGATTGTGGATTTTTGTTTGTGTTTTCGTTTTCGTTACAGTTCTTGAGATTGATTGTGCTGAGAATCATGGACACGCCGTTTCCGAATCTGGAATCGAGTTCAGATCCATCGTCGTCTTCGTCGCTCGACGCGTCGAGGAAGAAGCGGAGGAAAATCGACACCGGCGCTAGCTCCGGCGGCCAGGCCACGGCGGAGATTCTGAGCAACCGCGCGAAGTGGAGGAGCGACGCCTCGCAGCGGATCTACTCTTCGAAGCTCGTCGACGCTCTCCGCCGCGCGCGGCGGAGCTCGTCGAGTCCCGCCGCCGGCGGGACTCGTCTCGTGAGGGAGACCGCCGACCGCGTCCTCGCCGTCGCCGCCAGGGGGCGGAGCCGGTGGAGCCGCGCGATCCTCTCGCGGCGGCTCAGCCGGAGCAAGAATCACAGGAAGGCGAGGATCGGCACCGCCGCCGCCGGAGCGACGAAGATCACGGCGAGATGTAGGGCGGATCCGGCTGCGGCGAGGAGGTTGCCGGCGGTGGAGAAGAAGGTTCGGGTCCTCGGGAGGCTCGTTCCAGGCTGCCGGAAGCTTCCGTTCCCGAGCCTCCTCGACGAGGCGAGCGATTACATAGCGGCTCTGGAGATGCAGGTTCGCGCCATGACGGCGCTCACGGAGCTCCTCGCCGGAGGCGGCGCGTCGGGCTCCGGCGGCGCCAGATGAGTTGAAGCCATGTGGGCTGACGTGTCTTTTGTCTGTTAAATCTTTCCATTTGTTATTTGTTTTTTTTTTCATTGAAAAAGAAAATTTAATGTATTTTATTATGTACATTATTCTCTCTTTTTTTTCTTCTCCATCACATGAGCTCCACTATGGCTCCACCCAATTCCTTTCTAGTTTCTATGCACTACTAGGCCTCAAATGTTTATTTTAGGAAAATTAAGAATTATAATAGGACGGTTTATGTGTTTCTCGGCATGACTTATTCTTATGTTTGTATTTATTTTTGTTTAGGTCTTCAAAGGTTATAACATGTCTCGAAACGCTGTAATTGCTGAATTTTCAGATGATAAAAAGTGAAAAAATATATTATCATACAATTTGACCGGAGATTTCGATTTTATCCCAACTCTACTTCAAATCACTATTCACTAACAATATATTGGTTGCATCTACTTGCGAAAAGTGAGGCCTTATATTGAAAAGTTCGTGATACAAATATCGAGAATTACTTCCCACTTTCAAATTTTCAAATCACTGAAATTAGGGTTTGGTATGAAAACAATAGTCTAAAATGTTCAAAACTTATTTATTATCACTTTTAACCAGGTTTGAGGCATTTCCATGACCTGAAAAAATGGAGGAGATCCTCTGCAGAATTTTAGGATCTTTGAGAGATATGAAGAAAAGTTAGGGGCCATGTGCTCCAATAAGCCCCTAATGGCCCTACATTATTATGTCCTTCATGTGAGCCTCTCAAGCTCCATGTGTGCCCTTTGTTAGGACACACTATTTGCTAACTAGTACAATGTGCACAACACATGCACACTAGTGTGCACATGCCATGCCCTTTCCATTTCTTGAGGACATTAATTAGCAAGTTTTCAATGACCCTTTTGCTTTCTTTCTTTCTTTGGTTGTTTCATGGAACAACAATTGTGGTCTCTATCAACTCTCCATGGTGCTTGTGGGGTTTTGCTTTGTCCTTGTGTTTTGGTTTGGGTCAAATCAATGAATCTAATGCATGATTTGGTTGAATCAACCATTTAGGTGAAAATTAGTAAAATTGCCCAAAAGATTGAATTATGAAATGGTAATATATAAAAGTTGTGTTATCGTAATAAAATACATAAAAGAATTTTACGATCGAGAAGAATAGTCGACGTGTACCAAAGTATTTTTTTTATGTTGACTGTCAACGAAATGATTGTATAAAAGATTTTGTCATCCATCAACTCATTTTGTTATATTAAAAATTTAATAAATGGAGCTCGAAACTTATTTTTAGATTTTGTAATAGTGTAAATGAGTCAAATTGAGTTTGAAATTATTAAATACGAAAAAACTTAAATAATTAAACTCGAGTATGGCAAAAAGGTAGTCAAGGTCGAAACTTACATTGACTTTTATAATTTTTATTATAAATATAAAACAGTATATTAGTTAAATAGTAAATTAGTCCGTTCGTGAATATTGAAATATTAAATTCGACATCTACTCTTTAGTTAAATTAAGTATTTAATAAATGGAGCTTGAAAAAGATGTTAAAGCCTTTGTTCATTGTCAAAAATTCTTCCTACTATTCTTTTTTTGTTGTCCCGAATCAGTTGATACACTACTCTAGTGTACCAATGTTACCACTAACCTCTACTCTTAACTTTGGCTAAAGGCGTAAATGAATCGAATCGTATTTACATTCGTGTTTGCCAATATTGAAGCGCAAGTTTGAAAAAAAGTAGTCAATCTCAAATTTGGGTGAACTCTTATGATTTTTACTATAGGTATAATATATATTTGATTAAAGATAAAATTGTAAAAATTATATGTAAATTATTCAAAATTTGTAAAAAGTGGATGTAAAATTTCTTTATTAAAATATTAGCTGTGAACTTATAATTTTTTTTTTTCAATTTTAGCTCGCGCATCTTTCTTTGTTACAATCGTTAAGCTGGTTTGACTCCCCCTTTTCCTCGTTGTATTATCAAGCCACGATCCAATGATACTCTGTCGAAGAATAAGAACACCAACGCGCTCAAGTTGGAAAAAATAAAAATAATTTCAGAGGTATTCGTATTAGTTTTGGACAAAGTTACATAATTTGCAAGATAAAAATATAAGTTTAGAGCTACTTTATGTAATAAAGAAAGTGTATGACCACTTCTTTACAATTTTAATTTGAGTAAATAATAAATGAGTCAGATAGCTCGGGAGTGTTGAAATGTTTGGTTCAAGTTGGGCATGAGAAGAGATGGAGGCAGAGACAAAGACAGAGCTTGGTAGCTGTAAAAAATGGGTATAAATTTGTAGGAGCAAACAAGGTTGTGAATGATTGAGGAGACATGTTACATTCTGAAAAATCCTGGTTGTCTTTGAAGCAAAGAGCTATGGCTCTTTAACAAAATCACATGATGTGTGTGCCCTCAATACCTCTATCTCTATAGGTGTCCTCACTACTTATTCACATGCATGCATGTGCTTCATTAAAGATACTTCATAACTTTGCCCCCAAAAGTTAGGATCATAAAATATCACAAATTTAATGGATGTTCATTACTGAATTCAATGAAATATTGTTTTTATTTTTGTTTTAATCAGGGTTGATGGGGGAGAAAATTCATACCTAATGTATTAAAGTCCTTTTTGTTTAGACTATTTTATTTCTTTTAAAAATGATAACAACGCGAGTTTTCAATCACTGTTTTTCTATCAACTTGAATTATGGATATTAAATTCGGTCACATTTGAATTTTTTTGTCATCGTTAAGTGTAAAACTCACCGGTAGCCATTTTCTACACAAATTATCTCTTTTTCCAAAAAAATGATGTGCAGTTTTCAATTTCCCTATTCAGTTCTTAGGGCTGTAAGTGAGTTGAGTTTTTAATGAGCTGCTCTAACTCAGTTCGTACTCATTATAATCGTGTTCGAGCCGCATTCGAGTTTAAAATTAAGCCCGGTTTGGACTCGTTATTATCGAGCTTGAACCGAATTCGAGTTTAAGATTAGGTCGTATAATAAAGAAGCCGAGCTAGAGTATGGTCTTTTGAAGCTTGATAAGCTTATTTATTTATTGTTTAATATTTAATTATCGTATATTTTTATTAATATATTTTTAAATTAGTAAATATTTATAATGATATTAGATGAACCAATCACGAGTTGACTCTTGTACTATTTAATAAATTGTATATATTTTTAATTTTTTTGATGAATATTTGTATTGAAAATTGAGCGAACTGAATCGAGCTGAGTCGACCTTATCTATTTTTTATCGATCCGAATTCGAGTTTAGTTGTATAAATTCATTCAAGCCCGAGCCGTACTTGAGCCAAACAATTTTTTCACGAGTCGAGACCGGTTAAATTGAAAGCTCAATTCGACTGGTTCGTGTTCTTTCACTTCTCCGTAAACACCATGTCGTTTCGGCTCAACTGTCAATGTCTGTTGTTCCCGCTTTCTTCATCAAACCTCTGAACTTTGGATATTAGAGTCGAAGCTATGAATCGCATCGTGACGTCAGGGCCTTCGTCTCCAAGAACCACACCTCAGAAAGCTCCGTCCTCTGTACACCGCACCAATCTCCCCTTCTCCTTCTTCGGTGAGATCCATTGTTAAGCTCTGCAATTTTGGTTCGGTTCTGATCATGCGCTCGTGAGCAATTGATCGGTTCATCTGTACGGGTTTTGCTTGTTGGCTGTGCTCGACGATATTGGTTGAAACATTGGTCACTTGGTGGGTTAATTTCAGTGGGATTGGTTTTGCGCACGCCGAGTGTTCGATGAAATGCCTGAGAGAAGTTTTGAGATTGCTGGTTTCTGGGAAATGGAAATGGAGCCAAAATGACTCTACTGTACTGTGTACCCTGTGAATGTGCTTATTATTTAGGAGTTTTTTCAGAACTATATCAAAACCAAGTTTTCATCTTTGTAAAGACCAGCCATTTTCAGCTTAGGGATTCACTGAAAACACACCAAGGTTGCAAAATGGGCATGCTTGTTCAATGAAGAGTGAGACAAAACAAAAAAGGGCTTATGGGTATGTGAACATGTGTCGCGGAGCATAACATTGAGGTAAATCCTTGAACATTTCTCGTTTTTTTGTTTTGTTTCATATCTGTTTGTAATCAGTGCTTTAGTCATTGTCTTCCATGTTTCTCCCAAATTTCATGCATTACTTTTGTGGGTATGGCAATTCTAGGATAGCTTTTTAAAAATGTGATGAAGAATGCCATGCACATCATCAATGTACAAGGTTCTCGAGATGTTATGTGTTGAAGAGAATAGGTAAAGGACAAAAAGTTATCCGCATGCAACATCTAGCATAAAGAATTTGCAAATCATTCTTGTGTATACTCATCACAAGTGTTCAACTAGAATTGATTTTCTCTGTTTTTGAGTTCTAAAGTCAACATTTACTGACATAATGCACAAGTTATTAGTGTGGAAGCAGAAGCAAAAAGGGCATCTTCTGTTGAATGTGGAGACCAACAAAAAATGTAAAAATAGCCACGGTCAGAAATAGAAGGAAAAAAGCTGCTCTTATATTGAGTATGAGTTAGATAACCCCCTACATATAAGTATGTCTCCAATGATGACTACAAAACCAAATATTATAAGAATAGTTTAATCTTAAATATTAAAATCTCAGTTGAACTTCTACTTCATTATAGAGAAAATGTTAAATGGTACTATAGCATCCCCTCATTGCCTGCCAAGATCATGTATTTGTGTTTTCTAGTCAAACTGGTGCATTCAAACCCCAAGGCATTTCCAATTTGAGCTTGGACTTGATTAGCTACTTCAAACTTTGATTTCTCATCCCTTGGTGCTTCTTGCAACTTCTCTAGAATCTTGATGTTGCAGGTTATATATGGATTCATGAGGAAGAATACTGAATCAAAGCTCTTAAACCCACTTGCTGTTGTTCCATAGAACATACTAACTTGAGTGTCTATTGCTATAGGAACTATCTTATCATTTTTCTCCACAAACAAAGGACTAAATCTGAGTAGGTATGGCTCCCTGCAAGTGGTTCCTTCTGGGAAAATCACAACATCGGCTTCACTTAGGAGCTTCTCCATTATCTCCGAGTCTTTCTCCCTGTTTCTTGTCAATCGTGCAGTCTTAATTGGCGAAAACATCTCGGAAACTCTACTTAGGCTGAATGTGACTGCAGTGAGAGGTTTGTTGAGTATTGTGGAAACATAAATGGGATCAATTAGAGTTTTGTGGTTGCACACATAGAGTGTTCCCCTTGATCTTTCTTCAATGTTTACTGTGGTAGTAAATGACTCTGGTATTGTTGATAAAGTGCCATGCATCCCAATGAAGTAGAAGATAGGGATGGCTAGCTTGTAAGGCAATAGAAAAGAAACAAGAGCTCTGATGATGAGAAGGAAGACTCCAAATGGAAACCATGTGAACATGGCTAGGGTGGCCAGTGGAGTTGGTCTGAAAGCTAATCTTCCATCATGGAATATCAGTGGCTTTGGATATTTCTCTCTTGGAAGGTTTTTCCAATTTATCTTCTCTTCTACAGGTACCAAGCAAAAAGCCTGTTGCAACAACATAGGTATTTGTCAAAATAATTGGAAGAGAGAGAAAGAGACTGGGGATGGAAATGGGGCGGGTTTTGTGATCCCGTCCCGTCCCCGCCCCGGTCAGATAGAGGATACTGAGTGTTCTAAACAATTTCTGACTAGTACGGTTAGTTCCCAGAGGCCCTTTCTGTCCGACTACTGCCTAGAGTATTTTAGAACCGTGGGATATTGGGTCCCAACCGGGTACATAACATTTCACCTCCCTATAGTGATGGTAATAAGGCATGTTTTGTGGTGTTCAGTGATCCCGCCTCCATCCCAATCAAACCGGGGATACTAGTTCCCGTCGGGTACGAGACATTTTGCCTCCCTATAGCGATGGTAATGGTGTGTGTTTTGTGATACTAGCCCTGCCCTGATTAGATCGGGGATACTGGGTTCCCGTTGGATACAAGACATTTTGCATCCTTATGGTGATGGTAATGAGGTGTGTGATTTCTGACTCCAGCCCGATCAGATCGGATACATATCAGGTTCTCTTCAGGCTCGGAACATTTTGCCATCCTAAGAGATATATAGGGAGAGAGGGGTGACATACCTTGCTATGTGAAAGGCATTGCTTGTTAAGGAACTTGCCGATGCAACCAATACCAATGACAGGAGAACTTGTTTTCTCCTCCATGACTATCTGAGTCAAAACATCAACACTTGCCCTGTTTCCCTCCATTAAACCCACAAAATACCCACAAACCACCTTCAACTCTCTCCCCACAACAAAATCAATCCCCAAGTGATCTCTCAAAAACCCATCAACCATAACTCTAGGAAAACCACTAACTCCTATCTTTCTCCCATATCTCATGACCACATCAAACCCTTCATCACCCACATTCTCTAGGAAGAATTTGGGCAATACAGTTCTTCCAACCATGAAACCACTCTCCTTAATTCCAACAAAGCAGACAAAAACCATAATCTCCATCCCCAATTCTCCACCCATAAGACAAACAAAAGGGTACAGAAGAAGCAAGGCAAGAGCTCTAAAAGGCCCTCCAGCTTCAAAGGCCACCAGAATGAAATAAGGAAACACAGACGATGACTTCAATAATGCTCCCTCCATGTGAAATAACAGAGTTTGATCCACAAAATCTTCATTTCTTAGTTCAAGAGATGGGCTCTTATGAATATTTGGTTGGGATGCATGAAAATTGCTTGTCAAGTGGAAACTAATCGAGTTGCCTATTTTCTTCAGCAAGGCTTTGGACAAGAAAGTAAAGGTTTTAAAGGAGAATACATTTGATGCCATCTTCATTGGTTTCTTCCTAAGAGGAGGAAGATGCACTTAAATACAGGCATTGCTTTAAATATGTTGAATAGAAGCATGTGGATTGGCTGTTTGGTGAAAAAGTCTAGAATGTGTTTATTAGTTATGAAATTATATCAATAGTGTGATTGATTGCTCTAGTCTAGCATCATTTTATAGTCTCATCAATTTCACCTGCTGATCTTTAGTTTGGCAGGTCTCTTTTGTTGATGCTTATTAATGAATACATACAACATGATGACGAAGCTAGCATTCTATTATGTCCTTACAATAAGCTGAAATATGTGATTGTGGGCTGAAATCTTGTTGACATTTTTGTATACGCCTTCACTTTTACTCTCATTTATAGAACTGCATTTACGCCACTGCACTTTCATCTTTACTGTGCAATTATTTATAACCTGGGCTGCTTTCATGAAAGTAACTACTCATTAACTTTAATTATGCAATTATATGATTAATCAGCACCTTACTAATTGATGATTCATAAGCATCATGTCATCTACCAATTTTATGATGCTTGGTTAATTATGACTATCTTATCGCTCTCTTGGTTCTCTTTACAGTCTTCGTGTAACAATATGCAAGCTTTCGTATACTTCACCTCACTAATATAATTCTCCATCAATAGGTTTATGGTTGGCTTGATGTGATAGCAGCTTGTGCCATGTTTGTGGGTTTCTTAAGAAATGGAGGTATTTACTAATTAGGAGTGATCATGGAGAAAATTATTGTTCTTGGAAGTTTTGTAGATTGTATAGATTGTCAGGCGAATCAGGTGTCGGATTCATTCAGATTTTTCTTTTGCAGATATAACTCGAAAGCTACCAGAGATTTGTTGAGGCGAGTAACTCAGACTTCATGAAAACAAAATTTGGTATATATATTAGGATTATATTTAATGCTTTAATGCTGAGAAAGAGTTCTGTTTTTTCTTTTCAAAGTTTCAGCTTACCAAATATAATGACCATTTAAATGGCAATGGTACTTTTGGCTACCAAATTTTGTAGATGCTGAGACACCTAATACTATTATTGTTGGTAGGGAAAATGGGCAAAAAGCTGCCAATACTATCAGTCTATTACATTTTTTAAGAAATTGTTGTATATTTTGATAATGGTAAAAAATTGTTCTGCATATTTTTTGTATTATATCAAAAATTATGAAATTGCTCATAAAATTAAAAATTAAAATATTTTTTTTATGTGAAAGGTAATTTTGAATTTTTGTATAAATACATGTATCTTGCACAATAATTCTTTATGTTAAGAGCTCTAAAATTATGCTTTTAGGGCCCGAAACTCTAAGAGACAAACTTATATGTATAAGATGTTGACGATACCAATTAAGAGAGCGTGACGACCCATAACACATTATTAACATGATGCTCGCATTGGGTATTTGTGTTATGATCTGTTCGCACACAAAGTTCATTTTTAGTACATTCGTTGTATCACATATTTAGAATGACGTCATCTTGAATCGAAGCGAGCACGTCATGGACAACTACGCCACACAACCTCCTTCTATTGTATTGACAATTATGCTAGTGGAGAATCGGATATTTCTAACGTACCAACTATATTGGGAGAAGAATTGTATAACGTTGAGTATAATGCATCGAGAGTTATGTGGCATCGGTCATTAATAAAAAATTGTTGATCATTGACCTCTAAGTTTTGTTGATGCACATAGAAGACATGGGTCGACTATAATAATATTATATTATAGTCGATAGTATCAACTTGCGCAGATCAACTACAATAAATTGATTATCATTCCAAACTAAACTTTAAAATTAGCTTCAAACATCCTTCTTCTTTTTATTCTAATGTTACAATGATTAACCTAAAAGTTAAATTAATATTTTACTCAAATTACAATGACCAAATATTGCATTATTGCATATATTGTGATGTAGTTAGATAGAAATAAAATAATGGCATACAGTTAGTGTTAGAGTTGCTTCTTGGCACACCTGAATGAAATTATTCTGAATTATTTTTAGGGATAATTTCAGGTGGCTACACTTAGATTTTGCTGTTTTTCACCTAACTACAACTAGAATTTTTTTTTCCAGCTGACTACGCCTACAATGTGCAAAATTTTCACTTTTCATTTTCCGTCCAATTCTGTTAGTTTTTACCGTTTTCTTCATGTGAAATGACTAAAATGCCCTTAATGTTTAAAGAGTTATTATAATTGGATTGAAAAGACTAAAATGCCCTCATCTATTCATCTAATTTTCAAACTTATACCACTCTCTCTCTCTCTCTCTCTCTCTCCCTCCCTCCCTCCCTCCCTCCCTCTCTCTCTCTCTCTCTCTCTCTCTCTCTCCCAGCTCACACTCCATTCCTTTTCCCTTTAAATTTCTTTTTTTTTCTCTATCTCTCTCTTTCACTCCAAATTCCAATTCTCGGTTCTTCACTGTCTCGGCTCCAATGGCGGCTTCGATCGACGATTTTGGGTTCTGGCTTCCGACCCACTTCCCGTACGAGGTCGACTCCAACGAGGACGAGACCACCGACGACGACGATTTCATCGCCGGCTTGACTCGCCGGTTGGCTCAGAGACTCTCTGTTCCTTGCTCTGGTTCTGAGACCCTAGAGGTTTGATTTCTTCTTATTTTTTTTTTAATCAATTTTTACCCTCAGCTTCGATTTGGGTTTTGGAAAAAAGGGTTTGGGTTTGGATTTGGGAGAAATCGATTTTTCAATTTTGTTTGGAGAATTTAAGTTTTCGATTTTGGTTTTAGAGCTCATGGTTTGGAGAATTTAATTTTTGTACTGAGTTTCGAGATTTGGGGTTTTTTTCGTTTTGAAAAAAAAAGTGGTTTTTGTATTGAGTTTAGATTTGGGTTTTTTTTTGGATCAGAAACAGAGGGTTTCGGCGGGATCGCCACAGTCAACGCTGACCGGAGTTGGGAGTCCCAACGGGACCTCTCAGGTGTCGTCCCCTCCGATGACGGAAACTATCCTCCACGCGCCGGCGCACCCCACTACGGTGAGCCCTCAAAAATGGCAGAGGGAGAGAGAGAGAGAGAGAGAGAGAGAGAGAGAGAGAGAGAGTGGCATAAGTTTGAAAATTAGATGAATAGATGAGGGCATTTTAGTCTTTTCAATCCAATTATAATAACTCTTTAAACATTAAGGGCATTTTAGTCATTTCACATTGAAAATTCTGATCACTCAGTCGTGCAAGATGCCACACACAATGTTACAGAGAATGCTATAACGTTGTGTCTGACTTCTTGCGTAGATAAAGCAGGACAGTAAATATAAAGCTCTAAGTAATGACACAGCAGATTGTTTACCCAGTTCGGTGCAACGTCACCTACGTCTGGGGGCTCTCAGCCTAGTGGAAAGATTTCACTTATCAGTAATCCGTCAGAACATACAAGTACCTGTGATCCCTCCTAGATCTATACTTTATGCTACGTCTTACAGTGCAATCTATCTCAGGGTCTCCCCCTGAATCCAAGAACGTCTTGATTCCACTCTTCGAGCAATCGCCTTGCTCTGTCGTCTTCAAGTCTTCTTCAAGCTTGGTGGTTGCGTGCAGTCTTCAACTCACGACTTCAGTAAACCCTCAATCACCTAACTCTCTATAGTTATGTGATACACAACATCCTAAGCTCAATCTGCAATTTCTCAGCCCGCAAACCTTCACGTCTAAGAACCTTGCAAATTGTTGCTAGGAAACAAATAAAGAACCACACCATTGCTAAGGGGGTAGCCTAAGCTTTTATAGCAATCGTGGATGAGTACTAACCCTAAAGGGTTTCCTCATAATCACCGTCTTTCTTCTTTTCAGATTAGGAGTCGTTCTGCACTTTCCTAATCGTTTTCTTGCTGCACTGCCGAAACTACACTTTCCTGATTTCTGTCGATCAGGATGCTTGCCGAGATGCCGTCAACAATGTCACACAAGATGTCGTAGCAGATGCTTCGACATTCTTTGTAACATGTTTCTTCAGTTCCTTCAAAATTAGCCAATCTCGAAAAACGTCGTAACTACAATCTCCCCCTTTGGCTATTTTTAAGGGCAGCATTCTTCTTAGCATTCTTCTTCGCTTTCTGCGTTGCATTTGTCGTCTTGTCGATCGGCATGTCGTCGCGTCTTGTGTCTTCGCGTCGCGTCGTCTCTATCTTTCTTTCTTGTATCATCGCGCGCGTATTTCTAATCTAAACACTTACTCCCCCTTGCTGGCTCAAAAAGAGCCAAAACTTAAACAAATATTTCAACAAATCCGGGAAATAAGCAAAATAAATTCAAACATAACTCATACTTGCTCTCGATCAGCTGTCGAGAGAAAGCATGATACAGTGTTCACAAAATATTACAGACCATAAAAGTTGTTTAGTTGTTCAAGAGTCAGAGAATTTCATAAAATCTTTCAGATAGAGCTGCTGTTGGAACTTGCAGTCTCTGTAGCTTCTGTGGAGGCTTCTTGGGTAGCATCTTCTGGATCATTTGTGGGATCATCTTCTGAGCCTGGAGGAGACATTGAGTGTAGCAGGTTGGCGCAGTGAGTTCGGCGTTGCGAGAGGTGCTTCAGAGCCGTTTTTAAGTTTGCAATGTCCTCATCAAGCACTTCAATTTCTTGTTTGAGCATGACGGCATCCCTGCTGGTAGTCCTTGTGAGAGGAACGACACTTGTGGCTCTACTGGTCTTTGCCGTGGCTTCTGGCCTGGCTAGATCAGGAGCATGCCTTCCTTTAAACAATTTGTGGCTCACCACAATTACTCCTCCTTTTTTCCCCACCTTATCCGACGTTTTCAACACGCCAGGGTGTTGATGCACGATTAATTCAGAGATAAGGGATGGAAAGGCTATGGGAATTTTCACAGCAAGAGATCTAGCATGGTGAACAAGATGATCAATCACAAATTGTCCAAAGTCAAGTTTAGATCCAGTACCTATTTGGTAGATAAGGATTGCTAGCTCAGGTTTGATTGATGATGCGTGGGTTGAGGGCGCCCAGTTTGCAACTCCAATCCGAAAGAGAATGGAGTATTTGGAAGTCAGATCTGACGCTGCCACGGTGCCTTTGGATGGCCATGTTCTGCTCTTATCTCCGGTGATCTCACGGAGGACTTTGCTGAGGTCGGGTGGTGGCATATATCGAACCCTCTTCCTTCCCAGGAATTCATTAATGATGTCGGAGGTGACGTCAAAGCGGATGCCTCTGACATATACCTTATCAAACTCTGGAGCATCTGGGGTACCAAACGTGGTAGGCAGATTTGCAATGAACTCTTTAGCCAGAAGGGGATAGTGGTTGCCAATGTCGGAGACGGTTCTCATCAATTCTGCCTTCTCCAGGAGCTGAATAATGGCCTTTAGCCCAAGCAGTTCTGTTGACAATGTCTTCTCTGGGTACGCCGTTCTCTGAAAGACAAACTCCCACCTCTTTGCACCTTCTGCTGAGTGAAACGACATGTTGTCGTAAGTTACACTCATGGTGTTCTTGGCCGTCTTCAGGGCCTTCTTCTTCCTTTCTTCCTCAGCAGGGACCTCTTCAAGGTCATCATCAGTGGATTCATCTATCAACCTCCTTGTTGCAATTACTTTCTTCTCCTTTTCTTTAACATGCAATTTTTTCCTTTTGTTGCTGGGACCTCCAGCCTCCTTTCCCTCCTTCCTTTTCCTTGTTTCTTTCAATTTTCCAACCATGACAGCCAAACTTTCAGTTTCTTCTAGAACTTTTTTCTTCAGGGTCGACAGCACTGTGTGTGCCGTCTCAGCAGCTTCTTCCATGACATCTTCTCTGGCATCCAGAGTGTTTTCTTCTGTGTTGTTGGTGGTAGCATCCTTGTTCTTCTCAGCTTCTTCCAGATCGGTCTCTCCGTCTCTGGTTTCATCTTTCTCTTCTTCTTCTTTTTCCTCGGCTTCTTCCGAGTCAGCTATTTCTTCCTCTTCTACAATATTTTCAGTGGCTTTTGGTATGACATCTGTTCCTTCTTCTTCTCCTCCTTCTCCTTCCGCAATGCATTCCAGCCCATGACTGACCGGAGTCAGATCCTCCTTTTCTCCTTCCGGACGTATCAGTTCTTCCACCACACCTTCTTTAGGTGGGTCCTGGTTTTCCAGTAGTGATTCTAACAAATCACTGTTTCTAGAAGTATCGGCAGAGAAATCGTTACCTGTTGGTGTTGGAACTGCGACGATTTGCATGGAGGCCTCTCGATTTTCCTGGCCAAGATCATTCTCTCTTTCTGGCCCAGTTAGGTCAGACATTGAGAAGGCAGCACTTCCGGTCCGGGATTTCTTGGGAACTCGAGTAAAAACTGGTATTGGGGCTTTCTCTGGTGAAGCCTCTTTGATAATTTCTTCTGAATTTTTCAGGGTTTTTGGCCCTTTGATTCGCACTCCATGCTTGTTTGTCTTCGCTCTACTGCTTGTGGAGCCTTTTGCTTCGGCTTTCTTTGAAGCGATGGCTTCCTTTGGGGCTACTGTGCTTCTAGTTTTCACCATTGTTGTTTGAGAGATTTGCAGAGAGTGAATGGTGAAGGAGATGAGCGCGAGCACAGAGAGGAGGCAGACTAGGTTTTTGAAAACGATTCAAATCTTCTTTAGCGTCTGACTGTATCTTTCCTTTCCTTTTATATGGGCTTTTGATATGCCTGGCCCAATGACATTCGTTGGTTTTTAGACCGGTTCATGAAGAGGTACCAACACTTCCTCTCAACCGTTTCTGTATCTTCTTTACTGGTCGTTGATGGAACACAGACCAAGTGATGATCTGAGATCCTCAAATCTGCTCGCGTCTAGTGCCTTTGTGAAAATATCAGCTAGTTGCTTCTCTGTTGGGATGTGCTCTAGGATGATCTTCTTGTCTTCGACCAATTCTTGAATGAAGTGATGTCTAATATCAATGTGTTTGGTCTTGCTGTGTTGGACAGGGTTTTTGGAGATGTTGATAGCACTGACATTATCACAATACAAAGTCATGGCATCCTGTCAGACATTGTATTCGACTAACATCTGTTTCATCCAAAGTAGTTGTGTGCAGCTACTCTCAGCAGCAATATACTCCGATTCGGCAGTGGGAAGGGCAACACAGTTTTGCTTCTTACTAAACCATGATATAAGGTTGTTGCCAAGGAAGAAGCATCCTCCAGATGTGCTTTTCCTATCTGATGTGTTCCCAGCCCAATCGGCATCACAATACCCCACCAAGGTAAAGGATGTGTCGAATGAATATAACAAACCCAAGTTGGTAGTCCCAGAGATATATCGAATAATTCTTTTGGCTTGGGATAGATGACTAACCTTAGGATTAGCTTGATATCGTGCACATACTCCTACAGAGTAGGCAATATCTGGTCGACTCGCGGTGAGGTAGAGGAGACTACCGATGATGCTCCTGTATAGGTGTTGGTCGACGGCTTCTCCTGAATCATCTTTAGTTAGCTTGACATGTGTAGCTGCTGGTGTCCTTTTATGTGAGGCTTTCTCTAGCCCAAACTTCTTGACAATATTCTTCGCATATTTGCTCTGAGATACGAAGATGCTATCCTTTTGTTGTTTGATTTGGAAGCCTAGAAAATAAGTAAGCTCTCCCACCATGCTCATCTCGAATTCTGATTGCATCTGTTGGATAAATATCTCTACCATCTTGCTTGACATCCCTCCAAAAACAATGTCATCGACATAGATTTGAGCTATTATTAAATTTCCATCTTCATTCTTCACAAATAAGGTCTTGTCGACTCCCCCTCTAGTGTAGCCGCTTCGGATGAGGAATTTTGTGAGCCTTTCATACCAAGCCCTTGGTGCTTGTTTCAACCCATAAAGAGCTTTCTTGAGTTTATACACATGATCAGGATAGTGAGGGTCAACAAATCCTTTGGGTTGTGACACATATACTTCTTCATTGAGATCCCCATTCAAGAACGCACTTTTGACATCCATCTGGTAGAGCTTTATCTATAGATGACATGATATCCCTAGCAGGAGACGGATGGCTTCGAGTCTTGCCACAGGAGCAAATGTCTCATCGAAGTCGACACCCTCAATTTGAGTATATCCTTGAGCAACTAACCTTGCTTTGTTGCGAGTGATGTTGCCAAGCTCATCGGATTTATTTTTGAAGATCCATTTGGTGCCTATGATGTTTCCTTCACTTGGTTTGGGCACCAGTTCCCATACCTGATTCTTCTCAAATAGAATCAGCTCTTCTTGCATAGCATTGACCCAATACTCATCATTGATGGCTTCATTGATGTTTTTGGGTTCTGTCTTAAAGACGAAGCAAATATTTCCTATCATCTCGTTATAATCTCCAGGGGCTTTTGACCGAGTCCGTACGCCTTCATTCAGGTTTCCAATAACTCCAGAGATAGGATGGTTGGTCTGGACTCTTCGCGAGGGATTCTTGTTGCTGGTTTCAGGAACTGCTTCGTCATTGGCGACATCATCTTCTGTTTTGCTGCTAGCATCTTCCCTGTCATCTGGAGTAGCATACTTCCTGTCATTGTTGGGAGGATAGGCTCTGTCTTCGTCCGTCGCATCTTCTGAGGCATCTTCGCAGTCATCATCAACAACAACATTGATTGATTCTATCATGGTCTTGGTTCGTTTGTTGAAGACTCGGTATGCACGACTATTCCTTGAATAGCCATGGAAGACGCCTTCATCGCTCTTTGGGTCAAGCTTTTGGCGAGGCTCTCTATCAGCCAGTATATAACAAGTGGAGCCAAAGATATGGAAGTACTTAACATTGGGCTTTCTCCCCCTCCATATTTCATAATGAGTTACTGACATACCTGGTCGGAGAGTGACTCGGTTGTGGATATGGCAAGCAGTGTTAAGTGCTTCTGCCCAGAAGTAAGTTGGTATGTCTTTAGCCAGCATCATAACTCTCGCCATCTTCTGTAGAGTCCTGTTCTTGCGCTCAACAATGCCATTCTGTTGAGGAGTGATTGGCGCTGAGAATTCATGTGCTATCCCTTCTGAGTTGCAGAAATCTGCAAACTTGCTGTTTTCGAACTCTCGACCATGATCACTACGAAGGCGAATGATTTTGCCAATTGTCTCTCCTTTTTCTCGTTGGACTTGGATGCATAGATTCTTAAAAATCGAGAAGGTGTCTGATTTGTCGCGAGGGAAGTCAACCCAAGTGTATCGTGAGTAATCATCTACACATACAAAGACATATCGTTTTCCTCCAAGGCTTTCAACTTGCATTGGTTGCTTCGGTATGTGTCTCGGGAGACCAGATATAGCAATTGTCTGCCGAGCGAACTCCTTGTAGAATAGTGACCTGATCGATGTTGTTCACTATACAGGCTTCTTTAGTGAATTTTACTACTAAATTCTGATCACAGATCTGACTGATGCTAATCAGGTTTGCCTTAAGTCCTTCTACAAGTAATGCTTCAGTCAAGCAGGTGGCTTCTGGATGCTTGAGCACTCATTTTCCAATGATTCGTGCTCGGATCCCATCTCCAAACGTAACAAAGCAGTTTGTATATAATTTGAGATTGGAGACAAACTCTGGAGTACCTGTCATGTGTCGAGAGCATCCACTGTCGAGATACCAGTCTTTGTTTGTTGAAGCACTCAAGGATGTATATGCAACATTAGCTCTATAGGCCAGGTTCTTAGGTCTCCATTCACGACGGGATGTCTTCAGAGGAGATGAGAGATGCCTTTGATGTCTCTTTTGGTGCAGCTGAGCTTACTTCCTTTCAAGAAGTTGAAAACAGAAAGGTCTGATGTGACCAGGTTGACCACAGTAATGGCATATCCATTGATATTGATGAGCTGGTCTTCTGTAGCTTTGTTGTCTTCGTGAAGGATGTCTTCTGGTAGTTACTTGACAAGGACATGTTGTAGATGATGTTATGGCTTTTGTTGTAGGTTGTCCTGTAGGATGCGTTGGGGCATCCTGTTGTTTCTTGTCAGCCAAGGCTTGTTGTGGAACAAACTTTGTCTCTGTTGTTGAGGGGACATCATGTGTGTACCCTAGTCCCGTTGTATCTTTGGATTGTTTTCCCACCGATAAAATCTTGTCAAGGCTTTCTGTGCTCGGATTCATCATCTTTACTGATTTAGTCATGAGACTAATTTCTCCATTGAGTCTGGTGATTTCTGTTGGGCCAAAATGTGACGTGATAACGTCGCACAATGGTTTCCACGTGCAAGTGCACACGGGTCGCAAGTAATAATATTTATATGATCTGGTAAGATACCGAGTCGGTCCACAGGGATTAATATGGGGTTTACGACGAGTTAATAAAAGTGTTTGCAATTATGACAATGATACTAGCGCGTGGTAATGATAACGTATGATTCAAACGCCTAGGGTGCTAAACAATCATCAAGTGAATAAGTTCAAGAGATAAGCAAGCTATTGATTACACGGTTGGTCGAGCCTATGTCTTAGATACCGACCTCGCCTTTCGGTAATGAGGTTGGCCTAATCCCGAGTGTTCCCGTGCCCTTTCGGTATTGAGAAAACTCGAGATCGCATACAATCGACAATAAACGGCTAAGGGTTAATAGAAGGTGCCAAGACACGGTCTTAAGCCTTCAACCCTCGGTGGTTGCTAAGTCCGGGTTCTAATCCTTCCCTTTCGGTATCGGATAGAACGCCTCAATCATATATTGTAAAACGTCACTTAAACAACACATGCATTCAAACAACAATCCACACAACACATTTGTTCATCAATAAATCGCTAATCTCATTAAACGTTACATTCACATTATATATTGTCTAGCACCCATGGCTAAGGGGTTTAGCCCATAACCATGGTGCTCAAGCTTAGCATCAACATGGTGGTTACACTAATACACATGAAGAACATGAAGAACATAAGATAAAAGGATAGGAAATGCTCTTGGAATCCCGAGCAAGGTGTGTCTTCAATGCACGATGAAGAACGGTGGAACTAACGATGCCTTTGGTGTCGAGGAAGATGAAGAACGCTCAAGAACACTTGAAGATATGGCTAAAAAGCTCCTTGGTACGTTTTCTCTCTCTATGTTTCTTCCTCCCTTCAAAAAGTGTCTCTACCCCTTTTATACTTTTCTGATTCTGAGGGAAGGCACGATCGTGGGTAGAAAGGCACGATCGTGTCTCTGTATGGGTCACGATCGTGGCTTGGTCGCGTCACGATCGTGACTTCTTCATGGTGGCGATCGTGACTCCTTCAGGGACGATCGTGGCTGGGGGTAGGTAGGATATTTTGCATCTCCTCGATCCTGTCCCCGTGTAAAGCCACGATCGTGGGTCTTCGAGGGGCGATCGTGCCTCCCTGGGGCACGATCGTGACTCCCCCGTGACGGAGATCGGGGGAGTCCACTGTAAGTTGAATATAACTCGGCAATATAATTCATAGGGGGGCCACGATCGTGACTGGCTGAGCCACGATCGTGCCTAATGAGCCACGATCGTGCCTAATGGAGGCACGATCGTGACTTGAGCTCTCTGCCCGGCTGTTTGGTCAACGCCCTTTGACTTTTTGCTCGGTGCCTCGTTTTTGGCCCTTTTTCCTCCCGAACCTGCGTACGCACCTCAAAACACCAAAAAGCATAAAATATGCACTCCCGGGCCTTACTCGGCCACTAACGGACGCATTTGCACCGAATTGTGAGGTTAAATGGTCTCGAAACGAGACCTTTTGACCCCACAACAATTTCTCGTTTCAGCTCCACGATCGTCTCTAGAAATCTAGACTTGTCGTTTGTAAGACTAATGATCCTTTCGCCTTGTTGATCAAGTATCAAAGTTTCCTTGATCCATCTGGTATGCAAGCCTTTGTATGCCTCGACTAGTTGCTCTTTAGTCCAATTCTCATTTGGAGTTGGATCATTATTGATGTCGACAGCATTATCAACATTACATGTAGGAGTAGTAGTAGTGAATGCAACAAAGTTGTTTACCTCTTCAGATCCACTATCTTCATTGTCATCATCTGATAGAGTGGCATTGTATCCTCGTTTTTGTTGTTTAAGGAAATTTGGACATTCTCTACGGAGGTGGCCGAATCCTTCACATTCATGACATTGAAGTCCTTTGTTTTTGTTTTCTTCCCCACTCCTGTTTGGTCTGTCAAGACTACCTCCAGCTTGAGCTTTTTGTGGAGCATTGTTTCTGGCATTTGCTGTGACATTCCGTCCACCCATTCGACTAAATCTTCTCATGGCTTTGTTGTACCTTTTTGTGAGAAGGGCCATTGTAGCCTCGATGTCTTCATCTGAATCCGAATCTTCAGGGTCTGGTTGCTTGTGTGTTGAGCTCTTGAAAGCAACTCCTTTGTTCCTTTTGTCGATGTTGGGTAGAGACAACTTATAGGTCATCAGAGACCCCATCAGCTCATCAAATTTCAAGACCTTGAGGTCATGAACTTCTTTAATTGCTGTGATCTTCATCTTGAACCTAGGACTCAGAGCACGTAGGGTTTTTCTTACCAATTTTTCATCAGACATTGGTTCTCCCAGAGAATAGGATTCATTGGCTAGATCACGAATGCGAACATTGAAATCTGCAATTGATTCATCTTCCTTCATGACGAGGGCTTCGAAGTTGGTAGTCAGGTATTGCAGTTTCTTCCCCACTCCTGTTTGGTCTGTCAAGACTACCTCCAACTTGAGCTTTTTGTTGAGCTTTGTTTTCTGGCATTTGCTGTGACATTCCCTCCACCCATTCGACTAAATCTTCTCATGGCTTTGTTGTAATTTTTTGTGAGAAGGGCCATTGTAGCCTCGATGTCTTCATCAGAATCCGAATCCTCAGGATCTGGTTGCTTGTGTGTTGAGCTTTTGAAAGCAACTCCTTTGTTCCTTTTGTCGATGTTGGGTAGAGACAACTCATAGGTCATTAGAGACCCCATCAGCTCATCAAATTTCAAGACCTTGAGGTCATGAACTTCTTCAATTGCTGTGATCTTCATCTTGAACCTAGGACTAAGAGCACGTAGGGTTTTTCTTACCAATTTTTCATCAGACATTGGTTCTCCCAGAGAATAGGATTCATTGGCTAGATCACGAATGCGAACATTGAAATTTGCAATTGATTCATCTTCCTTCATGATGAGGGCTTCGAAGTTGGTAGTCAGGTATTGTAGTTTCTCTTCTCGAACCTTAGTTGTTCCTTCATATGCTACGGCCAAGATGTCCCATGCTGATTTGGCAGTTGTGCATGTGTTGATTAGTCTGAACATGTTCTTGTCAACACCATTGAAGATAGCATTCAGAGCTCGAGAATTTCCAAGTGATTCTTCATCTTCATCATCGGTCCAGTCTTTTTCTGGTTTTGGGCCGATAGGATTGCCATCACTGTCACTGAGTTGTGGTGCATTCCAACCATTGAGTACAGCCTTCCATGTCTTGTTGTCTAGTGACTTCATGAAGGCACACATTCGAGCCTTCCAATAGCCATAGTTGCTCCCATCTAGAACAGGTGGCCGATTTATGGATCCTCCTTCTCTGGTATTGTCCATCTTTGATCAAAATATTTGTTTAGGAACTCACCTAAAGCTATAGGTGCCTCCTCTTATACCAATTGAAAATTCTGATCACTCAGTCGTGCAAGATGCCACACACAATGTTACAGAGAATGCTATAACGATGTGTCTGACTTCTTGCGTAGATAAAGCAGGACAGTAAATATAAAGCTCTAAGTAATGACACAGCAGATTGTTTACCCAGTTCGGTGCAACGTCACCTACGTCTGGGGGCTCTCAGCCTAGTGGAAAGATTTCACTTATCAGTAATCCGTCATAACATACAAGTACCTGTGATCCCTCATAGATCTATACTTTATGCTACGTCTTACAGTGCAATCTATCTCAGGGTCTCCCCCTGAATCCAAGAACGTCTTGATTCCATTCTTCGAGCAATCGCCTTGCTCTGTCGTCTTCAAGTCTTCTTCAAGCTTGGTGGTTGCGTGCAGTCTTCAACTCACGACTTCAGTAAACCCTCAATCACCTAACTCTCTATAGTTATGTGATACACAACATCCTAAGCTCAATCTGCAATTTCTCAGCCCGCAAACCTTCACGTCTAAGAACCTTGCAAATTGTTGCTAGGAAACAAATAAAGAACCACACCATTGCTAAGGGGGTAGCTTAAGCTTTTATAGCAATCGTGGATGAGTACTAACCCTAAAGGGTTTCCTCATAATCACCGTCTTTCTTCTTTTCAGATTAGGAGTCGTTCTGCACTTTCCTAATCGTTTTCTTGCTGCACTGCCGAAACTGCACTTTCCTGATTTCTGTCGATCAGGATGCTTGCCGAGATGCCGTCAACAATGTCACACAAGATGTCGTAGCAGATGCTTCGACATTCTTTGTAACATGTTTCTTCAGTTCCTTCAAAATTAGCCAATCTCGAAAAACGTCGTAACTACACACATGAAGAAAACGGTAAAAACTAATAGAATTGGACGGAAAGTGCAAAGTGAAAATTTTGCACATTCTAGGCGTAGTCAGCTGAAAAAAAAAATTCTAGGTGTAGTCAAGTGAAAAACAGCAAAATCTAAGTGTAGCCACCTGGAATTATCCCTTATTTTTATTCAGTTATAGGATTTTTTTTGCACGTTTATATTATGATATGCTCTCTCACGATCTCAAATACAATTTCACATTTTTGAGTATGGGCGGACCTCAAATTTCTTTTCAGAGATGAGTACCATTTTTCCAAAAAAACATAATATTCAACTCAGCTAAAAAAAATATATTTATTAAGTGCATTGATGCAGGGGTATTAAGGAATTTAAGTACTTGAGTTCAACACTTTTTAATTGCATGTTTTATATTTCTTAATATTTAGCTTGTAGCCAAAGTAATTTACTTTCCAAATTGTTATTTCCTAATCTTTAATTTCCTAGTATTCAAGTTTCTAGTTTATTATTTACTTTTCTAGTTTCTAGTTGTTATTTCCTAATTACATGTATTTAAAGAGGCTTTGGGCTCTTAGAAAAATCATATTGGAGAGAATAAAAATTATAGTTTTGTGCTTGAGACATTTTCTTATTTTACTTATCACCTTAGGCCGAGAATCCTAGGTGTGGCGTAAAAACCTTATCTTAGCCTATACCCCGGCTAAGTGGCGGTTAAACCTTATCTTAATCTATACCCGGCTAAGTGGCGGTTCTATTCCTCAAACCCCAAACCCATTCTCTACGATATCCTATTTTTCTCATCCATTCCTACAATTTTTTCGATCGAAAACTTAAAACCCAAGAAACTACAAAAATAACTTCAAACTTATCTCATTCTTATTATTTCTCGTAACCATTCCCGTATCATGCATATATGTGGAGAAGAAATAAAATGCAAACTAGCCAAATATCCAAACTACATAGTTATATTGTTATTCCGGTACACATCGTTATAGTCGGTGACCACTCGTTACACCTTGTTGGGGATAATGACTTTCAAAAATTTACTCTTTTGGTCTTCTCTTTTTGGAGGTTACAAGACCTTAATTGGTCCTTAACGTCCCCCATTATTTGCTCTTTAAGGTACTCTTTTATCACCATTTATTTCTCGATCACTATATAATTTTTGGGTGATCATGGTAATGCGTAGAACCAAGACAGTGATTTTTCTTGTAATCGTTCTCTCTCAAATTGTTCTTTTCGAATCGGTTTATGGGTATTGAATTGTGTAAGCTCCAGACTCTGATGTGTGAATGGGCACGCATTAGGAGGACTACCGTGTTAACCTCGGAGGCAACCGGAATACGATCGCCACCTCGGTCCAACCGAAAAAAATTGCTTTCAAGTCAGTGGCCACCATACCACGACCAGTGGCGGATCCAAAGGGGGGGGGGGCACCCGCCCCCCCTTGGCCCGGGAATTCCGAAAAAAAGATATAATTTTTTTCCGAAATTTGGGTATGCCCCCCCTTAAATTTTGATATCTATACAAAAACTGTGTAACTAAACATTAAATGGTATTTTGCTTAGTGGTAAAGGTGTAGTGTTTTATCATTGAGATCCTAGTTTCAAACCTTGGAATTGATATTATTTTTAATAGTTGTGTGCTTTTCAATGATCTTTGGGCCTAAATTTGCTTTAATAGTTGAGCTTTCAAAATATAACATCTTTTTCTCTATTTACTTTTTTTAAGACTCTCTTTTTTTATTCATAGGTATAATTGTTTTTTACTAACTATTGCATTAGTTAAATTGTTTTTTCATTTTTCATTAAACTCTTTGTTTTATCGGTTATGCTATATTAATTAAATTATTTCTTAATCATTGTAAATTTGTGAATTTTCTAAGAAAATTTATGCAGAAATTAAGCCCAATAGTGGGTTGTTTGATAAACGAATCAAACTCGAGCTCAAACTATTAGAGTTTGTAAGGCTAGCAAACCGACTCACTTTGTATTTATATATACATGAAAATTAAATTTAAACTCAACTAAAATATAAATAATTAAACTTGAATAAATTTTTGTTATATACATTTAATAATTATTTTATTAATAAAATTATTATTTTTAATTAATTAATTAATTAATTATATTATTTAATAATTAAAGTTAAGTATAAATTTTGCCCCTCCTTATGAAATTTTCTGGATCCGCCACTGACCACGACACGGTAACTTTAAGTCAGAAATCGTTGTCTATCCTATCATTGTTATACTCAAATTATAGTTTCTACAATTTGAAAGCAATTTATATTTAAGTATAACAATGATTTTCCCGTAAGAAAGTAAATCATGTATATGTGACATTTGTTGATGTTAATGATATCGAGAGAAGGATATTCATTTGTTGAACAATTATTATAAAACAAATAACATATGAGATTGCATTACTATTGTGTTTTTTGGTACCGATGGAAACGGGAGATGAGCCGAAACGATGAGGTGAAGGACGATTAATAGGTATGGTCATCTTTTAGAGTTGCTAATGGGTGAAGGAAATGCATGGAGGATCTATAAGTATATATAGCTTTATATATTTATGATTTTGATACATATGTGTATGTATGCTGCTAATCGAATATGGTCATCAACATGATTACTTGGTTTTATTAAGGCCTCATATACTAATAGGAGACATATTTCCTTGTGTGTTAATAATGTGTGTATGCAAAGGAGCACTTGGAGCCACCTTTAGCTCATGAATGAGCACTGTAAAGAGACCATGTATGAAGATGCATTTAAACATGAATTAGAAGGTAATGGTTCTATTGTGATGGTGCTGAAATATGGATTTAAACATATGAACTCACGACGATGTCCATGTTGAACACGACTCTAATCATGGAGACCTCGTCGAGTTGATGATGACGGTGAACCGATGAGGTGAGGCAGAGACAAGCTCAGCAGCCGCTGGACAGAAGAGAGAAGCTAGGCGTGAGCATATGTCTAAAGTTTGGTATGGTAACAAGCTTACAAAACTCGAAATAGGATTTTCGGCTTGGGTAAGTTTGTAGTATATAGGTTTGGTACATTTACTATTTATTTAAATGCATTAATATCTTCGGCTTGAGTCTTATATTGGGTTTTATAATTATTATCCAATAATAAAGTAAGATGGTGTTGTGTTTTAATTGGGTTTAAAGAGCTTTGTTGAAGCAGGATATCCGAGCAGTTTCGGGTTGTCCGAATTATCGTTAGTATTTGCATGAGAAATCCGAAACTCGTTCCGAAAATCTCTAGATACGAGATACATTTGCAATCAATACTTATTATAATTATTTAAGTTTCCACTATTATTTAATCATTCTATTATGTGAATTAATATCTATTTAAGCTCGCGTTTTGTTGAAGCAAAGCGTTGAGGTGTGATGTGGCTTAAGGATATGATAAGAATAATGGAAGTGTTCTGAACCTATGACATGTGTAGCTGAGAGTCTTCGGCTGGGTCCAAAAAATTCAAACTTGCAAATCACAAATTAGAAATTTGTGTGCACTCATATTGACCAAGTGGGTTAGCATGTTTTACGTTGTGACTTAGAATTGCGTTTTTTTGTCGAGTTTGTACATGTGTGTTATTGGTTATATGTGCTTGTTTAGAAGACAAGAATTTCATATTAATATGATTAATATATATGAATAAAGAGTAAGTATTGTTAGACTTTTAAGTTCAAACAATTATACTGAAATGTTGGGGGCTATGCTTCTAAACCTAAACTCTTTTGACATGTGAGGGTGTTTAGCTGAACTAAACTCAAGGAGAAAACTATGAACCTATAACATTGTTGTGTTATTCATTAGTTAAGGTATTGATAATATTGCATATAGTTTTATATCTCTAGGTAATTGCTCATTTAATGAGGATATAGATGTTGAATTCCATGAACATGTGTCTCTTTTGAATAAAGATACAAACTTCATCTTTTGCGCTCATTGTTGGTATGCGTATATGACTTATTTATGTAATGATTCACATGCTAGCAACCTTATTTGTAGTTTATGTGTTGATAAACATGAAATAAATAGGATGCTTATTTTAGAGAAAGATTGTGGTATTATCTTTCGTCGATATTTTCTATTTACGGTGCATGAGTAGACTATATTTGTAGTGAATGAGTCTCGATCTTTATAGTAGAAAATTATTTAAAATGCATGATGAGATAATGAGAAAATCATACGGGAATAAAACCTTTATTTTGAACTTGAGTCTATTGTTACCATCAAACTTGTTAGTTGTCTGATTTTACTAATGGTTATAAGTTCATTAGTAGTATTTGAATCTAAAATGAAAGATCATATACATTGGTATATTAGAAAAGTTCTAAACTCGACTTATTGTCAGATACTTTACACAGAGAAGTGTGTAAATTAAGGTAATAAATTTATACCTACAGTTTAGTAAGTTTTCTACTGTGTTGGAATACTTTATGATATAAACTGGGTTTCAAAATTTTAGTTGAAATAATTTTGAATACTTATTTATCTTGTATGGAGTGGCTATCTAGTGGAAGGATTCCTAATAGATTAGCTAAATCAACTCCATCAAGATTCACTAAATCTATGTTGACAGGATAAGTAGTTGAATGATCGAGAAATTTACTGGCAATAATTCTTTGTTGCTATAGATGATGTCTATGAGAAGACATAATTTGAACCACATGCACGTCGTGGTTTGATAAACTTTTTCTTGATTGTGCTAGAAATGTTAGAGTTATGCCCCAGTCCAATATAAAAGTGATCTACAGATGTAATGTTTTATCATCTTTTCGAGTATATAAATTGGCATATATTACTAATGTGTTGTAGTATTGAATGTAATTTGATCTATATCATTATGTGTATAATCACTAATAGTAGAACTGTAGATCAGAAAGAATTACATTTGATGAGTTCATGATCAGCAAAGCTTCTTTAAGAAGCGATCAGTATGAGACCAACTCCTTGTGATCATGCTCTACTGATCATGGCAAAGTATGTGTCGGAGTTACATCATAGATATCATCAGGTTGATGATATCGGATGGCCCGATTGTGAGTATGCAACATAGATACTGTCATGAGATACTCACAGATCATAGCTAGTCATTATATTCTAAGACCAATGAGTCTTTGTGTGCACTGTGTAATGAATCTCTGAGTTTGACCTAGTCTAACAAAACCTGTAAAAGGGTAGCCATAACGGCTTGGATTGGCTTGGTTATTAATTGCATTAGTAAACACGAAAGACATCTGAGGGGTTTATTACTCATACTCCGGTATGAGAAAGATACCCGTTTAGGCCACTTGATGAGTATGACTGAAGGAATAGCATGGTCATGCATGTGATACCTTTGTATCAGTTTTCAGTCATCTCAGATATCAAGAAACAGTGATTGATAGATTAGAATGACGGTTCTATGCCTATTGATCAATCTGGATATCGGTTTGATAAAAGGACAGTGACATGTACGATAACAGGTTAAGTCGAATAATCGATAATCACGGACGTTGGGTAATCATAATGTCTTGCTAGAGGACACTTATGATGGAAAGGATAAAATAGTAATTTTACCAGTCTGCCAACGGGTCGTGAGCCTAGAGGGTCACACACTTTAAGTACAATATGTGACAAACAAGCTTGGATGGTAATTGGGAGAATCCGATTTTCAATTTAGTCAAATTGAAAACGATTCAGTTTATTTCTAGTCTAGGTTTATTAATCAGACGGTTGAAGAAATCAAGTTAGAGAGATTGGACCGGTTTAGCTAAACCATATAATTAGAACTCAATTAAATGAGTTTTAATTATGTTTTAGCTAACTCATTCTTGATTTTAATTAAGAATGGGACTTAAGTGCAATTAATGGTTTTAAGAGGTTTATTGTGTAATTATAAAGAAGATTAAAAAATAATTTTTTATTAATTATACAATTATTTTTTCCCTAAACCCTAAGTGATTTCGGCCTCCCTCTCTTCTCTCTTTCTCTTTGGCCGACCATCCCTATTCACACCTCCATTTTGTTGTTTTGTTCGATTCTACACACAACGCTAGCAAGGGTGTGTGTAGAAACATCATCAAGGTGTTGTGCTTATGTGGACTACCTAGAGAAACACATAGTTTTGTGTTTAATCGATTTTCAAAGGTATAATTTCAAATCTATAAATTATTTTTGAATGCTGAAATTTTAGCAATAAGATCTTGTCTTTTTGATTCCTATGGTTAATTTTAGTCCGCTGCATGAAATTAAATTCTTTGGGGTCCATGGGAATCCTTCAGTGGTATTAGAGGATGGATATTTTGTGTTTAATTTAAGCATGTATAGATCTGATTTTTGCTTTAATTGTTCATATGTTTATCGGTTTTGAATATGCATAAAAATTGAAAAAAAAAATCAGATTTTTAATTGATTTGAAAAATTAAAAAAAATATTTATTTTGGGTATGTTTAGGGTTAGCCATGGCCGAGCCATCGCTAACCAGGGTCGAGACCCTTGGTGGACCATGGAAAGCCTTAGGGCCGACCAAGTTGCTGCCGCGGGCGACCATGGCAGCCCTCGCGGGCGACCATGGTTGCCTCGCGGGCAACTAGGGTCTGCCCAAGGGGCGACCATGGCAGCCCTCGCGGGCCACCATGGTTGCTCCCCTAGGCGACCATGGCAGCCCTTGCGGGCCACCATGGTTGCCTCCGCGGGCGACCTCGGTTGGGCCGGTTTGGCTCGACCAGATTCAAGCTGAACCCCGGCTGTTTCACGAGAATATTTTGAAGCCCTAAGTTCAGTTTCGATAAACCAACGTGAACCAGTTCAAATTCAATTAATTAAGTTAAACCGTCCGGTTTCGATAAACTATAATTTTTCCACGCTTAAGAAAGATAAAATTTGAAAAATTTGTTGTTTGATAAGCATGATGAGTGATCATATGATCTTTGACAACATGTTGTTTTCCACATGATGTATAGCTAAGCCCTCTAGACTTGTATGTTTTCATATTTCAGTTTTGCAACCTGTGTGTTGCTAAGTTTTGGGTTGTAGTAAATACGACATGCGTGTCGTGATTTGTATTTATTTTATTTTACTAAATTTGTAATTATGAAGACGACGCAAGATACAAGTCAAGAGGGAGACTCGATGTCTGGAGAAGACTTGAAGCTAGTGGGAGTCCACATGGATGGAGCAAGTCTGGATCTTGAAGACCAAGTCCTTAGGATCAGTTTTGCTAGAATCCTAGGAACCTATGATGGGTTTAGCTATGCATGTTTTACTCTTACATTTGTATGTTGAATATGTATGAACGTATGATAATTTTTATATACAAGATTATGTATGTTTAGCTATCACCCACATGCAAAGATTAAAAAACGGTATTTAATTAGACTTGCATGTAATTGGATAAGGGATCATTTTTGCATGGATTTGCAATTAATGATTCCATATTAAGATTGTATCGATATACAATCAAACAAGTAATAATTCACTTAAACGCAATTAATTACAAGTCAAGCGTGATACCATTCAAGTTTGGGCACCCAAAAGGGCTTTAAGCCTATGGATGTCGGTACGCCTCCGCGTAACATTCATAGAGGAGAAGTCTGGATAAGATGGGCAGTTCTTATGTGGGTGCGTGCGCCTTCGCGTAATAGCCATATTAGTTATGTCCATAGTTCAAACTTGGTAGACTTGTCTACGATTGTGAGCTAGGACTGACCTAGGGTATCAGTATAGGGTATCGTGTACTTTTAGTACATACCCTAGCCAGGAATTACATGGTTTTGTAAATGGATGCATTCCTACCTTGATGCTCTAAATTGGAGCAATGAGCCTCCGTTCACTTCAATTGATGGTATGATAGGATTCTGGTTCAGATTCTAATGTTAGAATCGAACAAGTGTTTTATAACTGAATCCCTAACTTGAATTTTAATTAATTTTACCATGTAGAACTAAAAGGAAAACATAACACAAATGAGTAATAGCGCACTGAGAGTTCAGATAGAGGACAGACTCAAGGGCGTGAATTACTCAGATTGGGATAGAAACTTGAGCCTTGTACTTAAGCATGAACGCAAGTAGTATATCCTTACAAAGGAACCACCTGCTGAGCCAACACTGAATGCCGCTTGGGCACCAAGGATACTTATCAAAATTACTTAGTGACTTAATCGACGTGTCATGCATTATGGTGGGTAGTAGGATGCCAGAGTTGCAGAAGCAGTTCAGGAACGTTTCAGATGACCCTCATACCTGTAAGGCATAGGTTAAGGAAATGTTCAAGGAGAAAGCTCGTGTCGAAAGATATGATACTTTCAGAGAACTTAACTCCTGCAAGCTTTAGGCTGGAGCCCTGTTAGTCCCCATGTCACGAAGATGAAATGTCTTCAGGAACATCTAACCAGATTCGATTTTGATGATCAGATGGAAATGGCTGCGGATTTGATGTTGCAGTCACTTCTAGATACATATAGTGATTTCATAGTAAATTACAATATGCATGACATGGACAAGTCTTTGACCGAGCTTCATGGGATGTTTGTGACCGCTGAAAAGAACCTCAAGGGCAAGACCAAGAAGGTCCTTATGGTCAACAAGAAGGTCAGTTTCAAGAAAGCTAATCAGGGTAAGGATAAGGCTCCTGAGCAACTTGCAGGGCAGATCAGACACCCCAAGGGTCCAGAGGTTCAAGCAGCTCCCAAAGCTGCTGTGAAGGCTAAGGACAAAATAGAGGAGGTTTGCTATCACTGCAATAAGTCAGGACACAAAATGGAGGAGGTCTACGTCTACAATTCAGAGAGTTCCCTGGAGGTTCCAGAGTTTAAGTAATCAAACAAGGAAGGAGAATCAAGAGAGCTATAAGCCTACTCATGTATTAGTTCTCAGATTTGGAAATTAAATTAGGGTTTTATTTTCTCAATTATCTTCAATGTTGTATCTTAAATTCCTAGATGAATTAAATCCAATTTATGTTCATATGTGTTTGTGTTTATTCAATGTGTTTATGTTCATTCAATTTGTTTATGAAATTGTGTAGGCATGTTTAATTTTTTAATTATCAACTCAATTTCAATCACATGTATTCTTTAATTTCAATATCAGTATGTTTAATTATGAACTCATTATGAACATGAGAAACTAAATTCATTTAGAGATTTGAGACGATGAACTGATGGATATTATTTAGAGAAATTTGTATAATTAATTTAATATGTTAGCTTCGCCGAGTAGTGAATTTTCATTATATCTACACTCAATGCTTCTTGCTTTAAATGACGTCTGATTGGTCTAGTTTACTTACGAAACTGATAGAGGAGTTTGTAAATGAACATGAGGAAAATCGGGTTTAAATCATCATTAGAGATAGATTAGTTGACATGGTAGTAGCATCCATATGTGACACACATCGAAAGATCCCGAGAATTCACAAAATTTAATGCCAACTAGCCGGCTAATCATCAATAGAAATATGTTGGTTACTGTAAATTAGTTGTAGGCCTTCCACTTATTTGAAAGAGGATTTTAGGTTAATTTGGAATTCTTGTTGTCTTCCTAAGTTAGAAACACCGACAATTATACATTTTAATTTTATTTATTTCCCGACTTTAACATTTGCATGTTCGTCGCCTGACCTTGTTGTTAGATTATTTAAATTTAATTATTTTTATAATCTTGCATATTGCATGTTATTACATTCCCGCACTTAAAATAAAATTTTTTGAAAAATTAATCTTGACTTTAAAATTAAATTCGAGCGCTTAGAATTTGTAACCAATCGTCATTTGGATTCAATAAACCAGGGTCGTAATCTTACTACCCTATATTACTTGTGAACGGTACACTTCCGGAAGTCCGAGATTCGGCACACATCGTTTTTGTGTGTCGGATTCTTGGCGCATCAACCGCACACCAACTCCACATTCCCCAATCGCCATGATTGACCCTAGCAAAATTAAGACTCCAAAGAACTAACAAACATATTATATCATTTCATGAAACTGTTCTCTCGTATCATATTAGACGACCCACTTTCACGAATCTATTGAACATAATAATGAACCATAATTCACGTGTACCATCGTACCTCGCTAATCACTAACAACATTAATTCCCATCACAAACTCCATTTCAGTCCAACATCTAATGTGCCATAAACAAAGGCACTTTGCTACCAAGACCATGACACACATATGTCCTGAAAGCAAACAAACACCAGCAACTTATGTAGAATCAAGATCTAACCCGCCTTTATGGGACCCAAAACCATTATATAAAGGGTCAGTCAGTTCGTTTATTGGTTCGGTTCCTCAGCTCTATTCATTGGAACCGATCAATTCTCAATTTTTGTTAATTAGTTAATTTATGGTCCGATTTAGATGATTTTAATCCTGATTTTAAAACAATTTTTTTTAATTTTAAATCATTAAAAGTATTATAAAAAATCGAACGATAAACTTAATTATTACAACATAATTAAACTATAAAGTCTGCAAATAAAATACTAATAAAAGATAAATCTCATCTGCCCTTTACCTGAGGATTATGAATTTGAAGAACAATAACCTAACTGCAATCAAATAGTTCTCTCAATTTAAGAATTAAAACCGAACTGTTAATCATGATTCCCGACTCTCCAGTTATGATTTCGGTTCGGTCTTGGTTCAGTTCGGTTCCCGGGTCTAAAATGTCCACCCCTAAGCGCTGTTATATGTGTATGTATTGTATGAGTAGGGTTTGGTTCCGACGATTACAGTCCATCGGCGGCGAAGAGAGAAGACGAAGAAGCTTTCCGAGTTTCGATTATGGCGGATCGCAGACTCAGAGAAGACGACGAAGATCAGTACGGAGTTTTGCTCTACTACAAGTACGCTCCCATTCCTGACCTCGACGACCTCGTCTCCTTCTACGAGTCCAATTGCTCCTCTCTCGCCCTCCTCGGCCGCGTCCGTCTCGCTCCCGACGGCGTCAACGTCACCGTAAGCTCCATTTCAATCTCTTCTCTGCAAAATCCGTTGATTTTGGGGTTAATTGTGGAGGTTTTGGGTGTAATTAGGTCGGTGGGAAGCTACCTGCTCTGGAGAAGCACATTGGAGCTGTGAAGTCGAAGAGTGTGTTTGAGGGGACTGACTTCAAGCTCGCCTCTTCGTACCATCCTCTGGACGATGAGGTTGCCAAGGAGTGTGGCTTCACTTCCCTCTCCATTCGAGTTGTGAAGGTATTGTTTTGATTTGATTATGGTCTTGCATTGGCGAATGAATGATTATCGAGGGTTGAACTAGAATTTATCTTTTTTGGATTGAAGTTTTATGTTGTATTATAATATGTGTAGTGCTTGAATAAGCATTCACTAGGATTTAATTTAAACCCCATAAGTTCTCTTTGATGTGATATTAGGAAAATGTGTAATTTGTTTTATCCTTGTTGGTGGGATCTATGGTGGTTCTCAAGATTTGTTCATGGAACTCTAATCATTGTGATGAAACTGTATGCATTGTTTGTAGGAGTTGGTTGCTTTTAGTTCTCATTGTCTATATGTTACAAAAATGAGTTTTTTGTTTCCTCCTTCTTGGCGTGTTCTGTGGTGTTACTCAATATTTGTTCATGGAACTCTAATCTATGTAATGAAATTGTATATTTGTATGCATTGTTTGTAGGAGTTGGTTGCTTTTAGTTCTCATCCTCTTTATGTTACAAAAATGTTTTTTTTCTTTTTCTTTTCTTCTTGTTGGTGTGTTCTGTGGTGGTACTCAATATTTTTTCATAAAACTCTAATAATTGTAATGATATTATGTGCATTGTTTGTAGGAGTTGGTTACTTTTAGTTCTCATCCTTTATTGAAGTCACCAGAAATTTCAAATGCTGGGAGGCATCTCTCTGCAGCCGAGTTCCATTCTGTTCTACATAGTGCTGGTAACACCCCTGCCTCTCTACGCTCTGTTGGTGTCGGTTTAAGTTTGTCTTCTGATGTCATGCACTGTTAAGAAGTTCCTGTGATTCTTGTTGAAGTGCAGAACTTTTTTCCCTTTACCATGCTACACATGTTTTTCATTTCCTATTATGTTTTTTTTTCAAATATTGCTGTCATTTCAGCTGTGTTTGACACTTTTCTGTATAAGGATTCGTGCCAGGTTTTATCCGCTTAATCGGTTTGATCTTTTCCAGGGAAACTGTTGGACAAAGAAGATTCAGTTACCAATGAAAGTCTTGTTTTGTTGGATGCGAGGAACTTGTATGAAACAAGAATTGGAAAATTCCAGATACCGAGTGTGGAAACTTTGGACCCTGAAATCAGGCAGTATAGTGATCTCCCCTCCTGGATAGATAATAATTCTGATAAACTGCAAGGAAAGCGTGTTCTTATGTAAGTTTTTGTCTTAAACTATTTGTTCATTTGCTTTCCTCTGGTATTTACTCTACTGTTCATCTTTCATTATTGAGAACATATCTTATCATTCCACTGATAACTGACCAGTATTTGAGAACCATAAGCTCCTTTCAATCGTACATGACATGTTTGCTTCTCCTTTTTGTTTAGCATGCAATGTGTTGATTTCTTAGTTTTCGTCTTATTTTACGTCATACCTCAATAGTACTATGCATTATGAGTTTAAATATGTTATAATAGTCTCAATAATGCTCTAAAGTTTAAATTTGTTACATGTAGATCTATATCTTAATGTCTGGAGAGCAGTAACTTAACTAGTTTGAATACCTTATGTGTCATTTTAGCTCTTCATCTTTGTTACTTGGTATATATTGCAGGTATTGCACTGGAGGAATAAGGTGTGAGATGGCATCTGCATATATCAGGTCAAAGGGTGCCGGTTTTGAAAATGTCTATCAGGTGACTTGAGTTCCTATGGATAGTCATTTGCATTTTATTGCCTAATTTATTGTAACCCATATTTTGTATCTTTAAGAATAGAACTATGACAGTATTTAAAAAAAACAGTTAGTCTGTAATATATCTATTTCATAGGAATACAACTTCATGACTATAGCATAAGATAATGTGATACCATGTATACTTTGGAAGTGGTATATAACTGTTATATAATCGCATGTTAATTTGAAATTGCATTTGGATATACCATCTAAGAAGAGATTATTTTCTTTTTCTGTTTGATGTTTATCTACCGAGCGAATTAGCTTGATCGCTATTCTTATCTTTAATTATATGGGTTTTAAAGGGGATTTTGTTTGGTTTATGAGGACGCTGATGCTAACCGTGGGTAACATTAACATCATTGCAGTTGTATGGTGGGATACAACGATATCTGGAACAATTTCCAGATGGTGGTTTTTTCAAAGGGAAGAATTTTGTTTTTGATCACCGGTAAGAACTTCTTCACTCGTTTTAAATATTAGAAATGATTGTCACTGCACAATTATAATAGTTGGTAGTTTAGTCAGTTGTGTAAGGCAGATAAAAAACTGCATCCCCAAATGTGATCCATATAATGCTCTACAGTATGGGTCCCTTTTGAAAAGAAAACCGATTAAATAGCACATATATTATTGCAATTGCGTGGGACCTAAAACTTTTCTTTTTTGTAATCATCACTGTAGAATCTCTGTTGGGAGCTCAGATGCAAGTACTGTTGGGACCTGTCTCGTTTGTGGGTCATGCTTTGATGATTATTCTTCGCGCAGTCGATGCACTTATTGTAGGATGCTTGTGTTGGTTTGTAATAGCTGTCAGGTACGTATCAATGATTTCAATAAAAAGACCTTTCCGTTTTTACTATAACTTGGATATCATTGACGGTTTGTTAAAAAGGGGCATTTTCAGTTCCCTCCGTTATGATTTTACTAAATTTCTTAATGGTAATATAAGATGATGAACGTGTAAATTAAACTACAGAGTATGAATCGGTCTTTCGAATTCACACTGCAACAATAGCGGTGTCAAGTGTTGTACATACAACTAAATCACCCTCCGATTTTAAATGATTTCTATCCTCTTTTAGGTACTGTGTTTCATTTGAAAATTTGTGTTTTTAGTTATTCTCTTTCTAAAAAAGATAAGCTTAACTACTAATTGCACGTCTTCAATGTTACGTTTTAATTATGTTATTTGGCTATTGTTGCTTTTTCATCATTTTTGAGGGACAGCAGGTGGAGAGTCGCTCGTATATCTGTGAGCTTTGTCAGAAACACGGCAAGGATTATGGGTCCATGCCAGGCATTGTAGATGGAAGATCCGAAGCAATATCACTGCATGTTGAGCTCAAAATCACTTCCTCTGATACTCAACACTTCCCTGAACAGAGAAATGGTAAGGTCTGTGCTCTCTATCACATTGAATGACTTTTTAAAACTTATACGAAGATTAATTTAAGTAAAGTACTAATCATATGTTAGTCGCTGTTAACTGCTCATGCCTTTTTTGTATTGTCCGGAGACTGTAAATAGAATCCTTAATCTTTTCCAAATAGTCAAATGGAACCCTTATTTTGGGCTATGATAGACATAATAGCACCTAGTTTTTCCAATTCAGCAAGATACTATACAATGACAAGCTTCACAAAACCTTGTTAGATTGTGTCATTTTTACTCTTTTGGAAAATGAAATGCTATAAGCAAACATTTCATCTAATTCCACTTTGCTCCCCCTTTTCATTTTTTCCATTGACACTGTTAATCACCATCCACAGGTAGCACGAGTCCAAGAAAACTAAGAATTTTATGCTTGCACGGGTTTCGGCAAAATGCCTCCAGTTTTAAAGGAAGAACAGCCTCGTTAGACAAGAAACTCAAGAACATCGCCGAGCTCATTTTTGTTGACGCACCCCACGAATTACCATTCGTTTACCAGCATTGTGCAACCGAGCCAGACCGGGATTGTGCACCATCCCCATTACGGGAAAACCACCCACCTCCAGAGAATTGCAGGAAGAAGTTTGCATGGTTAGTATCCCCGGATTTCAACGGTTGGAGCGGAGCCGATTGGAAATTAGCGGATAGTCCATTTGAGCCGCTACAGTACCAGCAGCAGATTGATGGATTTGATATTTCAGTGGCATATCTTAAAACTGTATTCTCCGAAAAAGGCCCATTTGACGGGATATTGGGATTTTCGCAAGGAGCAGCAATGGCCGCTCTGCTTTGCGCCGAGAAGAGGAGGCTCGAGGGAGCAATAGATTTCAGATTTGCAATCTTGTGCTCTGGTTTTGCTCCTAAGTCAGCAGAGCTCCAATCAGGATCAATCAACTGCCCCTCACTTCATATTTTTGGCAGCGACCACGGCAAAGACAGACAGATCGCGAATCAAGCCAGCAGAGATCTCGCTTCGTTCTTCGAAGAGGGCTCCTCGGTGATCATCGAGCACGACAGTGGTCACATAATTCCTACTAGGCCCCCATATATCGATGAGGCCAAGGATTTTCTCCGCCGTTTCCTCTGATGGAATTGCCAAAAATGAACGTGATTCAGTAAGGTATACTATTTTAACTAGTTTATGAACTTGACCACAACCAGTTTTGTTGAACTGAGTCATCTAAAGTCATGCCATTAGATTAGTACACACAGTGTACTGAAAATCGGCATGGGCGGGGATTTTTAGAACACATACCCGAAGTGGTTTAAGTCATCCAGGCAGATCTAGGCAACTTTCTTAATTTTTAAAAGTTAAAAATAAAATATTCAATGCCAAAATAAATTATATTAATTGGTACTTTTATTTTTGTTTAAGAATATGAATGTAACTAATATTAAAATATGTATTGTTTTTGTTTGTATATAGCATAATTCATACTGTGATGGGTGTATAAACTAATTTTTTCAATAAAGTATATAAGCCTGATTAATAGATGATTAGTCTCCTATTAATCCTCAGAGTTTGTAGTGTCTCTTTTAGAACACTGTATACACATGATACAAAATGTTCTCATCATGCTACTGTTGATTTGAGACATGACACTGACCTTCTCTACATGCCAGGCCTCGGGATAAGATTCAAACAAAAAGGTCCTCATCACGGAAACAGCCTACGAGGTACAAACTCTTATCCCGCGCAATAAATTCAAAACACCTAAAACCATGTGGTTCGTTCCAGCCACTTGCAAGCTATCATCATGAAGGTGAGCTGATAAAACCATTTTACGGATCAAAGGGTCACTGTATCGGATAATAGATTGGGTTTGTTGTTGTTGGGCTGGAAACAGAAACCAGTTCACAACTTGTTGATGTCGTTTTTAAGTACGTTGGTGTCATTTTCTTTCTGGCTAGAGTCGACGACGATGATGGGAATGTCGGTCCCAAGTAGCCGATTGAGTGTGTATGGCTCTGCAAGTTTCAACTCAAGTCATGAATGGTAATTAGTAACAGCTATCTGTATTTGATTTGGGTTGGTCAGGAAATTGAAGTTTGAGAGCCAATTGCATTGAATTGTCTTGTCTTCTTTTTTTTTCGGCTATCCGTATATTTATTTTTGGCTTTGAATTTGTCAACAGTAGCGGTATGGTCAACCATGCTTCTCTGGTCCAAAAGGAGTTATGATTTTATTTCTGCTTCATGTGCATGAAACAGACTAGGTATGTGCATTGCACTTATTCCCATTTTTTGGATTTTTAATTTTTATAGATAAGGTCGGTTCTAAAATTCCCGACCTTTACTCTGAACTCGTCTAGGTCTAAAGTTATACAGAAGATTTTTTTTATTTACTCTGAACTTGTCTAAATCTGAAGTCTCACAGAAGAACACCAGTGACATGCGAAAAAATGAAAAAACCGATGAACTAGAATTGAAAACATATATATTTTAAATTTTAATTTAGAAAATGATTTTAAGAGCATTTTTGTCATTTTTGAACAAATATGCACAATTTACAAAGAAATGGTAAGTTCATGGCAATTTTTTTACAAAATTGAAGGTTTTGCCAACTTGTTGCAAAACTGAAAAGGTCAATGGCAACTTCTTGTGAGATGTCATTTTTCTATTAACTTTTCCACTCTTTCTAACAAATTTAGTATGTTCTCCCGTTAATTGGTCGGGCATCGACTATGGAAAAATCAATCCTAAACTTGTTGACGATATACAATCATCTTTCATTCATGTTACCCCACTTTCAGGGAAACTCGAACCCTATTGCCTACTTGAGAGAGATGTCCTTGACTACTTAGATGATGCAACTTGCCCAAATGATGACAAGTTTTTGATTCTGTCAGTATTTATATCTTGAAAAAGAAGTCTGCTTAAAATTTTAAACTAAAATAAGAAAAATATGTTGAACACAACAAGGACTCCATATAAAACAGAGATCATCAAACTTGTTTACCATCCTCTTTTTTGGGTTGACACAATAAAAAATTATTTTTTATCAACAAAAGAAAAATATATTATAAATCACTGGTTATACTTATTTTTCTGAATGGGTTATACATGTTTGATTGAACGACACGATACATTCTCTTACAGTAAGTCTATTCGGGTTGAATTGCTATCGACTTTATAACCGGGGCATACAAAAACGAAATCATTTTAGTTGGTTAATAAATCGCATCTTATATAGAGATAAGTATTGAAATTAATTTAGAAAAAAAATTGTGCAATCCAACACTGTTATTATCATTTTAGTTTCTTAATTAAAATTAAATTATTGAATTCAAAGAAATTAATAAATTATTTAAATTTTAAATCCAGAAAATTAGAATAATACTATTCTATTAAAATGAAAATACCACGTGACAACATAAAATTTTCATTTTACATATATAGATTCTATACTGAATCAAGATAAAATAGTTTGACGATTCAAATTGAAAATTTGCAATCATTTTGTTCTTTTTTTATATATCAAATTTACTCAATTTGAAATGAAAGCGATAATTCAGATATTACCTTTACGCGTATTACTTACTTAACACAAACAAAAACATGGTCACATGATTATAATAATTACGATCAAAGTTAGCAGATAGCAAATTTGTGTTAATAATAAATAGGTAGTTGTATACTTGTATTGGCTCATGTAATATATATATATATAACTCCGTGATGACCTAACTATTTAATCCTTCAACTATCTATCAATCAATGTCCTTTTCTTTCCTCAAAAACCTCAACCGTTGCATAAATGCTTCTGTGGAGTTATGATTTTTTTCTACTTCATGTGCATCAAACAGGCTAGGGCTGTGCATGGGGTCATGTGCATTGTGCATATTCCAAAATTTATGGATCGGATCGCTCTTTCTAGATTTTGACACGACGGTAGATAGAAAATCGCCTTGTTGTCTCGTTTACTTTTTCTGTAGAAGTCGAGAAGATGGAAAAACCCAAAATCTGCTCCCAAACAGGCGATTAACCGAGACTTGAACGCTGAGTTTGAATCAAAGAAAATTTTTAACTTCACCAACCGGGCTAGTTAAAGCAGGATGTTTGTGATCGTGTACTGAGATATCTCAGACTGAAAGCTGAAAATTGGATTAAAAATTCGGAAAGATGAAAAAACCCTAAATTCCCCTCACCCTCATACATTTTCCCAAACAGTTTCACTCAGACCCGAACATGATTTTTAAGAGATATAAAATTTATTTTGAACAACCGGGATAATCAAGGTGGGATGTTTGATCGTGAATTGGGATAACTCAGATTGAAAAAGTGGATAATGTTTTTTTTATATATATCAATATTGTAAAAATGTCCAATTTGTCCGATTAGTCCTCTGGTTAATTTTCGATTAGTCTGCTGTAATTCTTAATTCATCATTTAATAAGATTTGACTAGTTCTCGTATTAGTCCTCTATAATTTCTAATTCATTATTTAATTCAATTAATCTCCAATTAATTTTTATAAGACCCTCCCAACTGACCAGTGTCTAACATTTTTATAACACTGTTGTTTACATAGCGCGGATTAGCATGAGTTAAGATTTGTTTGATTCGAGTAATTGATCAAGTTTTATCATCAAATTGGACGATTATTTACGTCTCAAATATGTCTATCCTTGATTAAAACTGAAGATTGATATATCATCTCAAACAAACAAAGACACCGTCACATGATTGAAATAATGAATGATTAAGAACATTAGTGTATAATAAATAGGTAGATAAATCGGTAGGTGAATTGATCAGAAATTGTTACTGCTTCTGTTTACTTACTGCTACACTCTTTAATGGCATTTCAGGAAATCAATTATGCTCTGATGAATCAGCTGAACTAACCCACAAACACACCCATCCCTACTAAATTGCCTTTATCCTTCCAAAATTCATAAACCCAAATGGCAAAGTTGTAATCTTCTGAAACCCAGAAGGGCAATCATAATGCTCCACCAAGGGTAGACATCAAATTTAAACATAATAATAAAAATTTTATGTGATAAATATTAGGTCGCTAGTTCCAAACCCATGTTGGCGATATTGTTAAGACTCAAACTTTAACGCTCATGTAGATACTTCACTATATATATATTTTTTTTAAATTATCTTCTCATATAACAAGGTTGTAATTTTGTAAACACTAAATATTTTTCTTAGATCAATAATGCATTAAGATTTGGGCTCAAGCTCCCTCTTAGGAAGTGTATTTTTGTCACTTGACCGAACACAAATTAGTTGAGAAAACTCACCGATATCACACATTTAAAATGTTCAACCAGTTAGACAAACAAGTGCCATTAAAACCCAAATGGCAAACTTGTAATTTTGAGAAACCCACAAGGGCAATAACTCAACTCCACACCTATATATACATACACACCCACCACCTTTCCAAATCCACCACTCTCATCAAAACCAGAAACCAAAACCAAGAGACAAGTTTCAGTTTCAGAAACAAAAATGTCTCTAATCACAGATGAGATCAGAGCGAAAGCCGACGAGTTCTACCAAGGCGACGAGCTCTGCAGAGAGAAGACTCAAGTCCTGCTCAAGGAGGTCGGCCTCCCGAACGGCCTGTTGCCCTTGAGAGACATCATAGAGGTAGGCTACGTGAAGGAGACGGGTTTCGTGTGGCTCAAGCAAAAGAAGAGCATCACCCACAAGTTCGAGAAGGTGGGGAGGTCGGTGACCTACGCCACCGAGGTCACCGCCATAGCTGAGCCCAACAGGATCAGGAAGCTCACCGGCGTCAAGGCCAAGGAGCTCCTCATCTGGGTCTCCCTCTGCGACATCTCTGTCAATGACTCTCCCTCCGGGAAGATCACAGCCAAGACGCCCACAGGCCTCTCCAGGACATTCCCCACCTCGGCCTTTGAGGTCCCGGAGGTGGCTGTCACGGGTGCTAAAGCGGTGGCAGCAGCAGCACCCGTGACAGCAGCCACAGGCGCTGCTGCTAAAGTTGCAGCAACACCTGTGACAGCCACTGTTGCTAAAGCTACTGCAGCAGCAGCGCCTGTGGCGGTGGCGGTCAAGGAAGTTTAGAGACTCGAGCTTCTATTGAAGTTTTCTTCTTATAAGTGTTATTTTATGAGAATAAGGTTTAAGTTTCAATCTGTGCTTGCTTCATGAGTTACTGTTAGGATCAGAGAGGTGATTCTAAGGAACATGCATGTTTTCCAGGTTTCTATGTTTAATGTAAGGATTATAATTTCTACCTTTCTACAATCCTATAAAACATGATTTTCCAGGTTACTATGATTCTACAAGTGTTCTAAAACTTCGGAAACGACCTGAAGCCAGTCAACTTCAGTTAACTCATTGTTTTTGGTTTTATTTATTCTTGAAAATTGTTCTATATATCGTCAGCAAATAAGCAAATAGTCAACGTCTCCTATTGTTTTTAAATTTTTTTTTGTTATCTATGTTTGTCACTCTTTGAACTTGTTTCTATGTTATTTTTGTTTGCAATATGATTTATATTTTTGTTTTAACTTACCAACTGTTGAAGGAACAATCTTATTTTATTAAAGTAGTGTTATTTGTCATATATATATTCAGGGTCATAATCTCGTGCAAACCAAAAGGTTTTTATGCAAACCCGTGAAAACCGTGTTTACATTATTATGTCATGTATTTCTATTATTAAATCACGTGTTTTCATTATTATGTCATGTATTTCCATAACCGTATTTCCATAACATTATTATCACAGACCAAAAAAAAAATAAAAAATAAACTTTTTTTTCTTTTAATCCCTCGTAACACCCCTCCCCCTCGACGGGTAACACTTTCCCCTCTAGGGTATAGAAAAATACACCCCTTGTTATATTTGGGTGGTTCTCACGAGTTCTCACGCAACTCTTGGTTCTCATTTGAACATGCCCACATTCTCCTCGATTTCTCTCCGAATTTCAAAAATCTTTAATATCATCTCCTCAAGTTTTGGCTGATCTCGATTCTTAGAACCTTGGATTCTACTAAACATGATTTCAGGATTATATTGTTCTAAAGGACATGTTTTCAAGTATTCTACATATGAGCAATGTTTTCTAGGTCTCTGTAATTATGTGAAACATGTCATCCATGCTTCTACTACTCTAAAGGACTAAAGAACATTATTTCTAGGTTCCCATGATTTTATGAAACATGATTTCCAGGTTTCTATGACTCTTAAGGTACATGAATTCTAGGTTTCTAGGACTCTCAAGGAACATGAATTCTAGATTGCTGCTTCATCTTTATGGGAATTTATGAAATGGTCCAACATGGGTGAAACTATTTATTTACATTCATGGTTCAGGGTTTAAGAGTAAGACCTATAAAAAAAAAGGTACGGGGTGTCCACTTATTTCTTAGGACCATCTACCTTAAATTTGGTATCAAAGAAAGATAATGATAATCCCAATCTCCACCCAATATACATGACTGATACCAACTTTCTCAATCTCTCACTCACAAGAAGCTAGTTTAACAAAATGATTATTATACCCTTGCCCACCAAAGCTCAGTCTAATTGGTTAAGACGAGCCCTATCTCTATCTTATATGAGATTCCGGTTAGGTAAGTGGTTAACTTTTGGTTTGCCAATGGAAAAGACTAGTATACCCTTAAAGACATGACTTGTAAGTTCATCTACTTACCAAGACCACAACACTAATAAAAAGCTAGTTTAACATTAGGGTCGGTCTAATTGGTCAAGACGGGCACTATCTCACGTAAGATCCAATTTTCAAATTCTACTTGAGTCACATGATTGGCTTGACGACAAAAGGCAGTTTTATAAAAATTCCCTACTTGTCGTCCGATTAATCCTCAATTAGTCCCCATAAAGTCCTTTTCCTGCCCCGCCTTTTGTTTTTTAAAAACACATAAAAGACTATTATACCCTTAAAGAATCTGCTCATCAGTTATTCATAGAAGTCAATACAAATTCATTACCAAAAGATTGATACAGAGAAGCCATACTCAGATTCAAACATGAACACAGGAACAGATATTATTCTACAGTAATGCACACAAGGTTCACAACAGTAACTAGTTAGAATTTACTTAATAAGGCATCACAATGACCTGTAAATCCAAATGTAGTCCTAAGAACCGCCTGAATGACTAATATTAGGCTATCCATGTGAATGTTAGAGAAAGAGGGGACGTTACTTCTAACTGCCTGAAGAGAAGCAAAGTGGTAGTTGTATGATGAACAGTATAGCTCCTGCTATTGCAGATGGCTGCTCGAACGAGCTTCTCAAGTTTTCTTCATTAATCACAGCTTCAAGGCCTGCCAATGTTTCATAGTTAGCCTCTCAGTATAGAAAAAACGGCACATAGAGGTTTGACAAGAACGCGGAAAAGGGAAAGCAGAATAATGAAACTTCATTTACGCACATGCATAAAAAAATACCGCCAGCCTGAACAAGCAACCAAGTTTGTGATCCCAAGCTCCCAACTACTACTATTTCACATCGTTTATATATTTTCACAAAGTACGTTCTAAAAACTGCTAGGCGCTAGTCGGGCGGAAAGGGCCTTGTGGGAACTAATCGGGGATTAGTCAGAAATTAACAGAGGATTAATAGGGGACTGGTCGGAGATCAATCGGCGACTAATTGGACAAGTCTGGGATTTTCAGAACACTCACAAACTTACATCTCATCCATGGCGCCTAACGCCACAAATAAAATACCATAATATGTTGTCCGATGAATATAAATGGCTGATTCCTAGAATATCATTCTCTGAAAATTATAAGGTCAAATATATTATAGCAAGCTATCTACAGGTCTGACCAAACAGTTTTGGGTATTTACTACCGTGCACATGACAAACCACATTGTATAAGGAAAATGTTTTTGAAGAAAGTAGCAACCGACCTTTGTAGTGATAAGCCATTTGTCACCCATCCATTCCTGATGCAGCCGTAACTCAGAGTGCTCAAACTCGATTTCCTCTTTCGTGTTCTTGAAATAGACCGTATATCTCGAACCGGGAAGAACCTTAGATACAACGCCTATCCACCACCCGTCATTGTACAACGCATCGACTTCGTCCAGCAGTGTGAACTGATCGACCAATGGAGTCTCTGGCGGATGAGGCCTTATGTGCAGATTATCGACTGCTTCCCTTAAGAAGTCCGTGTCATCGTCTGTTCTTAAGCTTTTGTACTCAATGAGGATCTTGTTCCTTTTTAACGCTTTCACAACAGTGGCAGCAAACCAAGCACCCTGAAGACCGTCTTCATCACTGCTCACCTCAACGGGTGCCCCCTCTGGAAATTTCTCCACCTTAGCCTTATTAGATTTGACTTCTGTTCCACCAGACACTTCCTGCAGTTCAGAATTAAGCAGCTGAGCACACATCACTACAATGTGCCTGAAGTTACACACTTTTGCCAAAAACAAAGAATAATGTATTGACTGCCGTACGGTTACTCATGAGTCTCTTTTATACCAAGGACAGTATCACCTATGTCATAACTAATGTCATACACATGCAACTAAATTATATGTCGATTACCAAATGTAGTGTAACAATTATAATATTAGCGAGTTTATGAAACTCAAGTCACAGAGAACTAGAAAATCTTCATCACTGCTAACCTCAACAAACGTCTCTTCTGGAAATTTCTCCACCTTAGCTCGACTAGATTTGACTTCTGTTGCACCTGATCCTTCCTGCAGTTCAGAACTAAGAAGCTGAGCAACACATCACTAAACTATGAGTCAATTACCAAATGTAGTGGAACAATTTGCCTAAACAAAGAATATCGCATTGAGCTCCATACACTTACTCATATTTGATCTTCTATACTAAGGACAGTACCGCCATAAGTCAACACTAATGTCATACACATGCAACCGTTTACAGTCACTAAACTATGTGTCAATTGAATTGCTGAATCTCAACTATGTGCCCTCATCAGAGGGTTCCAGAGAACTACGAAATCATCATTTCAATCTTTCAGTAAACAGCTCAAGTGGTTATAACCATACCCAACATAGAATTCTCGATGACACACTTGACACGAGCACAAAACTCATATGCAGCAGCTATCACCTATTCGGACACTTCAAATGTGTAACTCTGCAATCAATATTAACATAACTATCGGGCATAATTAACCTAAACCAGTGGCATATTAACTTACACATATAATTTACGGACCACATAAATGCCAAAGAATCTAGTTAGCAAATCAAGCTGATCATACTCTACCAGAAAAGAATTCAAGATACTGTTTCTTAAAGAACTACCACCCTTACTTGCTTGCTAAACACTTGAACATGAAAATGCAAGATTTCTGAAACACTCACTAAAAATTTCTTGAGATGAATAATAAAAAACAAACCCACAATCAAGAAACTTTCCTATCCCAAGATCCTCTCCCATGGCACATTCCAATTTCCCAGTTCAAACCAGAAAGATCAAATCTTGCACCAATTAAACAAACCAAAACAAGAACCCAATAACCAAAAACCCATCAAATCCTTACCTCTTCTTTCACTCCTTCTCCTTCAAGTGGCGGGACCCAATCCCCGGCGACCCACTCCCGGTGCAGCCTCAAATCCGCCTGGTCAAACTCAATCTGCTCCCTAGTGGCCCTAAAGAACACGGCGAACCTCCCGTTCCCGAGCTCCTCCGTGATCACTCCCTCCCACCACCCGTCGCTGTGGTAGGCGTCCACCTCCTCGCTGAACTTGAACTCCCTCGCCACCTCCCGCGGCGCCACCGGCCGGAGCTGCATCTCGTCGACCGCCTCGCGCAGCGGCTGCGTCCCCGCCTCGTCGGAGGTGAGCGTCTCGTACTCCACCAGGAACTTGGCCTGGTCCTTCTTCGCGGAGGCGCGCCGCACCACCGTGCCTCTGTAGAAGGACCCTCGAAAGCCCTCTCCCTCCGGGCTGATCTCGACCTTGTACCCGGCTCTCAGGTGGATCTCCGGGTCTTGCTTCGTCGACATTGCGATTTTCTAGGGTCTGGGTCTTTCTTGCGATCGATCCGAGTTTCCAATTCTCTCTTTTTCTGTCTGGGTTTGTGAGAGAGAGCGGTTTTTATACCCAAAAAGATAAAAAAAAAGAAAAAGAAGAAGTCTTTTTTATACCCAAATAATGAACAACCTCTCTCCAACGATCAAAACTCTCGGAACCCACTTGAACCCAGCAACAAACCCTCGAGACCCAGTTGCAGAAATGCCGAAATCTGTATTCTCTCCGTGTGTGCGCGAGAATTAAAGAGCGTGTGTGTGAGAGAGAGAGAGAGCTTTTTATACCCAAAAGGCTAAAAAAAGAAGTATTTTTTATACCCAAATAAATAAGTGAGACTCATGAACAACCTCTCTCCAACGATCAAAACTCTCAGAGCCCTCCAAACCCTCGAGACCCAGTTGCGAAAATGCCGAAATCTGAACCAATTCAACCAAATCCTCTCTCAGACCATCGTCTCAGGGTCTCTCCTAGACCCATCTGCTTCAAGCAAGCTCATCAAGTTCTCCACCAGCATCGACTACTCACTCCGAATCTTCAACCACCTCGAGACCACAAATGGGTTCCTCTGGAACACTCTAATGAGGGCACAGACCCGAAGCGCCTCTCCCCAAAACGTCCTCGTTCTGTACAAGTCTATGCTTGGGGCTGGAGCGAGACCCGACCACTGCACGCTCCCGATTCTCGTCGGAGCCTGCGCGCTCCGGTCGTCGGAGCGCGAAGGGGAGGAGGCGCACGGACATGTGATCCAACTGGGTTTCGATTCCGACGTCTACGTTAGGAACAATCTGGTTCATATGTACAAGGTTTGCGGGAACATGGTTTGTGCGCGCAAGGTGTTTGATGAAAGTCCTGTGAGAGACTTGGTGTCGTGGAACTCGATTCTTGCTGGTTATGTTCGTGCTGGCAATGTGGAGGAGGCCAGGTGGGTGTTCGAGCACATGCCGGAGAGGGACAGTTTTGCTTCGAATTCGATGATTGTGCTGCTCGGGGCGATAGGACGTGTGAACGAGGCTTTGAGGTTGTTCTTGGACATGCCGGAGAAGGACATTGTCGCTTGGAGCTCTCTGATCTCGTGTTATGAGCGAAACGGGATGTTCGATGAGGCTGTGGTCGTGTTTGTGAATATGAACAGCAATGGAGTGCTGGTAGACGAGGTTTTGCTGATCAGCGTGCTCTCGGCTTGTTCACATTTGCCTTGTCTCAAAACGGGGAAGTCGATTCATGGCTTGGCCGTGAAGAGTGGGAATGAATCTTACGCTAACCTCAGGAACGCTCTAATTCACATGTACTCGAGTTGTGGAGATGTAACTGATGCTGAGAAGCTCTTCAATTCAGGGAACGACGAGAACCACGTTTCTTGGAACTCTATGATCTCCGGATACTTGAGGCGCGGATTGCTTGACAATGCCAAGAGAGTCTTCGACTCCATGCCCGAGCCGGACAGCATAACCTGGAGTGCATTGATTTCGGGTTTTGCTCAAAACGAGCGCTCCTCAGAAACCATAGCATTCTTCATTGAGATGCTTCGAAATGGAATCAAACCCGACAAGACCACATTCGCGAGCGTGATCTCTTCCTGCACTCGCCTGGCGCTACTCGAGCAAGGAAGATCCATCCACGCGCTTGTGTGCAAGAACGGAGTCAACTTTGACGCCATTCTTGGCGCGGCCACGACGGACATGTACATGAAATGCGGGTGCGTGGAGGGCGGGATGAAGCTTTTCCACGAGACGGAGGAAATTAGCGTTTCCTCGTGGAACGCCTGCATTCTCGGGCTGGCGATGAACGGGAAGGCACGCGAGGCCCTCGACATGTTCTCTCACATGAAGAAAACCGGCGCAGAGCCCGATGAGAGGACATATATGGCCGTTCTCGCGGCCTGCCAGCACATGGGGCTGGTACACGAAGGTCGCACCCATTTCAAATCCATGGTCGAGGAACACGGGCTGGAGCCGAATGTAAAGCATTACGGGTCCATGGTCGATCTCCTGGGGAGAGCAGGCTTGGTGAGGGAGGCGGAGGAGCTCGTTCGGGCCATGCCCGTGTCTCCCGATGCTGCTACTTGGGGTGCACTGCTCGCGGCCTGCAGGAAGCACGGTGATGCTGAAACGGGAGAGAGGATCGGGAGAGAGCTCGTGGAGCTTCAGCCTGGCCATGACGGGTTCCACGTGTTGTTGTCCAATATTTATGCCTCCAGAGGCGACTGGGGCGATGTTCTGGAGATTCGGGAGAAGATGCTGCAGCAAGGGATGGTGAAATCTGCGGGTTGTAGCCTGATCAAACGATGATACTGAACCTGAACGAAACATGTTGAACTAAACGGATACTTCAGGTACCATTTCTGATAATTTTCCATATTTGTAATGTAATCTGCAGCTTAAACAGAGAAATTTGACAGCATTGCGTGTGGACTTTTGACCTGAGCATGAGTTCCGAAAATATATACAAATGAGATGGAAAAAAGGAAAAATTTACTGAATGATTCAAAAATCTGTGTTCCATTTTACAACAGATACTTCAGATACAGTTTCTGATAATTTTCCATATTTGTAATGTAATCTACAGATTAAGCAGAGAAATTTGAAAGCTTTGTAGAAATTTTGAACTGAGCATGAGTTTCTGAAAATATATACAAATGAGATGAAAAGGAGAGAAATGTATTGAATGATTCAAAAATCTTAGTTCCATGTTTACAACAGAGACAGTCTGAAAACTGAAAAACATTTTCTCAACTTCTTATCATATCATCTAAATTCATCACATCACAAACTGACACACATGAAACTATATATATAATCTTTGATCTACATTTCACTCTAAAACGGAAGTATCAAAATTTTGCATTTGGTCTAAAAAAATGGGGGAAGGGGGAAATTTGGGCTTACAGAAATATGAACACTTGCTCCTTTTCTTTTCCATGGCATTAGATTTGGGGCTGTCCCCGAGAAGCAACTGAGTATTCGATAGAGAGATTCTCATTTCCTCAAACTTCAGATTCAGTTCAAGTCCCGTCTTCAAGGTCAAGTAACAAGCAATCTGAATCAGGCACATACCACCTTTTGTATGGAAAAAACAGCATTTCCAGGACTCCACATACCAAGTCTGCATCAGAACCCGTCTTGTTTCCAACAGCAAGTCATTGTACCTGGTTTCTTACCTCGATCCAGCTCTTCCCGGCCTATCATTAGTTCAAGATATCTCAATCCTTCGTCTACAAGCCCAGCATGGCTGCAAGCACTGAGGATTGCCATGAATACTACTCTCAGGCTTGATACATGATGTGACCATCTCATCAAACAATTCAACATCTGATTTTCCATACCCAATCATCATAGAAGTCCAAGACAACAAGTTTCTCTGCGACATTTCAGTCAGCTATTCTTCCACACTTGACATACATGTCGATACGAGCATTAGACAATGCCAAGTTCTGATCTAGCCCTCTCCGACCAATTCTTCCATGAATCTGTTGCCCACAATTCAAAAGTGTCAAGTTAGCGCAGATAGAAGTAACACTTGTATATGTAATCCAATTAGGACTAAAAACCTTATGATTCCATTTGTGAAAATAGATAAAGAGTGACTCACTAGAATGTGCCCTCTTAACCAGCTATTAAGGTGTTCCATGTGATCAAATTCTTTTCGATCATCTCATGAAAGTATTGATTTGCTTCTGATAAGCACCCATATCTGCAATACATGTCCAGAATAGAATTCAATACAAGAAGATTCCATTTGAAGCCATGTTTAACATCAGCGGACTGTACGTACTTGCTTGCCAGAATCATGAGAGCCAATTGAGGCACATCCTCTAGCTGCTATGAAACGCTATATGGATTCAACTCTCCCCACCCTCCTCTTCACAGAAAAAGGCTAGAAAAACATATAAATATAGATCATGTGAAATTCTTATAAACTATATCATTATTTGCGCTTGTGCCAAACTACATACTAATAACATTTTCCAAAACATACAAAGCCCACCATAGACATCGCCTCTATGAGTGTATCCAGTGATCAAGTTAGTCCACAAGATAACATTCTTAACCAGGACATCTTCGTGCATCATCCATGATCATAAAACAAGTAGCATACATGTCCGCGAGTGCATTATCAACTTACATAAAATTCATCTTCTCACACTTTCTCCAACCCATGAACCAATGTCCCATGCCACGCAGCGCCTTCATCTCTTTACACGCCTTCAAGACACTCGGAAGAGTAAACTCATTATGGTCATGCTGGTTGCAGGAGGCGTAACCCGAAACCATGGCCGTTCGCGCCACACTATTCTCTCAGGCATTTCGTCGAACACCTTGTGTGCTTCATTGATCAACCCCTTCTCTGCACAAGACTCGATGAGGCTAATCCCTAAACTTGACGGAACCTTCATCAGAATCGGTGGGTATGATCGGAAAATGCAGTATTGAGATCGGAGAAGCGAGTCTAAGACAATTCGCCGCCGTCGACACCACCGTCACTGGTGCAAATGGTTCAAACACAGTTAAAACTAAATTCAAATGTCTTCATTTGTTTGAAATCGACCTCTGAACTATGAGTAATTACAAAACGACACCCTATATTTTAAACTCCATTGCGTACATACCCTCCACGTGGCGGGAAAAGAAGCCTTTCCAGTTCCTACTGGAACCGCAGATTATAAACAAACGGCTACATTTTCGCGCCAGTTTTGTCCATTCAAATTGCTTCCACCTGAGATCTAGCTACACCATAAAATCCCCTGCCCGCGTGCTCATATTTGAAACCTACTCCACCTAATAACCACACGACGCGTGTCCAAATTATTTATTAGTTTTGAAGGTTTGGATTTTGATTGGATGGAACTGCAGACACTTGGTTTCATGCGCCGCACCAGATTATCAGAAAAAAACAGAGCTCTGGCTCAAAAAAATCTCTGTTTCTCAATGGCGGGTCTTTCCCTTTCCGGTCTCTCATTTTGACTCATTTTCTCGCACTTTCTCGCAAGCCAAACACTAGTCCACAACGCCTTTCATAGATTTAATCCCAATCCAAGCTGGGTTTCGTTCAATTGCTCCAGTAATCCTTGCCTCCACCATTTTTTAGTTGATTTCGTGTCACTATCTCCATGTTTCTGAGAGATGGACCCCTCATTTTCGTTTAAGAACTCGGCCTCTCGCGATGACGCCGCCGGGAAGCCCCCCGCCGGAGATCCGGCGAACCGCCGCGAGGTCATCGTCAAGATCGATGGCGACGGGGGAGCGAGATCTCCGGCGCCGGAGGATCCGCCTTCGCAGCTGATCGGGCAGTTCCTCGACCAGCAGAGGGTTTCGGGGGGGAAAGTGACGCTCGACATGGATCTGGACATGGACGAGCTCCGGCGGCAGGAGATCGCAAAATCCGACCGCCCGAGGCAGCCCCAGACCCGCGTGTCGTTCGCCCCCGCCCCCGAGATCGACGACGGGTCCGAAGAGGAGCGCAGGAACCACCCCAAGCCTCCCCTCCACACCTCCGCCCCCGCCGGCGGCGAGGCCGCCGCCGCGGCCGAGACCGTGAAATCGACCTCCTCGAACTTCCAGAGGAGAGCGAGCATGTTCAGGATGAAAACCAGGTCCAGGCTCGGCGACACGTTCCCGGAGGAGCTCGAGCCGAAATCCGAGAAAATCCCCAAATCCGGGATCCTGAAATCGGGCCAGTTCAAATCCGGCCTGATCGGCAGAAACCCCGACGGGGACGACGACGACGATCCTCTCTTCGACGAGGACTTGGACGAAGAGAGCACCAGATCCAGATCCAGATCCAGATCCAACACCATGACGATATTTCTGGAGTGGCTCAGCCTCATCCTCCTGATCTCTGCCCTCATCTCCACCCTCGCAGTCCCTTCTCTCAAGAAAAAATTGATCTGGAACCTCCAGATCTGGAAATGGGAGGTCCTGGTCCTCGCGCTGATCTGCGGCCGGCTCCTCTCCGAGTGGATCGTCAAGGCGATCGTGTTCTTCATCGTCAAGAACTTCCTCCTCCGGAAACGAGTCCTCTACTTCGTTTATGGATTGAAAACCTCGGTGATGAACTGTATATGGTTAGGGATGGTCCTCGCCGTCTGGCAATTGCTCTTCGACAAGGAGGCCGAGGGAAAGAGCAAGAACCTGAAATACGTGAACAGATCTCTCGTCTGCTTGCTCATCTCGGTCGTGATGTGGATGCTGAAGACGCTGATGATGAAGGTCATGGCCTCCAACTTCCACGTGAAGGCCTATTTCGATCGGATCCAGGAGGCGTTGTTCAATCAGTACGTGATCGAGGCGCTGTCGGGGCCGCCCTACGTGGAGCTGAAGCGGCTGGAGGAGGACGACACTCGGTTCGTCAGGGAGGTTCAAAACCTGCAGAACGCGGGGGGCACCATGCCCGGGGAGCTGAATCTGAAGGCGTCGGGGGCATCGGGGGCGGGGGAGGGAGGGGCACATGGGGTGATAGGGAGGAGCATGAAGTTCTCGGCGGGGGCGTCGGGAGAAGGGGGGATAGCGATCGCGAGCCTGAATAAGATGAATCCGGACAATGTGTCGGCGGTGAACATGAAGAGGTTGATGAAGATAGTGAGGCAGGGGGTTTTGTCGACGATCGACCAGAGGATCATTGAGTCGAGCCACGAGGACGAGTCGGCTAGCCAGATCAGGACAGAGAGGGAGGCCAAGGGTGCGGCCAGGAAGATTTTTATGAACGTTGCTAAGCCCGGGAACAAGTAAGTTTTATTTCTTTACTCTAATGTGCCTGTTTGTGATGCACGTAAATATAATATTCCTGATTTGATTAGAATTCAGGATTGTGACACGAACTATTTATAATTTGGTTTTGAATTGATTATGAATTTGACCGGATGTGGAAATTGAAACCAAAATCAATTTTGGTTCGGTTTATTTTTGAGCTGGTCAGTCAGTCACTTTTACTTAAATTGATTTTGATACGCACTGACACTCGTCGATATGTGTGCTATGACTTCGACACTAGACGATACACAAATAATAATAATAATAAACTATTATGCAAAAACAATGAGATTATCTTATTACTTTGTCCACGAAAACAATGAAATTATCTTATTTTGTCCACTCGTTAGGACCAAAACTAATGTGTGGGTAAGACTATAATATTTATTTAGGATCAATAAAATTATTGATAATAATATTGTTTAGAATAAAATAGGGAAGAGCTTTGTATATAAACTATGGATCAAAATAAATAAGGAATCTAACAATAACAGAAAAATCTAAATATTAAGTTATAAGAATAATCTAGAATAGAAATAAACATACATGAAATATATATTAATATTTTAATCATAAGCTTGTCACTTTTAGCCTTGTTTTTTTACTGTTTTCTAGTAAGACTAATTGATAAAGATCGATGATTTAAAATGGAAGAAATGAACAAGTCGAATGGTTATTAGTCTCGTTTTATTTCTTTTGATTATTCTATTATAAAACCAAAATCAAACCGATTGAATTGTAGTTATGACGATAATCAAACTGATTTAGTTCTAAATCTAACGTGGGAAGAAACATGATTACCAAACCCGTCCCCCTTTGTCAACTCTATAAAGAGTCAATGTACTCCAAACTTGATTAGGACATGAATCACTAAACCTCTTTCATGTCATTCTTTTGGATGTGTAGTATTCTACTTTTTGAAAAGATTATGTATTATGGATATTACAAAATCGTTAAAATTTTGCATTTTGTGAAGCTTTGTCAAAAAGACGGAAAATATCTCACTGTGGTCAATTATTTTTCAAAATGGCATAATTGTCCCTGAAATATAAATAATTTTGTTTATATTACATGTAATTATAAGTAGATAGAGTTTGATGTAATTTATTTTAATTGAAATACTATTTTCGTAGGAACACTCGCACAAAAAAGTGAGATGCTAACAGTCAATTTTTACAATTATCACTCGAATCAACGACCATGAAGATTATAAATATGTTCTCCTTTTGCAGGTACATCTACCTGGTAGACTTGATGCGATTCATGCATGAAGAGGAGGCTCTGAAGACGATGAGCCTCTTCGAAGGCTCCGAAAACCAGAAAATCAGCAAGACGGCGTTGAAGAATTGGCTGGTAAAAATAAGCAAAACCTTTTATATCATGTTCACGTAAATATATGATCAACTGATGATAAGATTGGTGTTAGAAAACGCTAACAACTAATCGGGTAGATAGAGATTCTCAGAATTAATTGAAAATTAACCTAAAATTAATCAAATTTGAATTTCTCTGTTGAAATAAGTTATTATACCTGCACATTAAAAATATATAAAAATAATAATTATAAATATTTAGGATATAAAAATATAAATTTTAACATTTTTTAGATTAATATCCTTCGAATATAAAGTATTTTAATTCCTAGCCTTTTATATTATTATTACTTTTAGGGAAAATCAATTTTGGAAAAATAGTCTGCACCAGCCTAGACCTGCCTAGGTCTGCTTAGATCAGACTATACCCGCATAACCGACTTAATCTGTTCAATTGTATGAAATTGGGTCGGTGTTTTAAAAATCTCGCCATAAGCGGCCGCCTGACACGATTTTTAGAAGACTTCTGATAAGAGTTATGTGCCTCTCTTTTCTTTTGTAGGTGAATGCATTTAGGGACAGGAGAGCATTGATATTGACATTAAACGACACGAAAACGGCAGTGAGGAAGCTACAAAACGTTGTGAACATATTGGTGGCGGTCTTGATTTTGGTTCTGTGGATCATAGTGTTAGGAATCACAACCAGCAAGCTAGTCCTCTTCGCGTCCTCGCAGCTCCTCCTCGTCGCCTTCATATTCGGGAACACCTGCAAGACGATCTTCGAGGCCATCATCTTCTTGTTCGTGATGCACCCTTTCGACGTGGGCGATCGCTGCGAGATCGACGGAGTTGCAGTAAAATTTTCACTCTATAACTTTTATTTTGTTACATAGAATAACTTCAGTTAATTCTAACAAAAATGTCAAAAATGCTCTTGAAAATCATATATATATTGGGGGATATTTTTGACATATTACATGTAACAAAATAAAAGTTGAGATATTTGTATGAAAAAAAACACAAGTGTGTAAAGTTGCATGAAAATAACGTAAATTCGTATATATTTATTGATCATTACCCCAAAATTTATTTAAAAAATTCTTAAATTTTGTGCTTTTACTTTAGGTGGCTAATATATGTGCATGTTGTGATGAGTTTCAGATGGTGGTGGAGGAGATTAACATCTTGACTACTGTATTTCTGAGATGGGACAATCAGAAGATTCTATACCCCAATAGTGTTCTTGCTACTAAATCCATTGGAAACTTCTATCGTAGTCCTGAAATGGGAGAGGAGATTGAGTTCTGTATACACATTGGCACTCCCATTGACAAGATTGCTCTCGTCAAGCAGAAGATATCAAGGTAATGTATATCGACCAATATACTAAAAAAGTGTTAGGCGCTAGTCAAACAGAGACGGCCTTTTAAAGACTAATTATAAATTAGATGGGAATTGATCATATTCAATAATTAATAAAAAATGTACAGAGGAATAATCGGTAATTGATCGGATAAGTCAGAAATTTTTAAAACACTTATGTTCACTAAATCATGTAGTTTTGTCTCAGCTTTGTGGCAAATTGTGAATATGTGCATCATTGGTTTCTGAATCTCTTAGATGTGATGTAGACAGCAATAATTTGCTTATTTTATGTATTTATTTGGTGCGAAATTTGGACTCGCGTATAAAATTCTGACATATTTAGCTCATATGATTGTAAATAAGTTGAGTTTTTAATAAGCCGCTCGAATTCGGTTATTAGATATTTGATTCAGGCTCGATAAATAGAGCTCGATGCGAATTTGAGTTTTAGATGGTGCGAACTCAAGTTTAAGAGTGTCGAAAACTAAACGAACTGAGCTCGAGCGCAGACGAGCTCGAGCATATCTATTTTTTTCGAGAGAACTCGAGCTTACTTGTATTAGCTCGTTCGAGCTCGAGCCGAGCCCTGTCCATTTGAGGCTCGTTTGCACCCTTACCTACTATCTCGTATTTGCTTGATGTAGGGTATGTATTCATATGTGTAATCGTATCAATCTCTTCCTTCACATTGAGGTCATATCATATCGGTCTGGCCATACTCCCGATTAACCTAGGTTATGTACTTTGTCTCTCTATAAGATGACAAAATGGTGGGTTTGGGCAGATTTGGTGATTTCTGTCATTTCCTCGTTGGATCAGGGACATTGGGCCCTATCGGGTTCGAAATTATTTGTCATTCCCAGGCATCTGACTTAAAAAGTTAGTTTAATTTATAAGGTTATGAGTCCAATATGTATTTCAGCTCTTCTTAATTAAGAGACTTTAAACTCACGTGTGAACTTACAGTTTCTTCATTTTTCTTCTACGGCTACTTGCAGTTACATAGAGAACAAGAAGGAGCATTGGGGACCAGGCACATTGTTCGTGTTCAAGAACGTGGAGCAGCTGAACATGATCAGGTTCGTGATATGGCCAATGCAGACCATAAACTTCAACAACGTCGTCGAGAGATGGAATAGAAGAGGCCTCTTGATCGAGGAGATGGTCAGGATCTTCCGGGACAACGACATTCAGTTCCGCTTGATGCCTCTCGACGTCAATGTCACCGCTATGCCTAATCCCACCTCGTCCCGGGTTCCTCAAGCTTGGCTCACCACTTCCGGCTGACCAGAACTAGGTTTTTTCCACTATTCTAAAAAACGCTTGGCGCTAGTCGGGCAGAGAGTGCCTTCTGACGAGTCGAGGATTTTTAGAACACTGCTTTAGTGTAAGTATTCAGAAATGTTCATAATATACAACCAAGTACATATATCCCGACGAGAACATTTTCGATTTTTTCTTCTTCTTCTCTGTGGTGATAATTGTTTTCATGATGTAAAGTTTTGATTCTCAGGTTTATGAGTTTTTTTTTTTAATTAGGAGGCTTCTGTTTTATAGCTGGTAGATTATAAATTGTTGATAAAACAAACTAATTTTAAAAAAAAATAATGCAAATTGATGCTAATTATTATTGATGGCCAATGTTGTAAAAACGATAGATGTTAGTTGGACAAAAAACACCTTATAGAGACTATTCAAAGACTAGTCCGGAATTACTTTGAAAATAAATCAGACTAACAACTTATAAATGATTGTAAAGGATTGATATCATCTGGCTAGGTGAGAATTTTTACAACATTGTTGATGGCTGCACGGGTTTGACCGTCGCTCAATCGGCCACCAAAACCCTAGAGGGCATAATAGACTTTCCCATTAAAGAGGGTTCGCGCGAGTGACAGAGACAAAACGATGAGCCATCGCGCACCTCACATACGTTCAATGTACATCACCCATCTAATACTATGGTACAACTGATTTTTTTAGGGATAATGGAAAAATCATGACACATATGGTTATGTACTTTTGTTAGCGAGTATTGTGAATTTTATTTTCTCGTGCAATAGGCATGTATTTTTCAGATTAGTCGATTAGTTCTTATAAGCCCCTCTCTGCTCGATGAGCGCTTAGCTTTCGTTTTTTAGAACACTGATTTGCAGCCCAAACCTGAAACAAACAGTACATGAATTGTCAAGCAAATGGGACAAAAAAATAGCCAGAATATGATCAGAAAGGACTTAAAGAACCTGTTCTATGCTGCAACAAAAACATTCAGAAAACAGAGAAAAGAAGGTTGCACCATAAATTTCCAATGTGTATATAAATATGTATCATGTTACAACCTAATCACATTATATATGTGTATACAGATGACTCACAAAAACTACACATTTCCTATATAAATTGAGTATTCAGATAACTCATAAAAACTATACATTTGCAGTATAAATGTGTATACACAATAATTATTCTACAAAACGCGTATACGCCTACGGTTTCAGGCAAAAAATTTGCTCCATCTGTACAGTATATGCAAGGCATTGTGTTTTTCGTTAGACGAGAATCTGAGACTTGGCAGCGCTGCGAGAGCATCTGTTCCGGGAAGACTTGCTGAAGGCGCAAGCACAGCTCTCGAGAAGATCGTAGTCTTCCTCCAAGAACAGCAGGGAGGCCATCTTCGGATTCTCCACGAGCATCTTTGAGGTGAGGTACCCTGCAATTGTCCATGTTTGGTAGAGTCTTGATTGCTTCCCGATGAAATTCCCATTTCGGGTGTCGTAGTACTCGGGCCAGTGGTCGGCAACGAGTCTCTTCTCGGCCATGTCCACCGCCTTCTTGGCTAGTTCTAGCCGGCCCATTTTGATGCATGCCAATGTGAACTGAAAATCATGGTATAGTAAGTTAAAGAGCTTATGCACTTTTTTACAAAATGATAAATGCATTTTCAGCTATCAGCTCGTCTATGGATCCCATAAATATGCATTTTAGTCAGAACTATAAACCTCCACTACTTATATTCAGTGTTCTAAAATACGCTAGGCACTAGTCCAGGCAGATAGGGCCTCGTGAGATTAATCGGGACTAAACCGAAATTAATCAAATTAATCTGAGATTTATAGAGGATTGATTGCACTAGTTGGGAATTTTTAGAACACTGCTTAAATTGTCTGTGAATAATAGAATTAGCACAAGAATAGATATACGTAGAAGTATTATGATGAAAATTAGTCTTTGTGGTGCAAACTAAGTTAAAGAGCTTATGCGCTTTCTCTATAAAATGATATGTGCATTTTCAGCTATCAGCTACTCTTACGGAAATATGCATACAGCTCACTCGTCTATAGATCATATATATATATATATGCATTTTAGTCGGAACTATGAACCTATACTACTTGTCTTCAGTATTCTAAAATACACTAAGTACTAGTAGGGTGGAATTAATCAGAAATTGATAGATGATTAATTGGGGACCAATCAGACCAGTTGGGATTTTTAGAACACTGCTTCTATTGTCTATCATGGATTTAGCATAAGAATGTATATGCAGGAAAATATTCATATGAAAAGCACTTCTTGTGGTGCAAACCAAGAACTCATCTTAGTCATTGGATTGACAAAATGAAGGGCTGAGATCGAACATCTCAGTACTGGTATATGTGCACACTTTTTGCTAACTTCAAATTTATTTTAAATTAAGAAGGATAAAATCTCTGCCCTCCATATTGTCAATCCAACGACTAAGATTAGTTTTAGTTCGAATTTACATCGTTTATGTTTCATACTTTGCTATCATTTTCCGGTCTTTTATGTCATGTGCAAACCTAAGTAATGAACCGGGAAACAAATTGTCTTCTTTAAAATATGAAAACAACTAAATGGGTAGGAACTATAAGCATACACTACTTATCTTGTCCGTGAATCCATATATTCAGCAGAAGAACGAATATATATACGTGAATTTCTGTTTCATACTTCCCTATCATTAACCGATCTTTTATGTCATCAACAAAACTTAACTAACGAACCAGGAATCTACTAATCTAAGAACAAGCATTCAAATCCAAATAAATATTTCTTTGAAGTGTGTAAACGGGTAATTGGCTAAAATGATCCCTGAACTTTCAGAAAGTAATCAGTTTAGTTTTCAAACTTTACCTGCCAGAGAAGTGTAGGCCAAGATCCACCATTGTGATAAGACCAAGGGCTGCAACGGAAACAAAAGTATCTCAGTATTGAAGATTGTGTGATAGCTATGAACTCGGATGTGAAGAATACTCACGTGTTTTTCGGGTCACTACCCGTGATGATCCGCCACTCCTCAGATTCTATGGCAGGGTAACATATTTTGATGGGCATATTTCCCATAAGATCGTCCCATTTAGCCTCGATTAGATTCAAGATGCCTTCATTTTGCCTCGGAGTGGTCATAGAGGAAATAACGGACCAGAGGTTTCCAAGCGTGAAGAAGCGAAAATCCATGTGCGCTGGTTGTAGGTTTCCAATCATGTACCCGCCTTTCTCGGGAACCCAATCCATCAGCCACGGAGGAATCTGCTCAGGATAGATGTTGAACTTGTTGATTGCTTCCGTGGAGTATTCTTCCGTTTTATACCTGTAGATCTCGTTTATCTTCTTCATATCGACCCAGTAATATTCTCTCATATGGAAGGACAGTGCACTGAGCCTGTTATTGATCGTCCTCACCAAATCCTTAGACCCGTCATTTGCAATTGTCATCTCCCGTGAACATCTAAGCGCCGTGTAGAATAGAGCCTGTAAAAACAAACTTGTCATGGATCCAGTAGATCAAGAATGAGGTTGAGTAACTAAACTTGAGACGAGACATAACAAGACAACATACAAAAGATGGGATAATTGCAAAAACTGATATCTCACAATTGCAAAAACTGTTAATTGCAAGAACTTAACGTGAACTTGGTGTTTTTGCATAGCTAAAACTGAACTGAAAAAACGAAAATACCCTTCAAATTAAAAATACATAGAAAATAATTTAATCAGAAATGTATATTTATCACATGTAAAAAGGTACAAAATTTATATTTTTATCTCAAAATATTTTTTATTCCATGGGTAATTGGGTCATTTTGAAAAAAATGAAGGTCATATAACCTTAATGTGACCCATTTTCCGTCTGTTTTAAAGAAGTTAGACAAATTGTGGAAAAATTGGATAATTAACGGTAAGTTTTCAATAAACATAGTACGCGAATAGTGGAATACTACACCGCCAATTTTTGCAATGATCCCAAATAAGATTAAGGAACTCGTGCAAGTTCTTTTGTTTCATCAGGTCATAGAGTACACAAATACCACATTTTCTACACAACTATTTCTAACACATTTCAGCATTCAAATTCAACGAAATGAAGAGGAAAGGCGAAGAAACAATTAAGCAGCAGCAAAAACTGATTCTGATCACGAGTATAGTTCAGAGAAACTTGAATGGTTATCAACTGAACTGTACTTACTTGGATCTCAAGAGGGTGGCCATGAATCCCCATGCGCCTGTCTATCATGCAGGAGCCATCAGTGACCAAAAGAGAAGGGAACATGTCGAATCCATCTGCTAAACACAAGTTTAGGATCAGTCTCATGCCCATCTGAACATCAGTTCTTTCTTGTAACGCATAGTCGCCCGTGATCTTTCCATAAGCCCTTAACAGTATAATCCACCACAAACCTATTAAATCAAACCATATTAAAAACGTTACAATATTTAGAATCCGAAAAAATTAGGACACCAAGACAAGCAAGTGTGAATTTACAATATCTGTTTCCATAAAAACTATTTCAATGTACTGACCAGAATCCACTGGTGCAACACGACCTATAGCTGACTCCCCGAAATCTGGATCGAGAACTTCTTCAAACTTATTCCCGTCAAGAGGGACTGTTATAACTTTAAAGCTCGCAGGCATCAGCCCCTGGCCTGGGCTGTAGCAGTCCACTGTTTTCTCCCAACTCTAACAAAGAATCATGAAAATATCATATAAAACTTGCACTTGTTACAAAGAATGTATAACTACACATAATAGAAGACTAATATAAAACTAAATAAAAAGGACAAATCAATTAATTGACGTAATAATGAAAGCAATCAACAATGCCGGTCCCAAAGTTCCCAAGTACCAATTGCCATAGTTTCCTATTGGATATCAATAGTAAATTCCTCATTTGCATATAAAAGAATACCTGTTTGTCTTATTTATGTAAATCAAAACTAAAAGGAAATGACAAATACTTGAAGTGATCATCAAATGCAAGTCTTAAAGTTCCCAAGAACAAATTTTCACCTTATTTCAGGATGTTTGAGCTCGGGAAAAACTAGTAAACCAAAACTACAAGGAAACCACAAAATATTTAAAGCGATCGCCCAATCTCAGTCCTAGAGTTCCCTAGTACCAATTGTCACCTCATTTCAGGATGTTTGAGCTCGGGAAAAAATAAGTTCAGAAACTTGCATAGTTTCAAATACATGGATATTATAAGTAAACTCCTCATTCACAAACAAAAGAATATCTATTTAATTCTCTTACATATGTAAGCTAAAACTACAAGGAAATGAGCAAGGAGACATTAACACATATAGGAGTAGCAAGAATTTGAAATTCGACATATGATAGAAGATTATTATCACTAACTAAAAAAGGATAAATCAATTCCTCATTTTAGGATGTTTGAGCACGGGAAAGAAGTAAATTCAGAACATAACATAGTTTCAATCAATGAATGTCAGAAGTAAATTCCTCATTTGCAAACAAAATAATGTCTATTAAATAGTCTTATACACGTAAACAAATTACTACAAGGAAATGACAAAAGCGAGACACTAAGATATAGGGAAAATTTCTTTACCTGCAACTGCAATGTATCAAGGAGAAAATTCTTCACAATCTCTCCCTCTCCCCTCAACAAAAAAGCAAGCGCGGAGGGAACGAAATCACGAATAAAGACCTGATCATAATTCAATGGCTGGCTGTCCCCGGGATCGTTAGCAGCCACGGTCCCGACCGGGCTCCCACAATACCTCACCACCGCATCGTCCAACAACTTCCAAGCCTGCTTCTCAATCTCCAACTCCTCCCTCTTCGGAGCACCACTCCCGACCTCAACAACATCCTCAGAAGCAGAAACCTCTACATTCTCAACCCTAGTTTCACTCTCAACAACCACATTCCCATCTTTATCACTCCTCTCAAACACCAAAGCCTCCACATTTTCACCTAAACCCTTATCATTCACAAAAGTCCCAACAGATGTTGAAAAACCCCTAAACTTGGACCCAACATTGCAATCCCCAAAAAGATAAGAACTTGACAAAAACCTAGATTGCCCAAATCCCAGATTGGGCGGACCAGAAACTAAACCCTTGTGGGTCTTCTTCGATTCGCTCCGAGAACTCAAAAATCGACAAGGGTAGGCGTGAAACCCACGATTCCTATCAAAATCGAAACGATGATTCGAAAAATTCGATAAATTTTTCCTGGGTTTGTTGCATCTTGCGGGTGAGAATCGAAGAATCGCAGAGTTCCGACAAGTTACGAGAAATCGACGGGAAGCTTTCATCATAGAACAAGGCCCAACGAATCCAAAACAAAAAAAATTCGGATTTGGGAACGAATAGATCACATTAGGTGTCGGAACAAAACTTGAATCTATCTATCTAACAACCAAATGAAATATGGATGATAAGAAAGAATTGGGCAGTAAAAATAGGAAATTTATGATCTACCAGAGATTTTATGCACAAAATAGAAAGAGATGTGGAGAAAATAATGGCGGGTTCGTGAGAGAAATGGGTGGCGATGAGCGGTTTCAAATGTTAGAGAACAGTTTTTGTGTATGCGGCGACAGAGATTAGCGGAGGTCGAGGAGAGAGGCTGTGCCCGCCAAATATTTTATTATATACATTTGGGTAAACTACACATAACTACACCCAACTAAAGTCAAAAGACACATAGCTATTTCCATCTTTTAAACTAGACACCTAGCTACACCCAGAAATTGCAAATGGACACTTAACCCCTACCGTTAGATTTTCTGTTAAAATTATAAGTAATAGGACAAAAATGCCCTTGGTAAGACTTTAAATTTTCAAATCATGTCATTTCTGAGTTTTGGTGTGTTTTTTCGATCAAGCTTCTCCACAACCACCGTGTTCCTCGCCGGCCTCGTCTCCGACCGACTTCTCCGATCGTCTCCGACCAAAAATGGTGGTTGTGGAGAAGTTTGATCGAAAAAACACACCAAAACTCAGAAATGGCATGATTTAAAAATTTAAAGTTTGACCAAGGGCATTTTCGTCTTTTTACTTAAAATTTTAACAGAAAATCTAACAGTAGGGGTTAAGTGTCAATTTTCAATTTTTAGGTGTAGCTAGGTGTCCAGTTTGAAAGATGGGGATAGTTATGTGTCTTTTGGCCTTAGTTGGGTGTAGCTATGTGTAGTTTTCCCTATACATTTATTCGTTCCAATTTTTAAATGAATTTAATTTAATTTAACGTGATATTGGAATTTGATATAATTATGTATGTCAATTAATATTACTAGTTCGTGGTGCTCAACAAGATCTCGATATTAGTGAAATTCTGAATCGTAGCCGAGTCAGGAAGTCGAACACAAAGTCTTTAACTTGTGTATCGACTTCTTGTGGAAATCGTAAGCAAAGTAATGGACAGATAATAATAACGACACCAGAGATGATTACCCAGTTCGGTGACTCCGCACCTACGTCTGGGGGCACTTTGCCAGTGGAAAGGTTTTTCACTATCAGGTAGTCAATAGTTCAACTTCAAGCACCAACTAGCTATCACACAAGCTATTGTCCTAAGCTACTATAGATCTCACCGTGAATCACCTCGACCAGGAGCCTCTCCCCCTGTCTTTGAGATTCCCTCAATTCCACCCTTCGAGCAAGCTCCTATGCTCGGTGTCGTTGTCTTCTTGACGGAGTTGTGAATCTTCAATCACAAACAAAAACCCTAACCGATCCAAACACTTAGTCTTCGCAACTCAAGGTTTGATCGGAGCAAAATGTCCGTTCTAGCGAATATTCATTAGCCTCTCAACACGCCGATGGTGCACGGTTAAGAGCTCTGAGAAATCTTGCAATTGTCAGAACACGAACGGATCAACTGCTAATGGGAAGCCAATGGCTTTTTATAGCAGCTCACATTCCTAATCCTTCTCGGATCAGGAACAGGAAAGTCAGGCAAGTTGTTGCCGCCTTCCACGAACAGCTGGAAGTCGTCTTGCCTGTTCTGACTTCCTGATGGAATCAGGCAAGTCGAGTTGCCGCCAATTGCTGACGTGTAACTGCCAGCTGGAAGTCGCCTGACTTGTCGACGTCACTTTCTTGCGCTCCAAGTCTTCGTGGCGCCTTTCTTCTTTCGCTCCAAGCTTCGTCGAAATAGGAAAGCTTCAGCCTTTCCTAATCTTCGGCTAGCAACAAGTCGCTCCACATGTCATGTAACATGTTGCACGACTTCTTACATTTGCGCTAAAAAATCATGCCAACAAATGAACGTAGCAACAATTAGATTTGAAGTGCTCGGGATTAAGGTTGTTCATCGAGTCGGGTTGGATACACTCAACTCGGGCCGGACCTGACTCGGTTTGAGTCGGGTGGTGGAACCCAGACCAAGTACTTGACTCGGTTGAAGAGTCGGGTTCGGGTACACTCGGGTCTCGGGTGAGTCGGGTAGACCCAACATACCGGATACGAAATTTCCAATTTGTATGGAACCCAATTTGAATTTAATTTTAAAATACTCAAATTTTTATTCAATTCGAAAACCCTAAACCCATTTGAAATTGAACCGTAAACCCCAAAATTTAAATCCAAATCAGAAAACCCTAACCCCAATTTCAATTTGAAATCGAAATCCCCAAAATTTTGATTGAAATCAGAAACCCCTAATTTGACCTTAATTTTTAAATCCCCAAATTTTTTATTCAATTCAGAAACCCTAAACTCAATTTGAAATTGAACCATAAAGCCCAAAATTTAAATCCAAATAAAAAAAACCCTAACCCCCAATCCCAATTTCAAATCAAAATTCCCAAATTATAACTTCAAACCAAAATAAAAAAACTGAAATCGGAACTGAACCCTAATCCCCAATTTGTGGAACCGACATATCTGATATAATCTGCCTCTGCCCAATTTCAATTCACCCCAAAATCAATCCCAATTCGAACCATAACCCCTAATATTAAAAATCAATTTGAAACCCTAAACCCCAATTAGGAACCCTGATACACAAGTTCAAACTCTAACCTCAATTCCGAACCCCCAAATTGAAGCCCTTAAACCCCACTTCAAAACCCTAACCCCCAAATTGAATCACAAATCCCCAATACAAAACCCTAAAACAGAAACTCAGACTTACATGTGTTTGGCGTCGTGTGAATTTTGAAGGTTCAATCTCCAGTTCCACTAGAGAATCGATCCGTTGATGTGTCTCCTCTCCATTATTGCTTGACTTATAGTGGTGGAGATAAGCCTCGCCAATGGGTCTATTCACAATGGGAACTCCCTGAATCGATTCGATGGTGTGAAGACCAGAGGAGATCAAGGTCATGTCGATCAACGCGTACGCGATTGTTGAGTCTCGACTCGAGCCTTCTACTTTGTGTTTTTGGTTCTCTGTTCTTCGTCGAATTGAGAGGAGATGACGAGAGGTCGATAATATGTGTGTGGAGGAGAGTGTGACACATCAAGGACTGGCAACGGGTGAGATGAATCGGTGGAATGAAATCAACGGCTGAGATGAGGCCACATCGCTCGGTTTTGGCTGAGAGAGGAGGAGAGTTAAAAAACTCTCACAGAATCCCACATTGGAAACGTAGGAAGCTCTATGCGAGTTTATAAGCTATCGACTCTCAAATTATAACCAAACCAAGTGTGGGTGGGTTGGGCTACGAAGTTGAATGGCCTTCGATTTGGGCTGGGATGGGCCTGGTTGGTTATGTTGGGCTAGGGGTAGTAAACAAATTATATTTTTATATATAATGTCGGGTTGTCGGGTACTAGTGGATTATAGAATTGGACCCAATACTCGTCTCGGTCGGCTTGTCGGGTGGTCGGGTATCGGGTAAAATGAACAGCCCTACTCGGGATTGGCTCGTCTATAAAGCAAGTGAAGCAGTTGTTTTAGGATCACCTACAAAATAAGGTTCAAGTATGATAAAAAAATAGATTCAATTTTTAAAACCAACGTCCAAAATAATATTATATTAATCATTTTTTCTTTAGGTCACAATAATTATTGAGCCGGCCTTGAAGCATTTGTTGTCAATTTTGGATTCAAGTAATAAATTTAACTTTAGTTTCAACACTTTTACACGTACACATTTATTGGGAAGCGTTCTTTTCAATGCCTACCAATTGCTTGTTAAAAAGTCTTGATGAGCCTTTTGAAACGACCCGAGAGCTTTCTTCCGAAGGAAAGACACCTTGATGATTCATGCTTCTTTTCACGTACACGGTTTGATGAGTCATGCTCCTTTTCATGTAGAGCAGCCACTACCTACTTGGAAAGGGGTGTGTCATGGTTCTACTTCACCTCTTTAAAGGTGAATCACCTCTTATCCTCATGAAGGAAAGACACCTCCTCCTTGGCATGGAACATCTCAGGCTTGTAGGCACCAGATCATGCTTGGATGGCCACCTCGTGCTTCTACCAAATAACACGCCACATCGTGCTTAGTTAAAGTAGCTCAAAGTATGTACTTCGTGGGAAAAAACGAGTTGGACTTTGGTGGTTGTGATGTGGGGCGTTTCATTCTCCCCCTCCTATGGCGAAGACGTCCTCGTCGAGGATTCTCCATGGAACTTGCAAATTTGATCTTCAAATTGCCACAAATTCTTCGCCGGTTCCCAAGTAGCCTCCGTTGTTGGTAAGTTTTTCCATTTCACCATGAATTCGGTGTAAGCGGGAACACCTCTTCTTGACGCTCGTCGCTCATCCAAGATTGCTTCGACCTCTTGGTCGTGAGAGACGAAAGTGGCCGGTGGGGCGCATTTAGATACCTCCCGTTCTTGATCTTCCTCGTCGACATGGAATGGCTTGAGATTGCTAACGTGGAAGACCGAATGGATCCTTAATTGTGGAGGCATCTCCACCTTGTATGCGACCTTTCCAACCTTTTTAAGGATTGGGAAGGGTCTGTTGTATCGGCGTAAGAGTCCCTTGTGGAGCTGGTGAGTGGACTTCAATTGGTTGCTCCGGAACTTGACCATCACCTAGTCTCCTACTCGAAACTCAAGTGGCCGCCATCGTTGATCGGCCCACTTCTTCATCTTTCGAGAAACCTTCTCCAAGTATGAACGAGCTAAGACAGATTGCTCCTGCCAAGACTTGGTTGTTCGAAAGGCCCCTGGACTGCTCCCTTTGTATCCGTCCTCGATGGTGTGAGGCACGAACTGTTGCTGGCCGGTCACTAGCTCGAATAAGCTCTTGTTGGTCGCCTCGCTCCGCTGCAATTTATAAGAAAATTGGGAAACATCAAGTAATTTCACCCAATCAGTTTGGTTTGCACTTACAAAATGGCGCAAGTAGACTTCCAGCAAGTCATTCACTCACTCTGTTTGCCCGTCGGTTTGAGGATGGAAACTGGTGGAGAAACACCACTCCGAGCCCATGAGACGGAAAAGCTCTGTCAAGAACTTTCCTGTGAAACGGGGGTCTTGATCACTTATGATCGTGTGTGGAAACCCCCAATACTTGACAACATGTTTGAAAAATAGCTTTCCCGATGTCTCCGCCTTGCATTCCTTTGGTGCGGGAATGAAGGTGCCATACTTGGAGAATCGGTCCACGACGACTATTATGGTTCCGTTTCCCTCCGAGCGTGGTAGTGCGACTATAAAGTCCATGCTAATGCTCTCCCATGGACGTGACGGAATGGGAAGGGGCTCGAGTAGCCCTGCTGGAAGGTGATGCTCCACCTTGTCTTGTTGGCATATGAGACAAGGCTTCACGCACTTCTCGATCTCGTCCCGCATCTGTGGCCAAAATTATGCTGCTTCTACTAAAGCTCGCGTCCTGCGTTGGCCGGGGTGCCTAGCCCAAAGAGTGTCGTGACATTCTCGTATCAAGTTCCTCCGCATGTTTCCTCACTTTGGGACGAAAAGTCTCCTCTTCTTGGTGAGGAGCAAGCCATCTTCCACCAAAAATTGGCGCGTTCTTCCCTCTTTGGTGAGTCGTTGTGATCTAAAAAAGCCTAAAAGCGGAACAACACTATGGAAAAGAGAAGAGAAAACGTGATAACTCTCAAAGAGTATTTGTATTGAAAGTGGATATTGAATTACAAGTTGAATGATAATATTTACAATGAAAGGAGCTCCTATTTATAGCAAAAAATAGCAGCTCCTTCATAGATAAGCTTGCTATGCATGACCGCCACCTCCTCCTTCTCTTAAGCATGACCTAGATGTGTGCTTAACCTCCTTGGGTTGATGAGTCATGCTCCTTTTTCATGTAGAGCAGCCACCACCTACTTAGAAAGGGTTGTGTCATGGTCCTACTTCACCTCTTTAAAGGTGAATCACCTCTTATCCTAATGAAGGCAAGACACCTCCTCCTTGGCATAGAACACCTCATGCTTGTAGGCACCACATCATGCTTGGATGACCACCTCGTGCTTTTACCAAGTAGCACGTCACGTCGTGCTTAGTTAAAGTAGCTCAAAATATGTACTTCGTGGGCAAAAACGAGTTGGATTTTGGCGGGATTGATGCGGGGCGTTTCACTTTGGTATGATCTGTGAGGTGTATTGTTGGGATTGCCTAGTACCATTTTATTGGAATTACTGATTTTTCAAGAAAACAGTTAACTCTATTTTCTTGGCAAGGGAACATGGATAGATCGTAAAAGCTCAAGTTTATTAGTTGAGTTTGTTCCAACCCTCTATATACAATACACTTATTTTACGTGTGATTCACTTAACTTCTCCCTTTTATGCTCGTATACGCGTGAGATTTATTTTCCTTTCACACTCGTGTATATCAGCTTACATAACATATATAACACACTACATGTAACAGAGCTGAATAAAAACATATTTCAAAACTCACCAAATACAAAGAAGAAAATGGAAAGAGTACTAGAGATGGCATGGGAGCTAGTTCCCGGGGATGTAATATGGCATGACTGTGTAATAGGTTTGAATCATGGCGAGAGCCAGTATAAATAGAGCAACGATAAACGCAAAAACTTTCCAGAGATTAGGAAAGTAATCGCGTCTCAAGATGGCTATGTTCTTGGGCCAAAAGTTGCTGCAAAAACCATTCACTTCAACACACGCGGACGCGAACAAGAACTTGTCATCCTTGGTCACCACCACCTCATTGCACAGATTGTTGAAGAAGTCCGCAACGTGGCCGCAGTGCCCTAGACGGTTTGTCACCACCCGCCCCCTCTCGAGGACTTGAGCATCTTCTGAGAAATCAATGAGACAGTCCATGAGGTGAACATAGGAGGTGATGTAGCGTACCTGATGTAGGTCTCTAGGGACACACTGCTCAAAAGCAACCAGATTTCTGAGAAGTATCTCCATCACATCGTCCACCAACAAGTGTGGAATTTCAAGAACACTCTTGAAGGCATCGAACTTAATGTCCAGTAGATGTGCAGAATCTCCCCTCTTGATCTTGATTCCAGACTTGACTAGTGTCCCGATAGTTGGCATAAAGCATTCATCCAAACGGGCCTGGTGGTATAATGTTATCGGCGAGCTGGTGATGGATGGTCGGTAGCATTGATGCAGTAGATCAAGGAAATGCTTGCACTTCTCGTCGTCATCATCATCATCCACGGTGTTGCTTCTTATCATGTGTCGGTAGCGGATTTGTTTGTTGAGTCTCCAGGCCGTGGAAAAAAAGTTAAGGACATATTTGGAGAGCGAATCAGGGCGGCTAGTGTCACTGCAAGGTATAATGGGCAAAACTATGAGCTCGTACAACGTCTTGAGAACAAAATATGGAATTTGGTGTTGTGGTGTCTTCAAGTTCTGCAAATCCACGTGAGAAGCTCGTGCAAGTCTTAAAACCATTTCCTTTACTGCATGCAAGAACAATAAGCGTGACTTGCGGCGCAAGTTATGCATTTTTGGGAGTTACTCTGTTTTCTTTTATTTTCTTTTATTTCCTATTAATTTTTTTGTTTCAGTTTCCTTTTTTATAGCTCTACGTTTGTAATTGTTATCCTTTATTTATATTTCTAAGAAGCTTAATGAAAATCAAGTTGATTCCTACAATCTCAACGTCTTCCACTCTCTCTGTGCTTAAGCTTGGATCTGGTTTTTTCTAATATTTGGTTCTCGAGCAGCGACAAGTCCCTCTGAAGAGTCTGCACCATCCAAGCATTGCTAAATAAAGGGTCATGCTCCTTTCCCCACTCATGCAAAGTATACATGGAGTATCTGATGAAGAGCTCGATTATAAAGCAGCCATCGACCAACAGTATCTTCGCAAGGGCCTCCGAATTAACTTTGGAGTCATAAGCATAGCACGAACGTGCCTTGTCTTCTAAACTCGATATAGCTTCTGTGCATTTAGACAGGGTCTCTTGGGGGTCCTTAGTTCGGTTGAGAAGACACTGCATGTACCCTATCTTGTGGTGCTTCATGGCCTGCAAAACTGACGTTTCTGAGTGATGGAGAGGTCCAATGGAAACCAGCACGGGCGTGTAGGCATCCTCTCTCAGCCTGCGAAGCCGACTCGGAACCTCTATAATGCTCCAGCTTGATGAGCTCGGGTACCTCAATTTGTTTAACTCGGATTCAATCGATATCATCCAACTCACATTTGATGATCCAACACCCATATCTTCACTTCTATTTAATAATCTCCTATATGGAAATTTGGTGTAAATGTCTCCTTTCACTATGGGATTGAACATAAATGTTTGAGTCTCTGCTTCCAGGCACTCTGATTCTGCATTAAAGAACTGCTCAAACAGTTCCTCATTATACTTCATAGCTCTAGTACTACACACAAAATCATAAATCACTCATTACTTAATATCAACACTTCAAGTACACCATTTCAATTACATGGAAAAGTACATATATTGATCATTAATTATACATCATTTCCACATAGTCGTCCCCAATTAAGAATTGGGCACTCAGCTACACCAGCGATAGATCATAAATTCTCACCCGTTGAATATTTAGATGAAAATTTAGATTCAGGTGCATGTAGTTTCAGCTATCCGTCTTGATTGCTATTTAACAAAGAGAAGTTGTAAACTTATCATTATAATAAAAAAAAAGTGTGTGTTTTGTCTTAAAATGACATTCAAATTAAAACTATAATTGAGGAGAAGAAAGGGAGGGAAGGAGAACAAGCTGGATATAAACAATCATGTTATCAAGAGGTGCAATGCTTAAATATTAGATTCACGACAGATATTTTAAAATTGTTGCTCTAAAGAAAATAAACTTAATAAAGAAGCAGAGCACCATATTTATGTGTATGAAAAGACTTACTCTATCTGCTTCAAGAATGCCAAATGAAATAGAGAAGAAATGGGGGAGCTACAAATACAGATAGAGATAAGAGGTGAAGAATTTTAGGTTGAGGAGGACAGAGAAGGGATTGAGAAAAATCGTCTATATTCAATATTTCCTTGTGTGGAAATCATGGATGTTTGTTTGGGACCCAACAAAATAATTGTCACAGCCACTTAACATCAGCAACCCACTACATCTTCAACCTCCAGCTGTGTGCGGTTCCATTTCAACCAGATTTTTTTCTAATCAACAAAGTTATTCATTCGTTTCATATAAATTAATCTTCGCACGTATAAGGTAAGGATATACAAAAATTTATAGTACTTTGCAAATCACAACATTCAATTCGATTGACTGGAGAAACCTCATAATTTCATTGCAGTATTCTTACATATTTATATAAACTTCATTTTTAATAATTTAAATTTCAAAATTCTCAAATTATAATTACTACTGCATTCGTATAAAAATGTGGCCAAATATAAAGCTAATAAAAGACACAAAATTTCTATTAAAATTTTTGGATGTCGGGGTTAGAATCTGATTATGAGGTTGTATTCATTGTTTCGTCCTCTGCAATTTTGGTGTTATGGTCGGGACTTGATTTCGACCGTAAGAACTCCGTTTATGATTTTTTTGATTCGTTGGATTCTTCATTTTCTCACCTACGACTTTGTAGTTTTGCACGGAGCTTGGTTCTGACCAAAAAGGCGTCGTATGGAGCAAAACATAATCGTCGACGGATCCAAAGTACGTTGAACAGTTTTTCAAACCTGATTCGGGTGGTTTCTATCGAGGCTCGAGATCTAACTATGGCACTGAAATTGTCTATGCATAAGTTGGAGTTTGGGAGCATTTTAGATCTTAGAATGAGTATTGTACCATCAATTGTAGTAGCACATTGACTGGTCAATTCTTTGAATCATCAGTATGAACACAAGCGCAGTATGAAACCAAAACCTCCTCCTTAAAGACCCGTGTGGATTCAAATCTTGATTCCCACACAACCAACTTTCATATATTTAATGGATCTTTATCATTTCGATGTGTGTTAATATATGAAGATGTTTATCAACTGACGAGAAGATTCAAATACTCTCAATATGTGATGCTAATACATTCCCAAAACTCGGATGCAACATTTTCTTCGTGTCGGTCGACAATGCGAAGCACATTCTCAGGTGGAAACCCTGATTTCATTTTTTCATGTGGGATTCAATCAAATTCTCCCTCTCATGCTCATGTACACGTGAGACTTATTTTTTTTTCACGCTTGTGTACACATGGGCCTTTTACTTCAACACTCTCCCTAACGGGTAGCCTTGTCTACACGTGGGTCATAAAAAGACTGGACTTCTGCATATGGGCCGGAGTTTATAGGAGGGCGTAAACACACGGCCGGCTCAACGATTATTGAGGCCTAAAGCGAAAATTATAAATAAGACCTTTTGTTTCATATACACGAGATGGCATTCCAACAATTTTAGTAAGGTATCATGAGCCATATCCATCAAATCAAAGTGCACCATACACATAACAAACATTATAACGCAACTAACTCTATAGAATCAATATATTTAAAATGAAGAAAGAACTCACATAAACGACTATAATATAAGGCACATAAACTACTGTTTCTCAAAATCTCTACGAATCTAAATATGAAATTCCAGTGCTGACATTAGCTTCAAATTCACCTGATTAAACACTATATACATTATGAGCTCATCATGTATGCAAAATTAAGGAGCAAATTAACTTATAACAGCAAACAAAAAAATAATAACAACTAAGGACACACCCAGATAAAGAGAGCAACAAATATTCAAAACAAATAAATTTATTTTTGAAGGATCAAAACAGATAATATTAATTTACCTAAAAATTAAGTACATGATTTGATATAATTAAATTAATAAGCAGTTAAGAACCAATTAATTTAAGAACGAAGCAAGTAAACTAATTAAAACTTAAGCTACAACAATATCAATGTGACTGTGATTATTTGATAACACCAGATTTCGCCAACAATATCAAATCATCCCAAATAAACTGACACAACCTAGAATTAGAAGAGTAAGACAAGAATTTACTTCAAATACCAAATAATTTTGATTCTTAATCTCGAATTCGATTCATAGACGAGGACTCGATACAACTCAATAGTGGATTCAATTCGTAGTCATTATTAAATTATATTCTAGTTTTCCTATATTTAGTTTCTTTATATTTATATTTCTTTTTCTTTCTTGTATTAGGGTTTTCTATTATATTTCTATTGCCTCTATAAATAGAGGTCTCTTGTAATTCACAATACAATCAATTCAACAATATTCCTTATTGTTAACATGGTATCAGAGGCATATTGATCGTAGGCAAAATCTCTACAAATTTTTCGCTTTGCCCACTCGTCAATGATTTGTGATTCTGATGGGTGGGTAAGGCAATTCAATCTCAATTGATTCTGCTTTTTTTTTTTCGCTTTGCCCACTCGTCGGTGATTTGTAATAGCGATAGGTGGGCGAGGCTACGAAATCGCTTCCGCAAATATTCGTGAGGCTCCTTCACCGGACACTGTCCGAGGCCGCTTCGGTAATTTGGGTTACGATGTTGAAGATAGTTGGTCAAGAATGATGATGGAGTTGTTGATGCTTCAAATTGCTTGATTGGTTCTTCTCTCTTATGTTTTCTTCCAATAACTAGAAAGTACCCGTCGACTGTTTGTCGCTATCTCGATATGTTCTCCTTGTCTTGCATCTTAACTAGCTTCGGTTGGAATATTATTTTTCTTTGGATTGCTCGTTTCTTATCAGGCTCTGTTTTCGTCCTCTATGACATTTGTTTTGGCCAGCAGCCATAGTCCATGTGTACAATCCCGTAATTCGGAAAAGCTACCTCGTAATTCGGAAATCCCGTAATCCGGAAATTATACCTCGTAATTCGGAAAAGCTACTCCGTTATTCGGAAATCCCGTAATTCGGAAATCGCACGTGAGAGGATTGTTGAGCATCAACGAAATCCTTTTGAATATTCCAACTCGCAAGAAGGGAAAAAGACCGGAACATATTATGATTAGTCCAGTACGGCGTCCGTTCAGCGCATTTGGCATCATACATCATGCATCTATCATTGGTCGTGAGCGGCGCGTATCCTCCATCCTCAATCATCGCCACATCACTTCGACAGCATTCTTGGCAGCCGCAACTCTCGCCACAACTCAATACTATCAAGCTTCAAACTCAATTCTTGTTTCACCGCATTGAGTTTGAGGGGGGCTGTTAAATTATATTCTAGCTTTCCTATATTTAGTTTCTTTATATTTATATTTCCTTTTCTTTCTTGTATTAGGGTTTCCTATTATATTTCTATTACCTCTATAAATAGAGGTCTCTTGTAATTCACAATACAATCAATTCAACAATATTCCTTATTGTTAACAGTCACATATCTTTATATAAGAACGACAAGAACTTGAGTTTCTATAATATTAATTTATGAATTTAAAGCTCCATGGATTACTCACCGTTTGAAGAAGGAATTGAGGCGTCTCCTTGAAAATTGGAAAGAAATCTAGCTGGAACTGGGAACGAGATCAACCACAAAGATGAAAAGGCCGGAAAGAAAAATTAAATTAAAAATCGAAATCGACGGCCTGAAAAGATGGGATCGGCTCGTACTTGGCTACGAAGAATAGGGTATCAAATTTTGGGCCTTTTCTTTTCTAAAACACATAAAAGACCTGATATTTTGTGGGCCTAAAGCGTCTACTTTAGCAGCCTTACTGACGGGCCGGGCCTGCGTAAACACAAGGAACCCACACACCTGCTCTAATACATTGTAGAAAAAGACTCAAATAGTTTCGATAATTGTATTGAGTGCCAAAAACACGAATTTGTAGAACCTTACATATGTTTAATATGGAAAGAAAATATTTTTTTATTTAATAGAATTACATGTAAAAGGTAATAAAGTAAATAGGGAAATCAATGAACAAGTAAGAAATCGATTTGATTTCGTAATTGATTAACTAGAATCTCAACCCTCACCCTCAAGTTGGAGCATGAAAATTCCTAACTTGTGGAGAAGAACAAAGAAGCGTAAATATGTCAGTGACGCTCTTTGGAGTCAGCTCTATAGCGTTAGGCACTCCTCGCCTTTGGCTCTACGACGTCTTGCGCTCTACGGCTCAGCTCTTTGGCATCTTGCATTCAGGCTTCAGATTTATGGCATCTTGCACTTTATCGCCGCGTCTCTATAATGTATGTAATGCATTTGCTGATTGTTGGAGGTTAAGATTTTTATTAGAAAGAAAATAAAATTTTATTGATGATAAATTGATGAAGGAAAAAAAATTATTGCCCCGCCCACTCATTAGAACCATAGGCTAACGAGCGGGCAGAACCATAATATCAGCGAAAGGTAGGGTTGTAAACGAGCTGATCTTTTAACAAGCCGCTTGAGCATGACTTGTTAAATATTCGATTCGGGCTCAACATAATCGAGCACAAGCCGAATTTGAGCTCAAGATTAGACTTGTTTAATAAACGAGTCGGGCTTGATTCTAACCTTTTAAAGCTTAATAGGTTCGTGAGGCTCGTTTATTATTTAATGAAGTATATATTTATATCGGTATATTTATAAAATACTTATAATATAATTAGACAAGCCGAATCAATTCGAACCAATCTCAAGTTGGCTCATTTATTTTAATGAATTATTTATCATTTATTTAATTTTCAATGAATACTTGTATTTAAATTTAAGTGAATTGAATCAAGCCGAGCTTGGCTATTTTATTTTGAGTCGAACTCAAGTTTAGTTGTATAAACTCGTTTGAATATGAGCCGATTTCAAGTCGAACACTTTTTTCACAAGCCGAGTCGAACCCTGTCAGGATGAAGTTCAATTCGACTCGTTTACACCCCTAGCAAAAAGATAATAAGATCAGAACTCGTGCATATATAGTCTCTTACTTCAACACCTACCGCCTGAATCTTAGAAAAGTAACGTTCTAAAAATTTCACGATCAATGACATGATTGGTGAGAAGAAATTTGTTCTCATCTAAACTTATGCCAATACTTCTACAAATGTCTTTGTTCATTTTTCCAATTTTTACTAGCCATCCATTGACTATTAAATACTCAATTTTTTTAAATTATACTTCTACTGAAGCTTCAAATTGAGATAAATATTAGAATAAACTATTAAACTAGAATATAAATAATCTTTAGATTGGTCGGTTTAAACCGCAACCCACCTATAAACCTAACCAAATGAGCATCATTAAGAAATTTCATAATTTAAACTTAATAAAGTGAAGAGATCGACTGCAAACCATATATCTAATACAAATTTCAGAACGTCTAATATCCGTCGAATTAGTTTCATCAACGATTCTAAAAAAAATAATAAATGAAACAAATAAAAAATATATAAAAAGGGTATTGTGGTAATTCTGATATATATGTATAGACCTCCAACAACCCTAAATCAGAAACAAAGACCAAAATTGGATCACGCCGCTCTCCTCTTTTCGCGTCCAGACGCATTGCCGCGACTCTTCCGACTGCAATCCATTCTGGTGAGTCTACGAGTTCCCCAAGACGACGACAGCGAGCTCCAAGCGACGGCGATCTCCACGGCGGTGATACAGCTTCTCCCCATCGACGATTCGGCTCCTCCCATCGACGACAATTTGATCTAGATCAGCGACACCCCATGCGATGGCGATCCATTGAGGTGAGAATCGGTGCTTAACCGGAGCTTAATCGAGATCTTCGGTCTCTGTGTTTTTGTAGGTTGTTGTGGCAATGCGGATCAGATCGGAGAAGAGCGATGTCGTCGAACGCGAATCTAGACCGTCAGATCGGAGCTGGAGGTAAATGCTCTTCGTGAACAGGCGAGGGCGATTCTTGTGGAGGACTGGAACGTTCAGCTCGTGAAGTGTCTTGTGACGGTTTGCGGTGACACACTGCCAGTTTTATGACCTCATCAAGCTGTTTCGGATCGGAGGCGATTCTCCAGATACTAATTATTTGTTCATGAGCGATTATGTGGGAGAGTGAGTTCTTGGTGAATAAATCTATTGTTTTGGTTCTAAAAAGTTGGATTTGTGCTTGTTTTTTTATTTTGTGGAATTGATGAAGGTTGAATACTGGTTGATTTCATGAATTTGCTATGATATTTTCTTATAGATTATGATATACTGAATTGAATTTTGTAAATAATGTTGGGTTTTTGTGCTCTAGCACAATGTATTTTCAATCTAATCATGTAATAAAGATTATTAGTTGAAATAAAATCGGCATTCATATTACTAAGTGTTGTAGTAATATCTTAAGTATGATTTGATTTGTATCATTGATGTGTCAACACATAATAGTAGACCTACAGATCAAATAAAATCTTACTTAAGCAGTCCCTGATCATAATAGCTTCATAAGAAGCGACCGGTATGAGTCTAACTCTAAATGATCACCCTCTACTAATCATGGCCAGAAGGGGGCCAGAATTAGGTCATAATATCACCAGTCAGGGGTGATATAGGACGACCCGATCGTGAGTATGTTACATAGACACAGTCATGAACATACTCATATGTCGGCTCATGAAATCACATCCTCAGACGGAAGGACCATTGAGGTCAATATGTAATGAGTGACGAGTTTGACTCAGTCTAACGTCTCCTGTAAAAGGGTTACAATAACGACTGTGATTGGCTCGATCACAAGTTACATAAGTTGACTCAATGGATCGCTGAAGGATTTATCCCTCATACGGACGTGTGAGCAGATATCAGTTTAGGCCACTTGATGAGTACAACTGAAATACAATAGCATGGCCATGCAGTCGATACGTAGTATCAGTTATAATTCAGTTAACTCAGAATCAAGAAACAGGACAATGGAACGAGGATGACTTGTCTATGCCTCGTGGTTGTCAAAGATATCAAGAGGATAAAAGGATAAATTCATGAATGACAAGGTTAAGTCGAAATCTCTATAATCACAAGCGTTGGGTAATCATGATGTCTTGCTAGAGGCCACTCATGATGGAAAGGGTAAAATGGTAATTTTACCAGTCCGCCGACGTGTCGTGAGCCTAGAGGGTCACACACTATAGGTTGAGTAAAACGGATGGAATCATATGGAGGAATCATGAGAGAGACAAAATCCGGTTTTGGATTAAACCGGATTAGACCGATTTCGGTTTAGGATTAAACCGGAAATCAAGAATGGTTTAGCAGGACTAATTAATTATAATCTAATTAAATAGATTTAATTAAATTAGCTAAACTGGGCCTAGCCAGAATGGGCTAAGCCAGAATTGGCTTCTCTACATAATTAATTAAAAGCTTTGGGCTTTAAGCCCATTAAGGCCTTTAATTAATTAAAGTCCAATTAAGGGTTATAAAAGGGTAATTTTCAGATCTGAAAATTAAGTGAATTAATTTTCAAACCCCTAGCCGTCACTCCCTCTTTCTCCTAGCCGAGTTCGGCCACCTCCTCCCCCCTTGCTCCGTCCGTTTTGCTTGTTTCGATCTTCTAGTAAGGATCGTCGTGAGTATCCCCGGATTGCTCTTCCTGTGTGGACGTTCTTTAGAGGTTACTAAATATTATTTAGTAACAGAGAGATTTTGAATCAAGGTAAATTTTATTATAGTCTAAGATCTCGTGATCAATTCATGATCATGCAAAATCCAAATTATTTCGGATATTTGAGGTTAATTTCTTGTATGGGCATGAAATTATATGATTGGAACCCTCAAATAATTCTTTCAGTGGTATCAGAGCCTGGTTATGCATGATTTTGTATTCAAGCATGATAGGCTAGATTTAATTTTGCGATTTAATTCGGTATTGTGAATTGAAAAAATTGCAAATTATATGTTTTGGTTAATGAATTAATTGCTGGAATTTTTTAATGTTGCTGAAAAATATTAATTGATCGAGTAAGATCAGGATCGAGACCCGTGGGAGGCCGAGGCTAGCCGAGAGGCTAACCCCGGCAGCGCCACGGGCCGATCGGCCGGAACGGGAAGGCCGACTTGATCTGCCCGTGGCAGATCTGGCCGAGCCTCTAGGCTCAGACCAGGGGAGGGCTTCAGCCCGACCAGATCCGGCCAGGCGGCCCGCCTCGGCCAGCCCTCACGGGCTGGTCGGCCACGGCGCGGCAAGCCCTGGCGGCTAGGGTTTTGGCCGAACCCTAATTAACCCTCGGGTCAATTTTGGTTCGGTCAAACCAATTGGATTCGGGTCAGATCCGACCCAGAAAAATCCAGAATTTTTCAGCAATTATTAATTAAAATTTCAGACCGGTTCGGTTTCGATAAACCAGTGCGTGAACCGATTTAATTCAGAAATTAACCGGTTCAAGAAAACGGTTTCAATAAACCGTATTTTATGATTTAAATCAAGATAAAATTGGAAATGATATACTTTCTTGATAACATGCTTGTTTGATAACATGATTGTTTGATAACACGGTGTTTGCAACATGATTGCTAAGTTAGCCCGAATTTAGAATTTAATTTCGGTTTGCAACCAGCGAGTTGCTTATGGGTTGTAATTTATTAGTGACCTGCGTGTCACATCATTTATTTTATTTAAATTAAATGTAATTACAAAGTCCCAAGACAAGAAGAACCGAAGAGAAGGACGGTAATTCCAAGGAGGCGTGGAGCCAGTGGGAGTCCAGGAGAATGAGGAAAGACAAGACCTAGTATATGTTCTAGTTTATTCCAGTAGGGTTAGCGGGCTAGCTAAAGCAAATTTACATTTATGTTTTATGAATGTATGGTTGAATGCATGATTTAATTTTCATAAGTTCATGTTAATTAGATCATCACCCACATGTGTAAAGATTAATAATAATTAGTTAATCACGCACATGTAAAACCGAAATTGAAATTATCTCTACATGGATTTGTAGATGATAAATTCAAATTAAGATCAAATTATGATCAGTGATAATGAATATTTAAAAGGCAAATAATTTCAAGTCAAGCTAGATACCGCCCACTTTTCATCACTTCGATTAGTTCTCGGACTCATGGGTAGATACGATTAACGTGGATCCATGAGAATGGGTTCTAATAGAAGATGAACCAGTTTGCATGGGTGCGTGCACATTAGCGTAGTAGCCATGCAGATTGGACTATGCGTTGAAAATTGGTTGACTTGGCTGCGATTCTCAGATGATCTGAGCCAGGGTATCAGATATAAGACAATGCCGTATACACACAATGTATAAGCCCTAGCCAAGAATCACATGAAATTGTGAAAGGACTGGACCGTCCTACTCCAATGTCCAAAACTGGGCCATGAGATTAACTAACTTCAGTTTTGGGTATGCGGAGATCTTGGTTTAGATTCAAACACAAGAATCAGAAATGTTCATAATCAAGTATCTCTTACTTCAACTTAATTAAGAAACTGATCGAATTTATTTTCATGTATAGATTAATGGCACCTTCGCAACCCAAATCAACATGTTCTGGCAGTGAAGCCTTACAGTCTCTTCTGTCGAATAACAGGCTGACAGGGACCAACTTCCTGGTATGGGAGAGGAACCTGAAGCTTGCACTTCAGTATGACAGACATGAGTATATCCTTACAGACAAACCTTTGATTGAGCCTGCAGATGATGCCAGCGAGGCCGATAAGAACGCTTATGACAAGTACATAAGTGATCGACAAGATGTTGGCATCCTCATGGTCGAGCCCATGGAAAATAACACCCAGGACCAGTTCATGCATCTCATGGGAGATCCCCAAGAGATGATGGAGGAAATTAAAATATACTACCAGAAGAATGCTCGCGTCGAAAGATACGGCACTCTTAGGGAGTTATTTTATAACAGGCTGAATGCTGGTGAGGCAATGAGCCCACATGTCCTAAAGATGAAGCGGCTCTTTGATCGATTGGCCAGTCTAGGTCATAAATTCACAGAGCAGCTGAAATCAGAAATTGTCCTGATGTCGCTTCCAAAGGTTTATGGAGATGTGATCACAAATTACAATCTTCATAATATGGAAAAGACCATCAAGGAACTACATGGAATGTTGGTGACAGCAGAGAAAAACCTCAAGGGCAAGACCCCTGAGGTTCTGATGGTCAGTAAGGGTGTTAGCTTCAAAAGAGCTGGCAAACCTACTGGCAAGTCACCAGGACACTCCAACAAGGGCAAGGCACCAGCAGTGTCAGGTAAAGGTAAGGCGCCAATGAACCTAGCTGGGCAAATAATGGCACCTAGAGGTCCGAGAATCCAAGCGGTTCCTAGAACCGAAGGGAGCACCTCGACCTCAGAGGTGGTCTGTTACTACTGCCAGCAGCCAGGTCATTGGAAGAAAGATTGCAGGCATCACAAGGATTATGTGAAGAGCTTGCAGAAGGGAGCACACCCTTCAGGACCTGGATCAGGTATTTACGTTGTTGAGTATAATCTCAACGTTACTTTCTCAGACACATGGGTAGTTGATACCGGAGCAGAATCTCACATTTGTATTAATCTGCAGGATCTGGAAAGTAAGAAACTCCTTGGGAAAGGCGAGCGGGATCTGAGAGTCGGAGACAACAGTTCGGTGTCAACGACGGCTGTCGGTTCTGTTAGTCTTAGGATGCCCACAGGGCTTATTTTAGTTTTGGACGATGTACTATGTGTACCTACATTTAGTAGGAATATTATTTCAGTGTCCAGTTTGGACAAACTTGGTTTTGTATTTGCCATAGACAATGGCTTATTTACTTTATCAAGAAATAATATCGTTTATGGCACTGCATCTATGATTGGTGGATTATATATTTTAAATATTGATAACACTAACTACAGTTCAAACTATAACGTAAATAAGAGGTTGAAGTTGGATGACTTAAACCAGACAGTGATGTGGCACTGTCGTCTTGGCCACATAGGCGAGAAACGCGTCTCGACACTTCATAAGTGTGGGCTATTAAGCCCGTTTGAATTCACACCAATCGAGAGATGCGAATCTTGCATTATGGGCAAGATGACAAAAGCGCCTTTTGGCAGCTTAGGTGAAAGGGCGAGTGATCTCCTGGGCCTAATACATTCAAACGTATGTGGGACCATGAGTACACAAGCCAGGAGAGGTTTCAGATACTTCATAACCTTTACCGACGATTTCAGTAGGTATGGGTATGTCTATTTAATGAGACATAAGTCGGAGTCCTTTGATAAATTCAAAGAATTCCAGAATGAAGTACAGAACCAGCTTGGTAAAAGTATAAAGGCACTTCGTTCCGATCGAGGTGGCAAGTACTTAGATCGGGAATTTCTCAGTCACCTAAGAGATAACGGTATACTCTCAGAATTAACTCCGCCAGGAACCCCTCAGCTGAATGGTGTTTCCGAACGGAGGAACAGAACCCTGCTTGACATGGTTCGTTCCATGATGAGTCACGTCGACCTTCCAGTATCTTTCTGGGGCCATGCCCTAGAAATGACCGCATTCATATTAAATCGAGCACCTACAAAGGCAGTGGAGACCACTCCATTTAAGGTTTGGCAAGGGAAAGCTCCCAAGTTGTCTTTCCTCAAGATCTGGGGGTGCGATGTTTACGTCAAGCGGTTGCTTGGTGATAAACTCGAACCCAATGAAGATAAGTGTGTCTTTGTAGGGTACCCCAAGGGAACCATGGGGTACTACTTCTACAAACCCGAGGAGAACAAAGTCTTTGTTGCTCGAGGTGGGGTTTTCTTGGAAAGAGAATTCTTATCCAAGAATCCTAGTGGGAGTCCTGTGCTTCTTGAAGAAATTCGAGAAGACACAGAACAGCCTACAGAGATTGTAGAGGTACCCGATGAGGAAAATGATCCAAGTCCTATTCCAAAAGAAACTCCTGTAGGACCAAGGAGGTCTGAAAGATCTCGTCAAAACCCAGTCAGATATGGCTTCTTAGCCACAGAGGGTAATGACTTGATAATTGTAGATCAGGATGATCTCGCAACAGTTCAGCAAGCCCTGGCCAGTCCCAACTCAAAAGAATGGCAGAACGCCATGGATGAGGAAATGAAGTCCATGAAAGACAATCAGGTCTGGAACTTAGTAGACAGCACACCTGGGATAAAACCCATAGGTTGCAAGTGGATATTTAAGTTAAAGACAGATGTGGACGGAAAGCCTTAGACTTACAAAGCAAGACTGGTTGCAAAAGGTTATCGTCAAGTTCAAGGCATGGACTATGATGAGACTTTTTCGCCAGTAGCTATGATTAAGTCAATTCGGATGATGTTAGCCATTGCAGCATATTTCGATTACGAGATATGGCAAATGGACGTCAAAACTGCATTCCTTAACGGGAATTTGCAGGAGGATGTCTATATGACCCAGCCAGAAGGTTTTGTCGATCCAGAACATCCCGAAAAGGTGTGTAAGCTGCAACGATCCATTTATGGGTTGAAGCAAGCTTCCAGGAGTTGGAACTTACGGTTCAATGAAGCCATAAAAGAGTTCGGGTTCATCAGAAATCCAGATGAACCCTGTATCTACAAGAAGAGCAGTGGGAGTAACATAGTGTTCCTGGTGCTGTATATTGACGATATATTGATCATGGGAAATAACATCCCAACCTTGCTTGAGACCAAAGCTTGGTTAGGGAAGTGTTTCTCCATGAAGGACTTAGGAGAGGCCGCTTACATTCTAGGGATCAGGATCTACAGAGATCGATCCAAGAGAATTTTAGGTCTAAGTCAGAGCACCTATATAGATAAAGTGTTGAGAAGATTCTCAATACTTGACTCTAAGAAGGGAACCTCCCGGTAAGACATGGCATCAAGCTAAGCAAGAAACAGTGTCCTAAAACACCTGCTGAGCTTAAGAAGATGGAGGGAATCCCGTATGCTTCGGCAATGGGATCCATCATTTATGTCATGATCTGTACGAGGGCTGACGTATCGTTTGCCCTCAGCTGTGCCAGCAGATTTCACTCTAACCCAAGCCGAGATCACTGGATTGCCGTCAAGTGTATCCTCAAGTATCTGAGGAGAACAAAAGACGCATTCTTAGCGTATGGCGGGATAGAAAGAGAACTGAGCGTCACTGGATATGTTGACGCTAGTCGGCGTGGGTCAGAAGCTTCTTGAGTGGATAAGATGTACTGCCACGAACGTCTGATCCCGGGAACTTATGTTGTGACAACACGGGGGCCGTAGCACTTGCTAAAGAGCCCAGATTTCATAACAGGACCAAGCACGTTGAGATAAAGTATCGCATCATCAGAGAGATGGTTGATAAAGTTGAAGTAGAGATAAACTATGTTTCAACGCATGATAATCTAGCTGACCCCTCAACTAAGGCACCTCCGCAGACTAAGCATGAGGAACATGTCAGGGGAATGAGTTTAGATTGGAATACCAATTGGGTCTAGGGAAAGTGGGAGACTGTTGGGTTTTTGTGCCCTAGCACAATATATTTTCAATCTAATCATGTAATAAAGATTATTAGTTGAAATAAAATCGGCATTCATATTACTAAGTGTTGTAGTAATATCTTAAGTGAATTAATTTTCAAAACCCTAGCCGTCACTCCCTCTCTCTCCTAGCCGAGTTCGGCCACCTCCTCCCCCCTTGCTCCGTCCGTTTTGCTTGTTTCGATCTTCTAGTAAGGATCGTCGTGAGTATCCCCAGATTGCTCTTTTTGTGTGGACGTTCTTTAGAGGTTACTAAATATTATTTAGTAACAGAGAGATTTTGAATCAAGGTAAATTTTATTCTAGTCTAAGATCTCGTGATCAATTCATGATCATGCAAGATCCAAATTATTTCGGATATTTGAGGTTAATTTCTTGTATGTGCATGAAGTTATATGATTGGAACCCTCAAATAATTTCTTCAGATTCTAGCCGGATTTGGACCAGCGACTTGGGTTGTGTTTCGCCGAGAACCACTCGAGACCGAAGGTAAAAAAGGGTTCGTTCCGATTTGGCTGCTGATTAGTTCATACAATTATATAGTGAACATTCTAATGAAACTATGTCATAAACCAATATTACATAGAGTTTGATCAATAAAACGATTGTAGATTAAATATTTAAACATAGTAGATTGAACATATTACATGAATTATATTTGATGACACATATCAGATAAAACTTATCATATGAATCATATTTGATGAATTATATTTGATGACACATATCAGATAAAACTTATCATATGAATCATATTTGATGACACATATCATATGAAAAATGAAACCAATTCAACATAAGATATTGAACTAATAAGGAAATAATATTAAAAATAAATAATGGTATAAAAATACGTTTATACCCCTATGATGGTATAAAATAAAATAAAAATTTATAGTTAATTCATATTCACATTCGTATGTCATTGATGAGTCAGCATTAAATTTGACCATTAATTATTTCATCTAATGAATCACAAGCATTCTAAAATTTGTAGTGAATTGATAGGTTTGTTTCCGATTGAAACCTCTTAATAAATAGTTTCGATCCTAAAATTCATACTGCAGTTAATTAAGTAAGATATTTCACAATAACAATAATTAATTAGATAAATAGTTCATATAACAATAATTAATCAGGTGAAGGGAAGAGAAAAAAGAAAGAAATCCCAAGATTGTGGAGAATATTCTTGGTACGATTTTGTGGAATCAGTCAGATTCTGTGACTAATACCACAAAAAACTTCTCCGACAAAATAAATTAAAGGACGAATATTCGCAGGAAGGTGCTATATTTGGTGGGTCCTCTGTTGAAAAAAGGGTCACTGCCTGGTCTTCAGTTAGTCGGTTACTGTTTAACATTATCTTTCAATTAAATATTGAGATCACACAAAAATAAATAATTAAATATTATGTTTTGATAATTTAATTTTGGGATAATGTCACCAGACTACTCTTAAAGTTGACGTTTTTTCACCTCAGTACTCTACAAAAAATTTTGGCATTGTGGGTACCCTAAATTTACAAAATTGTCACCGTTAGTATCCAATGCCATTTCTGTCCATTTTTTTTCAAAAATTTGTTAACTTTTGAGTTGAAAAGACTAAAAATACCCTACATACCTTTTCAATTTTCAAAATGTGCCATTGACCTATTGAGAGTTGAGTTCTTAAGCTTCTTGCTCCAATTCTTCTGTAAATTCATGGAGCGAGCAAGTAAAAGTCAGGCTTAAGGTGTAAATTCTCCTATTTCTTCAATATATGCCTTTAAAAACTTGACAAATTGGTATCATAGGTATCGAACATCCGCCATAATCAAGATCCACGGCCATGGACGGCGAAGAAGCAAGCACCAACGGAGAAAACGGACTTGAGCCACCTGACATATAGTTTGAGCAGGATCCATAGCAGTATCTAGAAGCTCCGTGCGATGGTCACCAATTGTGGACCACCGAAGTCGAGGATGGGCGAGCCTTGCTGATCCCGATGAGTATTAGTTGGAATCAGAGCTTCAAGAGCCAACTCCATGGTAGCAACTCGATGCCGAGCTCTGATCAAGAAAGGCGCATCGTCGGCCGAGCAAGCTGTCGGCTCCAATTCACACAGGACTGAAGCCGAGCTTCCGATACTGCGAGGTTGAGCTCAGATCGGGGATGGCGATCGATGATCCGGCCAAGGAGACGAAGCGGTGCCTGCTCCAGGTTCAAGCTCGACTGCGTCGCACCGACGCCGAGCTCCGATCGACAGCCGAGCAGTGTCGGCTGAGCGAGTCGCGAGCTCCGATCTGCTCTGAATCGAAGCCGAGCTCTCGATCTTGTGAGATCGAGCTCGGAGATAAGGAGCTAAGCACTCTGATTTGCTCCAAATCGAAGCCGAGTTTCCGATCTTGCGAAATCGAGCTAGAAATCAAGGAACGAGGCAAGGATGATGGAGAGAGAGAGGTATGGAGGAAGAAGGATTGATAGTAGAAGGATAAATTTTGAAAATTTAAAACACTTACGGGGGCATTTTAGTCTTTTCATCTTAAAAGTTAACAGATTTTTGAAAAAAAATGGACGAAAATTGCTTTGGGTACTAACGGTGACAATTTTACAAATTTAGGGTACCTACGATGCCAAAAAAAAAAATTTAAAATATCCGGGTGAAAAAACGTCAACTTTAAGAATAGTAATGTGACATTATCTCTTTAATTTTAGTGGTGCCGGTCATGATTACCATATTTTTGGTAAAAACATATATAATTGAATAGGGTTTAATTTTTACTTTAAATACCACGTGTTAATTTTATATTTTAGTATCATATATCGATCATGTAACATAGTAACACATTATTAAGCTACTACTCTTTCATACTTTTATCAAGGGATAAGAGTTCTAATTGTCCCATATTTCCTGCCTCGTGTATTGTTTAATAAAAGAATTCACTTCTCAAATTACATACCGTTCATATTTAAAAAATTACATATTTCACAATTAAGCAGTACGTTGAAAATTCGTCAAGAAGTTGACAAGTTCGTGTAAATTTTTATTGGATTTGAAATTTTATACCTAAATATTTCATTTGATAACTTGCTGCTAATTCGTTTCCGTAGGTTTTCATAACCATGCCTCAATAAATTAGTCCGGTCTTTTTCTTGAAAGACAAAATTGATATAGTACGATAAAAAAATTAATGTTGTGAAAAAGTGTTATACGTGAGTATTAAAAACAATTAAAATTAATTAACATTGCAAGTTTACTAGAACAAATAAAGTGATGAGAAAGAATGAAGATATAAGGAAATTACAAGTGAAAGTGGAAGAAGAAAATGTGCTCTTGGTTATTCACTTTCTCAATGCCAATTGCATATATTTATACACAAAAATGTAATGATGAAGCTAGATGAAATGACAACTCAAGCATCTCTAAATCAAGCATCCTCTTGGACACCACCGTTCATAAATATGTAAGTGGTGTTGGATGTGCTTAATAGCTGCCTCGTTAAAAACCTTTTCAGAAAAATCCAGTGGGACAAAACCTGAATAAGGAAAAAAGAGTGCAGCGCACAGTACAGAGTGTGATCATCTTCATATTCTTGCTCCCCCTGATCGATGCTCCCCCTGATGATCGACAGAGTTACTTCGATTGCTTACTAAGTCGACGCATGCCGATTCGCCATACTAACTTCTCAAAGGTGGATATCGGTAAACTCTTAGTGAACAAATCTGCAAGATTTTCGCTGGAGCGGATTTGCTTGACATCAATCTCATTACTCTTCTGCAGTTCGTGAGTGTAGAAGAATTTAGGCGATATGTGTTTGATTCGATCTCCTTTGATGTATCCTCCTCGTATGTGTTGAATGAATGAGCGCAAGAACACACATTCCCGACTAGCTTCATGTAGTGCTAGAATTTCTGAATGATTAGAAGATGTTGCCACCAAAGTCTGCTTCATAGAGCGCCAGGATATTGTTGTTTCATTGCAAGTAAATACATATCCTGTTTGGGAGCGTGCTTGATGAGAATCCGAAAGGTATCTAGCATCCGCATATCCGACCAAGCCAGCGCTATTTGAGGATTTCGAATACAATAATCCCAAATCTTTGGATCCACTCAAATAGCGGAATATATGTTTAATTCCGTTCCAATGTCGTCTTGTCGGTTCTGAGCTGAATCTTGCAAGTACATTTACCGCAAAAGCTATATCTGGCCTTGTACATTGCGCCAGATATAATAAAGCCCCGATCGCATTTAGATATGGTACTTCAGGACCAAGTATCTTTTCATCTATTTCTTTGGGGCGAAAAGGATCCTTCTTAGGATCAAGAGACCGAACGACCATTGGAGTACTTAGTGGATGAGCATTTTGTATATTGAAACGTTTCAGGAGTTTTTCAACATATGTTGATTGATGGATTAAAATTTCACCCGAAATATGCTCGATTTGCAGGCTGAGACAATATTTTGTTTTCCCCAAATCTTTCATCTCAAATTCTTTTTTGAGATATTCTGCAGTGTTTATGATCTCTTCAGGAGTCCCAATTAAATTTATATCATCAACATATACTGCCACAATAACAAATCCGAGATTTGTTTTCTTGATGAATACACATGGGCATATAACATTATTCTTATATCCTTCTTTGGTAAGATATTCGTTAAGACGATTATACCACATCCTACCAGATTGTTTCAGTCCATACAATACCCTTTGTAATTTTATTGAATATAGGTTCATTGGACTATTTTTAATTGCTTCCGGCAATTTAACTCCTTCAGAGAGTCTCATATAAATATCCGTGTCCAACGTACCATATAAATAGGCAGTGACAACGTCCATCAGATACATATCCAGTCCTTCAGAGACTGTTAAACTGATCAAGTATCTGAAAGTAATCATATCCATTACAGGTGAATATGTTTCATCAAAATCGATGCCAGGTCGTTGAGAAAAACCTTGTGCTACAAGTCTAGCTTTATATCGAACAATTTCATTTTTCTCATTTCTTTTCTTTATGAACACCCATTTGTATCCAATTGGTCGAACATCTTCTGATGTTCGAAGTATGGGTCCAAGGACTTGCCGTTTTGCCAATGAAGTCAATTCTGCTTGAATTGCTTCTTCCCACTTTGGCCAATCGTGTCTTTCACGACATTCATCAATACTATGTGGCTCAAAATTAAAATCGTTCATTATCTCACATGCCACTGTGAATGCAAAGACTTCATCTCTATTGATCGATTTTCGATCCAAATATTCATTAATATAGGAATGATTAATGTGTATTTCCTCACTTCTTTGTTCTTGCAATTCTTCAAGAATTTTAGAACTTTCATTTTCTTTTGGGATCGATGGTTCTACGGGAACCAATGGTTATTCAGGAACCGATAGTTCTGCTGGAACTATTTGTCTATTCATTTGATTTTTTCGTTTACGGGATTGATATCTTTTGCCCCCAACGGCCTCCCACGCTTCTGTCGTGTACTATAGGAATCGACTGCTGCTTTCGAATTATCATCATTAACTTTAATTCTCGCAGGTGTGTTGATAACATCTATGTATGACCTTGTCACTTTTGATGTATCTGCAAATGCATCAGGCATTTGATTTGCAACATTTTGCAAATGTATTATTCTTCGTACTTATTTATCACATTGTGATGTACGTGGATCTAGATGAGACATGGAATTTACTTTCCATTCAATTTCACGCCTAACTTCAGGAGGTTTTTTATTTCTACCCAAATGTGGGAGCGTCGTCTCATCAAAATGACAATCTGCATGTCGTGCAATAAATAGGTCACATGTCAAAGGCTCAAGGTACCTGATAATAGATGGTGAATCAAAACCAACATAAAGCCCCAATCGCCGTTGAGGTCCCATTTTCGTGCGTTGTGGAGGTGCAATAGGCACTTGCACAGCACAACCAAAATTACGTAAATGAGATATATCAGGTTGATGTCCACACACAAGCTGCATGGTAGAATATTGATGATATGCACTAGGCCTTAACCGAATTAAAGAAGCAGCATGTCCCCAAGCGGAAACTGATAATTTTGATTGCATTAACAATGTTCTTGCAATTATCTGTATACGTTTAATGAAAGATTCTGCTAAACCATTTTGGGTATGCACATGCGGAACGGTATGCTCAATATCAATACCCAATGACATGCAATAATCATCAAATGTCTTAGATATGAATTCACCAGCATTATCAAGACGAATAGACTTTATCGGATAATCAGAAAAATGTGCCCTTAACTTAATGATTTGTGCTAACAATTTTGCAAATGCAACATTACGAGTTGACAGTAAGCACACATGTGACCATCTGCTGGATGCGTCAATCAGAACCATAAAATAATTAAATGGTCCACTAGATGGGTGAATAGGGCCACATATATCTCCCTGGATTCTTTGCAAAAATGATGGAGATTCAACATTAACCTTTGTCTTTGATGGTCGGACCACTAATTTTCCTTGTGAACAAGCGGTACAAATTATTTCATTGGACAAAAAAATCTTCCGGTTTTTCAACGAATGTCCACATGAATTTTCAATGATCATACGCATCATCGTTGATCATGAATGACCAAGACGATTATGCCAAAGCATAAAATCATTTGGATTAAAGAACTTCTGGTTCAATACCGCGTAGACTTCAACTGTTCTTATAGTTGTATAATACAACCCAGATGATAGAACAGGTAATTTTTCTAATACACGCTTTTCACCACAATCTTTTAATGTGATACAAAGAAACTCCGTTTCATTTTCACTTGTGGTCTCAATATGATATCCATTACTGCGGATATCTTTAAAGCTAAATAGATTTTTTCTGGATCTACTAGCATATAAAGCATTATGGATTTCTAACCGAGTATCATTTCACAACAATATAGAAGCTCTTCCGGAGCCTTCTATAATATTTGCTGAACCCATAATAGTATTAACATTTGCCTCAACCAAGGTTAGACATGAAAAATATTTCTTTTCTTTAAAGATTGTATGTGTAGTGGCAGAATCAACAATACACACATCATTGCTATTTTTGTCAACTGGGGATTTATTTCCGAAATCCATATCCTTTCATAAAAGGAAAAAAACATAACATTAGATTACAAACATTTGAAAGGATTACATAATACAAAAACATAATATATTACAACATCATGATTAGTTAACAAAGGTCCATGCTATGTCATCGGAAATCAAATTTCCTATATTTCCGCCGTCATCTGCAAAGAAGTCAGAGACATCCAAATTAGTCAGATCTACAGGATCCGAGTTATCCATAAAGTTTGTCTCTACGACTTTTTCTTTTCCCTTAATTGATGCTTGATACAAGACCACCAAATGCTTGGGAGTACGACAGGTACGTGCCCAATGCCCTTTTACACCACACCTAAAACATTCATGTTCACTGCTTTTGGGTGTCTGAATTTGTGGGCATTTTCCTTTATCGCACTTCTCAAATTTGTTCCACTTCTTGTGAAGCATTTTGTCATTTCTCCCACGAGGGTGAAAATTATTGCGCCCACGGCCACGACCGCGACCACGACCACGATTAGGGCCTTGGCCTCTCCCAAAAGAAGGATAATCATCATAATTTGTCACATTCACTTCAGGGAATGGTGAACTGCCAACGGGGCGAGTTTGATGGTTTTTCATCAACAACTCATTATTTTGTTCAGCAATCAATAAACATGCAATTAAGTCAGTGAACTTTTCAAATTTTCGCTCCCGATATTGCTGCTGCAGAAGCATATTAGATGGGTGAAACGTGGAGAACGTTTTCTCAAGCATCATAGCATCAGTTCTGTTGTCTCCACACATACGGAGCATGGATACAATTCTAAATACAGCAGAATTGTATTCATTTATGGTCTTGAAATCTTGTAGTCTAAGATTAGCCCACTCATGTGATGCTTGAGGTAAGGCAATAGACTTCATGTGCTCAAATCTTCCTTTCAGCCTCTTCCACAGATCAAGTGGATCTTGAATATCTAAATATTCAGCTCGCAGACCAGAATCAATATGATGACGTATGAAAATAATGGCCTTTGCTTTGTTCTGCACAGACTCTTCATTATCGTCTACAGTAACTTCTCCAAGATTCATAGATCTTAGGTGGAGAGTAGTTTCCAAAGCCCATTCAAAATAATTTTTCCCGTTGAGACCGAGGGCAACATATTGGTATTTCACTAGGTTCAACATCCTGAAAAATTTAACCGCAATAACACAATTAAAATATGTCCAAAATATTTATTCAAAAATATGACATATTTTGTGGATATTTAGAACTGCTGGTTCTAACTTTTAAAACCTTGATTTTTAGTCTTGGTATCTCATGATGTAGCTCGTGATTTATACATTGATTTGGAACTTCGGGTTCCGTAAATTTTAGAAATTCGTAAACTTCTGGTTTACATGAACATCATGTTCAACAACTTTTTTTTCGGCAATTTTAGAACTTCGGGTTCAAAATGTCTTTAGTTTTGTAAACTTCGGGTTGCAAAACATTATACATAAATATATAACAAGTATAATAATAGCAGATACATTTTTGATGTGAAAGATCCAATTTAAAATTGGCGATCACAGAGCATACTTATAGATAAATAATAAGTAAAGTAAATTTATGAAAAAAACATAAATTCAAAAACTAAATTAAATTTAGTTAGAAATATAAAAATTAAGATAACCGAGCTATTCGTGCTGATAACGTGTTGTGAAAAAGTGTTATACGTGAGTATTAAAAGCAACCAAAATTAATTAACATTGCAAGACTACTAGAACAAATAAGGTGATGAGAAAGATTGAAGATATAAGGAAATTACAAGTGAAAGTGGAAGGAGAAAATGTGCTCTCGGTTATTCACTTTCTCATTGCCAATTGCATATATTTATACACAAGAATGTAATGATGAAGCTAGATGAAATGACAATTCAAGCATCCCTAAATCAAGGGCATGGTGATGAGAGAGTAGAGGCATGGTAAGAAAGAAGAGTAAAAGAATGGTGAGAGAGTAGAGTAAAAAATGGTGTGGGTGTGGTTAGAGAGTGTATGAGTACGGTGGTGTTCACCGTTCCTTTACAACATTTAAAAAGTTATGATAAATAAAGAGAAAAATCTTCTCCACACTTGTTGTCATAGCTTATCTCTTCTTGATTCCCATTTGCTGGTTGAAATTTGGACCAACTAACATAACTAAAAGTCGGTTGTACGTGTTCAAAACATATTATTACCCTAATATGTCATTAAATTACATTATCTTAATCTAATGTTGACTTTAGCACCAGATAATGTGCCCCGATCCAACACGTGGACGCTTAAGATCTGGTGGGTCCCACATGGACTAAAATAGAAATAGATGAAAGTGTCGGCAGTTAACTTTTCAGACGTCTGTGATAAAGCCACGTGTCAAGATTGCACGCGTGGTGGGAGCAGGTCGGTCGGTACCAGTTAAAAATAATCCTGTTTTTATTGGCTCTTTTTGACCCACCTTTCATTTTCATTTTTTTTGGACAAGATAATTATTTTTCTTTTTTCATATTTTAATTTTACAAGGTAACGTCTCTCGATCTCTTGCGTAGCAATCTTGATTTCATTACAGCCGTTGATTTCACTGTCAAAGCCAAAGTTCAACAATAATATTTGATATGACAATCCATTTTTTGTCAATTGAAAAACGTACACTTTTTAAAAACAAAACAAAAATCAACATTATGGATCTAAAACAAACCTTGCCGTTAAGAACACCAAGGGTTGTCCGTGTAACACTCAATAAAATTATTATGAATAAACTTGATAAGCATATATATTGTATCGTTACAAATTTTTCGAAATAAACAATCACAAAACGAGGGATCTATTCTTGATAAATAGACTTGAAAATCGACAGTAAAACACTCAGTCAAACCTTCCGCTTAACCTTTTACGCGAAGCACCAAAATGCTTCTATAAGTTTTACGGCTTCCACCTCAATTGAGTTAAGAAACTCCTTAAACTACTTTCATGAAGCACTTATCAAGACAACTCCAATGATCTTGTGATACCAACTGAATCCCCGCAATCATTTCAGCAGATCAAGAGTCTTGTGCTTTACCACTTTTATTTTAACCCCCCCTCCCCTAAATGGCCCAAAGGGACATCACGAAATCATATTGGAGTTTGAGTAAGCCGAGACCCCCTAATTCAATGTGTTTAAACAAATCTATCCAATGACGCCAAAAACACCTAATCCCTTCCAATAACGAGCCATCATCCTTCTTGGAACTACATACATATTTGTCGACTTGTCTCCTTCGTCTGGGTCGCCCCCACCATCCCCACAATAACTTTCCCCTCACCGTACACACTAAGCTTGAGTGCATGGACGAGAGTTCTGGCAAAGATGAAATACTCGCCAAGACCGAGATTGGAACTAGTTATCACTGATTTGACTCCCTCCTTCGGGTCATCGCGGCCGACATCGGCCTAAACTTTCCTTTCAATGGAGCATAATTGTTTCCTCTTATGCAAACAACTAAAACCACTCATTCCCTGAATCATACTCAACACTTGCTAATTGATCGAAATCCAAAAAACCGTAAAAAGGGATGTGTTCCCAATTTGAAACTGATACCAATCGCTAATAGGGGATGAATGGAAGTAAGTATCATCAACACAAAGAACCTCGCGGATACGACAACTTCCGAACAAATCTCAACAAAAACTGCTCAAAATTACTAAAATCACCGCTCGACGAGAACACGCCACAGAAGCGAGACGCTCTCACATGAGAGAAAATGAAAAAAAAGGTATTTCATTATTAATTTTCGTACGATTTTGGATGGACCATTCAAATCAATTTATCTTTCAATTATTTCTAAAAATTTAAGACGAGATATTTTGTCCGTTTTATATTAATTACAGCGAAATGAAAATTTTGAGGTATTTCTATTTAATTTTTCCCATTTTCGGACCATCCGTGTCCCCATCGAATAATGTTTTCACCATGTGTACGGTCAGATTTCGTTGCATAAGAATTTTAACAAACAAGATTTGACTTGTCGACTAAGAAGCTAACGACGTTTACATCAAAACAAGCAAATAAGTGTTTAATTAGCATAATCGCATAATCCCGTTTCTTAATATCCATAGTTTAAGTGACCCATTAATCTCTATAAGAACCACCCAACCCTTAACCCAATATATCCACGCACCAAAGCCTTCAAGCAAAAGCAAAAGCAAAGAAAATCATCACTTTCTAGCCAACCAAACACTCATTTTCTCACTAATCACTCGACAACAACATGGTTCCTCGTATCACCAATCCCGACAAGACCACCGGACTGGTGAAGGCGGCGAGCATGTCAAGCTGCGCTTACGTCACCTTCTTGGCCGGAAACGGAGACTACGTGAAGGGAGTGGTCGGACTCGCCAAGGGACTCCGGAAGGTGAAGAGTAAGTACCCTCTCGTCGTCGCCGTCCTCCCCGACGTCCCGGAGGATCACCGCCGGATATTGATCTCTCAGGGATGCATCGTCCGGGAGATCGAGCCGGTCCACCCGCCGGAGAACCAGACCCGGTTCGCCATGGCCTATTATGTAATCAACTACTCCAAGCTTCGTATTTGGGAGGTAATATAATTATCTATTACTTTTTAATGAATACAGTAGAAACTCTTTAAATTAATACTCTCTGAAATAATAAATTTGTCCGGTCTCGATTTGGGCCAATGTAAAAAATTGAAAAACTCGATAAAATAATAAGATAATAATTTTTCGGAAGATCCCTTTATAATTTTCTGTCCCAAGAAAATCATAAATTAATAATTCATAAAAACTGAAAAAAAATATATTACACTCTATTCAAATATGATTCAATAATTGTCTGTTTTCTTTTAAAGTTCAAGTATATTTGGAGCTCATCTCCAACTTTTCTTATTCCATCCAATAGCTCAGATGTTGTATTTTTGTATTGTTTCATAAAGTTGTGAAGAGTGTTCGACGTCATATGTATAATTACTTAGTTTATACGGAAATATTAATTACGTTGAATCGGTTAAAAACACTTTAAATTAATAATTATTAATTTATCAATAAATTAATAACTCTCTAAATTAATAAACTTCTCCGGTCCGACACTATTAATTTATAGAGTTTTAAATGTATGTCGAATTAAAGGCCCGAATGCGAAAAGAAAATAAGCTCCACGTTGGAAGGAGTGAAATTATTTTATCTTAATCCCATGTGATAATTGACTTTTTATTGGAAAATCTAGATCGATATATACAACTCAGTTTTACAAATTAACACATGAGATTAATTAAATTTAAATTTATTTTGTAGTTTGTGGAGTATAGCAAGATGATATACTTGGACGGGGACATTCAAGTGTTCGACAACATAGACCACTTGTTCGACCTCGCCGGCGGCTACTTGCACGCCGTGATGGACTGTTTCTGCGAGAAGACGTGGAGCCACAGCCCTCAGTACTCGATCGGGTATTGCCAGCAATGTCCCGACAAGGTCCGATGGCCGGTCGAGATGGGTCCGAAGCCTCCTCTTTACTTCAACGCCGGCATGCTCGTCTTCGAGCCCAACCTCTCCACCTACCACGACCTCCTCGCTACCCTCAAAATCACCGCTCCCACCTCCTTCGCCGAACAGGTACTATCACACTGATCCTGATTTTACATATCGAACTGATCGACGTTACAGCTTAACAAATTACATGACTAATATTTGTTTGTTTTGATTTAGGATTTCTTGAACATGTTTTTCCGAGACGTGTACAAACCAATCCCTCCGATCTACAACCTTGTGCTTGCCATGCTCTGGCGCCACCCTGAGAACGTTGATCTAGACAAAGTCAAAGTCGTTCATTATTGTGCTGCGGTGTGTACTAATAATAATAATTAACTATAACTAAATTACCAATTTTTATAGAAATTTTAATTTAATTCTTGATTTTGACTGTTTAATTTGTAGGGTTCAAAGCCGTGGAGGTACACGGGAGAGGAAGAGAACATGCAGAGGGAGGACATTAAAATGTTGGTCGAGAAATGGTGGGACGTCTACAACGACGACTCCTTGGACTATTGGAACTGTGTGGGGATCGCCGGAGCCGCCGTGAGGGGCGGCGGAGGAGTGGTGGTTCCGGAGGCAGCTGGGGCGGTAAAGCATGTTCCCGCCCCATCCGCCGCGTAATTGGATTTTAACTTATGCATATGTATCCCTTAGTAGGTGTATTGTACTAAGAAGGGGATTAAGGTTGTTTTATTTTTTGTTACCTTAATTTCGAAATAAATATTGTAAGTTTGGATTTGGAATATTAATAGAAGATCACTAGAGTGAAAATTACTCTTGTGATGTAAATTACGAACTCGTCTTAACATTGCCCACGAAAAAGTCACTTGGAGGTATATATATGGACTTATCCTTTGTATGTAATTCCTCAAGCATTCGCTCATTCATATAGTTTCGGATAGATATGAAATAGTATCAACTCGAAAATAAGGAAAGGTTGGAGGAGAAATAACATTAACAAAATATAACATACTTCTTTTAAAGTCCATAATTGAAAATAATAATAACTTTCCGAAATCAAAACAATAATAACATCAATCAAACGTACAATATATATAATAAACAATTAAAATTAATCAGAGTTTGAGGAAAAGCTCAACATTTACGGTATTGAGGCATTGGTCGGATCACGCCAGTAAAGATGCTTATGTTTCTTATAAGCTCGACTTGTTGCCAGTGGCGGATCCATAAAAATTTTTAAGGGGAGTCAAAATTTTACACTAAAAATTTAATTAATTAATAAATAAAATATTTAATTAAAAATAATAATTTTATCAATAAAATAATTACTAAATGCATATAACAAAATTTAATTCGAGTTTGATTATTTATTTTTTAGTTAAATTTGAATTTAACTTTTATGTATATATATATAAATACAAAATGAGTCGGTTCGCGAACTTTTCAAACTCTAATAATTTGGTCTCGAGTTCGATTTGTTTATCAAACGATCTACTATTGTACTTAATATATGCATAAATTTGTTTAGAAAATTGCTAAACAAAAAGTTTAATGAAAAATGAAAAAACAATTTAATTAATACAATTAGTCAATAATTATTGAATAAAATATAATTGTAACTATGAACCAATCATTAAAAAAGAACATAACTATTAAAAAGTTTGTCAATTCCAAGGTTTGAACCAAAGATCTCATTAATAAATTATCACTCATTTACCACTATGCCAAACAACTTTTCGTTGTTAAGTGGCACAGTTTTTGTATACATATCACAATTTAAGGGGGGGCATATCCAATTTTCGGAAAAAATTTATATGAATTTTTTTCGAATTCCCGGGCCAAGAGGGTGCCCCCCACCCCCCCTGGATCCGCCACTGCTTGTTGCGCAGGCTGGCAACTTCTCTTTCGTCTATTTGTTGAGCAAGAGTCCCAGCCACTTGTTGGGACATGGATGATTCTTATCATGCGCATTTATATCGTCAAATGGTGTGTCTGTTAGCTCCATCTTCTGCTTGATTGACAAAATTTTCAACATTGTTGCTAATGTTGTATCAACACTGTTTTCATATAGGGTCCCGCAACTCAGTCAATAATCGTTTGTATTTTTCCGTAGTTGCTTTACCAACAGCGTCCTCCACTTCGTCTAACGTATCATGTTCGTCATTTCTTTCAACGTTGACATTTCGGGATGGGTCTATATCATCCACAATCTGTTGTATAGGATCCACACTAAAACTTAGATCACTAATAGATTTTTTTTTGTAACGGCGCACCAACGGTGTGTGCCGTTACTAATTATAATGGCGCACACCGTTGGTGCGCCGTTACAAAATTTATATATTTAAAAAAATAAATAATAATAAATTAATATTTAATTTTCAGTTTTCAGTTTTTTTCTATTTTTTTAAAAAAATTAAAATTGTTTGAGATGTCATAAATGACCAAATTACCCCTTATTCAGTCGAAATTGACCGAACTACCCTTGAGATGTCAAAAATGACCAAATTACCCCTTATTCGGTCGAGATTGACCAAATTAACCTTGAGAGATCATAAATGACCAAATTACCCTAATGTTATCAAGCAATTAATAATGGAGTCGGAGGAATTTACCCTAATGTTATCATCATACGAAAATACCCCTAAGGGGTATTTTTAATTCATTATGAAAATACCCTAAGGGTATTTTTAATTTCAAAACTAAATTCATAAAATTAATATACAAATTATTGTAAATCTAAAACATATTAATATTCAACCTAACAACCTAACATGCAAACTAACAAATCAAACAAATTCACGTAAAACTAAAAATAACAAATCACGTACATCTAATAATTTCATACAATTCCTAAATTAATATTATAAAATTTCTTAAAATTATACAAACAATTTTCCAAAAAGTTCAACAAATATTCAAAAAGTTTGTTCAACATGCATATTCATAATATTTAACATGCAAACTACAAATTATTGTAAAATCTAACATGCAATCTAAAAATCAAACACCCAATTAAACCTAAAATTAAAACCCCTAAGTACATACCTTAACAAAATATGGAAGAAGGAGAGGAAGAGAGACGACGGCGGTGGACGGCGGCATTGGCGGCAGGGAGAGGCAGAGAGAAAATAGAGGCAGAGAACTGGAAGAAGAATAGGGTTTGGGAAAATTATATAATTGGGTTTTGTAACGGCGCACAAGGCTATGTGCGCCATTACAAAAAAAGTTCGCGGGAAGTTTAATTTTCGCGAAATTTACCCGCAAAATTTGATTTTTCACGAAAATTTTGTTTGGCGCCACTTTTGTAACGGCTCACATAGCAAAGTGCGTCGTTACAAACTATAACCTTAAATTATTATTTTAATATTGCCGGTCCGATTATGAATGACTAGCGGTGTTCCCGTGGTTTGATTTTCCTAAAATTTGTACTATAGCACGTACATGTTATATACAACTAATTGAACGGTTTCGATTAAAAAATATATATATTAATCTACCGAACGTTTGGTGATCAATGTGTTTATGGTTTATGTTAAGTTTTACCTTTCTAAACTCTAAACTCACGCTTTCAACGAAAGTAGTTTATGTTGAAAATCAAGTTTTAATCCAATCGTACGGATTGAAGCGCAATGGATTGCTACTTCATGTGCCAAAATTTCAGTCAATTCCGATAATGTATGAACCTCGATCCAAACCGGTCAAGGGAAAATCAACTTCGTTAAATATGAAATTTGACCATTTGTAACGACGCACAATATCAAAGTGCGATGTTACAAAAATATTACCGACGGCGCACATAGCAAAGTGCGCCGTTACAAAACTAACCCTAAATTATTATCTTATGCATGTCGGTCCAATCGTGAATAATTAGTTGTGCTCTCGTGGTTTGATTTTTATAAAATTTGTAATATACCAAGTACATATTATTTACAACAGATAGATAGGTTTTGATTTTTACAAATATATATATATATATATATATATATATATATATATATATATATATATATATATATATATATATATTGATCTATTGAACGTTGAACGAGTTTAGGATAGAGTTAACCTTCCTAAACCATAAACTCATGCTTTCAACGAAAGTGGTTTATGTTTATAATCATGTTTGAATCCGACCGTATGAATAGGAACGCAATGTTTTGACAAAGAGAAGAACATTATCGGGCAGAAACTCGAGTTATATCTACTGTAAGGACTTGTAGACACGTATAATCTGGACTTTTAAAGAGGAGCGTTTTGGAAAGAGACTTATTTCACGACCGATAGCGTGATTTTTTAGAAGAAATTTGTTGTCACTTAGACTTCTACTCCTTGTGTTTTGGTTGTTTTTTCTTTCAACTCCTACTTATTTTCAATCAATTTTCATTTGTCATTCACTAACTCAAACTCTTGAGTATATGTTACCTTCAAAAAAAAAAAACTCTTATGTATATGTTTGCAATTTTTAAAATCACAAAATCTGCTTTGTTGCCATAACTATAACTATGTCTACGACAGAAACATTATACTTATGCAGAGACATTATACTCTTGCGAACTAGTCACTAACATTTAGTGACTAATATATTTAGAGAAAGATTTCTTCAAGTTTTTCATTATTTGGGTAGATCTACGAGTATAAAACAAGAATGAAATCCCAAGATTTGTTGAGAATCTTGGCACTGCGCGTGGGGTCATTTAGATCGAGTCTCTAACAAATACAATAAACAATTTCTCCGACAAGAAAATAAGAATGATCCTTCGTAGGAAGGACTAAGGAGCCATATTTGGAAGGTCCTATGTTGATTAAATTGCCACCGTCTAATCTTTAATTAATTAGTCGGTTATGCTACATAACATTATCTGGAAATTAAATATTTCAAAGCAGTCAAAACTTGCACCATAAATAAATAATTTGAAAAATTATAAATTTGGGTATTGTTCAGTTTTCAAATTTAAAACAAATACAAAAGTTAATTATTTTTAAAAATTAAGATAAATAAATCATATATCTTCAAAATTAGTGGAATTTTTTTTTTCTACAGCCAATTTGATGGTTGAAACTTAGACCAACTAACAAAACTAAAAGTCGGTTTGGTCTCCAAAACACATAACCTCTATCTTCCATTAAATTACATTATCTTACTCCAAATGTTGACTTTTGCACCATCCTGGACCCACCCAACTAAACCACATAAACGGATAATGGGCCCACACACCGATCGGCCTCGGGCCCATCCCCTTCAACGAGCCCACCTTTCTTGGGCACGTGGCTCAGCACCGCCCATTAAACCAATACCCGACACGTGGACCTCTCTTGTCCGGTGGGCCCCACGATGACTAAAGTAGATATAACTAAGGCGTTTCTCGAAACGCCATGTGGACTCCGTGGCGGCAGCTAATACCAGGCGGTCAGTCTAGAAAAGTAACAGGCTTCTAATGGAGAGCCACGTGTCCACGTCGGTGAGGCAGAGTTGGTGGTTACGGGAATTAAATAATTAATCTATTTTTTTTATTGGCGCTTTTACTCTTCTTCACCGTCTTTTTTTTCATATTTTAATTTCACAAGGTAACGTCTCTTGATATCTTGCGTAAATCATATTCATTTAATCGCAGCCGTTGATTTCATGACCAAGATTGAAATTTATAAAAAAAATGGTTATTTATATGCTTAAGTAACCCTTGTATGGATCTTAACTACGGTAATACCTTTCAAAACTGGTTCGTAATTATAGGAAACGAAAAGGGTATTTTGGAGAAAACATTTTTTCAGGTAGATTCTGAGAATCTTAGCTATGTCTATTAAATTCTTCGCGTTCAGGAACCATCCGATGTCACTATCGGATCAAAACAGGCCAAGACACGTGTACGGTCATGTTTCGTTCTTTTAATAAATCAGACTTGACTCCTCGACTGAGACACACAGTGACACAATAGTCTACAAATTAAACGACGCCGTTTCAATCAAATATGTGTGTGCTGTCCACAATCTTCCTTCACACAATTAATTAAGTGACTCTTATTAAATAAAATAATTTGTAAGTGACCCATTAATCTCTATAAAAACCACCCAACCCTTAACCCAAAAACCCACACAAACACAGAGCCTTCAATCAAGCAAAAGCAAAGAAAATCATCACTTTCTCGCAAACCAAACACTCATTTTCTCACTAATCACTCGACAACAACATGGTTCCTCGTATCACCAAGTCCGACAACACCACCGGCGTACTGGCAAAGGCGGCGAGCATGTCGAGCTGTGCTTACGTCACCTTCTTGGCCGGAAACGGAGACTACGTGAAGGGAGTGGTCGGACTCGCAAAGGGACTCCGGAAGGTGAAGAGTAAGTACCCTCTCGTCGTCGCCGTCCTCCCCGACGTCCCCGAGGATCACCGCCGGATATTGATCTCTCAGGGATGCATCGTCCGGGAGATCGAGCCGGTTTACCCGCCGGAGAACCAGACCCGGTTCGCTATGGCCTATTACGTCATAAACTACTCCAAGCTTCGTATTTGGGAGGTAAATAATTTAAAATAATTGCTTTGACTGTTTTAAATATAGATGAGTAGTGAACATGCATGCTTCAACTTTATATATATAGTACTATCGAGTATACGTATTATATATATCGTCAATTTTATAAATATTATAAGTATTAATAATATTGTGACGAGGGTATTTGTGTAAATATTGACTTGTGTAAGTGTTCTTATTTTGTAGTTTGTGGAGTATAGCAAGATGATATACTTGGACGGAGACATTCAGGTGTTCGACAACATAGACCACTTGTTTGATCTCGCCGGCGGCTACTTGCACGCCGTGATGGACTGTTTCTGCGAGAAGACGTGGAGCCACAGCCCTCAGTACTCGATCGGGTATTGCCAGCAATGTCCCGACAAGGTCCGGTGGCCGGTCGAGATGGGTCCGAAGCCGCCTCTTTACTTCAACGCCGGCATGCTCGTCTTCGAGCCCAACCTCTCCACCTACCACGACCTCCTCGCTGCCCTCAAAATCACCACTCCCACCTCCTTCGCTGAACAGGTATACTATCACGATAAATATGTTTATAAACACTGATCCTAATTTTACATATCGAACTGATCGACCTTACAGTTTAACAAATTACATGACTAATATTTTTGTTTTTTTAGGATTTCTTGAACATGTTTTTCCGAGACGTGTACAAGCCAATCCCTCCTATCTACAACCTTGTATTGGCCATGCTCTGGCGCCACCCTGAGAACGTTGACCTAGACAAAGTCAAAGTCGTTCATTATTGTGCCGCGGTGTGTACTAATAATAATAATTAACTATAACTAAATTACCAATTTATAAAGAAATTTTAATTTAATTCTTGGTTTTGAATATTTGTGTAGGGTTCAAAGCCGTGGAGGTACACGGGAGAGGAAGAGAACATGCAGAGGGAGGACATTAAAATGTTGGTCAAGAAATGGTGGGACGTCTACAACGACGACTCCTTGGACTATTGGAATTGTGTGGGGGTCGCCGCGAGGGGCGGCGGAGGAGTGGAGCAACCACCGTTGAGTGCGGTGGTTCCGGATGCTAATGGCGTGGTCAAGTATGTCACCGCCCCGTCCGCGGCGTGATTGGATTTTAATTATGTTTGTTGTGTGTGTATTGTTATTAAGAAGTGAAGTGGATTAAGGTTGTCTTTTTTCTTACCTTAATTCCCACAAGTGTGGATTTTTAAGGATTTGATGTTATTGTAAGTTTCAAAATGGAAATATAAATGACTTATGTGAGAAATTATGGTACACCATAGTGTCTTGGAAATTTTTTTGTGCATATATAGACTTGGGAGGAGAAATAGGCATAGAACAAGTGATTCAAATGGTTTCATTATCCTCTCATTGTCAAAAAAACACGTATATCTTTTATATATTAGATATAGGAATATTTATTGGGGACAATTTGTCACACATATTTGCTTACAATATCACTCACAAAACTTTTGACAATAACATATTTTATATTGTTAAGGTTGAGTATAAGTGTTTTAAAATCACAACTCAAAGTTATAATTGTTAACCATTTTCTTTTAGTTTTTGTCCAACAACATTCATCTGCTTCATAATTTACTATTTCAAAATAGTTCTTCAATATTATTCATATTTTGACCCTGAAATATTTTGTTATATATATCATAATATATAGTTATTAATATATGTGTCGAGCCTCACTACACTTTCTATCTTTATATTAGTTATTAATATATAGATCGAGACCCACTACACTTTTTATCTCTACTTAAACTCTGACCGTCATATCTCATATAAACCCTAGCTTATCAAGCCTATATATAGAAGCATTTGTATTCTATTGTAATCATCAATTACTCATCAACATAAACACTTTCATGGTATCAGAGATTTAAGTTAAATCTTTGGTTCAATTTTTCATCTACTATGACTTTACCCACTCGTTAATTTTGACTGAACGGGTGGGCAAGGCATTGATTTTACCTAATCATTTTTTCAACCGATGATATTGTTCGTCTATTATACTTATTTTTCCCTACTCCAAAGCTGGGCACATGGTTACATATTTCCTCTAATCCATTCTTGGTGTTTTCCACACACCCAGCTTGTGTTCTATATCATCACCCATCCTCCTTATTTTGTCTTCTCCCATTCTTTGTCTTTTAGCAATTTTTCCATCACTTTTGTCTTTATTCTCACCATCCATATCCTCCTTACCGTTCCATCACTTATTTATCATTGTAAACCCCTTTTGCACCTGGCTGGCTCTTTGATAAAAAAAATTATTTCTTTTATAGAGATTTTGAAGTTGAACAGTAACGGCGCACAATGGATTAAAAAAGTATCAAATTTACTCTAGAGTGTTCAACTAATAGCTATGACAAGATATTACAAAATCTTCACCCACATAGAAATAAAGAGAATTTTAAACTCAAATCTCAAATTAAAATGAAATTTGAAATAAATTAATAAAAGACACTTAGATTAGACTAATGAAAATTTTTGTATAGAAAATAAAAAAAAAATGATTCCATTTTGAAATATTCTATATCCAATCCCGTGAAATACCAGAAAAATAATAAATGAATTTGCGTTTGAATCTGTTCGGGGCGATAAGAAAGACATAATAATCAGAAACAATATAGAATTGGGTTTTTTAGCACCTATTCGCGGATTCTATTGTTCTGTTTAAAAAAAGATTCGTAGAGAAGAGGTATTTTTTCCTATTTTTGAGTAGAATATGAATACGGCTGAAGGGCGTAATAACCAGGCTTGTATGCTTTAATTATTGGAATATACGTGGATATAGCCGGAGAGCGTAGAACTCTTAATTTCTAGCGGCCAATAAATATTTTTGAGACTTTTATATTATTTAACCTTTTAATTGAAATGTTGTCCAAAAAATACCATCAATTTTTTTATTACATGCATTTATATATTATGTCATTTTATTCCGAGCTAAAAGTTTATTGTTTACATGAAAATAATATGACATAACACAGATCTGACATGCATGTGACCCATTATAATTTAATAATCAATTAAAACCTATAAATATATCAAATTGCAATTTGAAACACATACTTTTAAAAGATGAAGTTGTGAGTCCGAAACTTATTATAAGCGCATGAGATAAATTGTTTTAGGTAGAATAAAAAAATTATGTAATTATTTCAAAAAAAATCAAGATTAGAAGGTGTTAAAAATGGTTTTAGTTTTATACATACTATTTCTAAGCCACCCCAAACCTATAACATCACCACTACCTCCACCTCCACCATTTTCAACAATTAAACTCCATAAAATCAATCACGTTCTCACGTTTTTTTTCTTTAATCTCCGGCGAGAAAATTCTCCACCCTTTCGTCAATCCTTTGCGAACCCACCAAAAAAAATGACTCCTCGTGTCGCCGACTCCGCCGGGAACGGTCGCGCCTATGTGACGTTCCTGGCGGGGAACGGCGATTACGTGAAGGGGGTGGTGGGTTTGGCCAAAGGGTTGAGGAAGGTGAAGAGCGTCTACCCGCTCGTGGTAGCGGTCCTGCCGGACGTTCCGCCGGAGCACCGCCGCGTGCTGGAGGCTCAGGGGTGTGTCGTCAGGGAGATCGAGCCGGTGAACCCGCCGGAGAGCCAGACGGAGTTTGCTTTGGCTTATTATGTTATTAATTATTCCAAGCTTAGGATTTGGGAGGTAATACTAATGATAATTTAGTTAAGGTTTGTGCATGAGTTAATATAGTTTCTAGATTAAATTCTAATTTAAAATACCCAAATTTTTTAAAGGAGGATAAAAGACTTTTAACGCGACTGAAATTTGTTATAATATCCGATCTGGTGAGATAAAAGATGAGATCGTTAGATATATGTTTTAAGATTGTCTCGTTGTCGCACCGTATGAAGTCAAAACAGTCTGAACCAACGGAATCCATGTTCTAAAAACTCCTCACAAGTTAATGCTTAAATCCAATTAACTTTTTAGTACGTAATCCTCAACTAATTATAAGGATATATCCTCGACCTGACAAAACATGAATGGAATCACTAAACCAACTTTGAAATTGTCACGTTGTCATCCTCGTCTACTTTAACTTTTATCTCAATTTAAAGATAAAATAAAAATTAAGTGTATTCATATGTAATATTTCTTTAAATTTTCGGAATCTAGTAGCCGTTGTATTGTTGATTCATGTTTTTGTTTTGTCCAATGATGCTTTCTGGTTTTCTTGCTGTATTGAACACCCAAATCACAGTTTCTTGAGTACAGCAAACTGGTGTATTTAGACGGAGACATACAAGTGTTCGAAAACATAGATGACTTGTTCGACAAGGAAGACCGTTACTTCTACGCGGTCATGGATTGCTTCTGCGAGAAGACATGGAGCCAATCTCCGCAGTACAAGATCGGATACTGCCAGCAATGTCCGGACAGAGTGCAATGGCCGGAAGAGTTAGGCCCTCGGCCCCCTCTCTACTTCAATGCGGGCATGTTCGTGTTTGAACCGAGCGTTGATACGTACCGCAGCCTCCTCGACACCCTCCTCATCACCCCTCCGACCTCCTTCGCTGAGCAGGTACGTGTAAGGGCTTATCATGGCAGACGCTCCTTATAACTGATCTAGTTGGTGAAAACGAGCACTATTTCATAAGAAACCTATGATCTAAATCTTATTGAGTTACATGGACGAGAGCATGTGTCGACCTAGGTTAAGTTGGGTACTAACCTTTAGTTAGCATATGTTATGATTGTGTCAGATTTATTGTTTTATTGTCCATAAAAACTGGGTTTTATTCCATTTGTTTGTAACCTATGTTGATAACCTGCAGCTTTGATTTGTCATTCATTGTTGTCGCATGGTAGTGTTTAAAAAACGCTAGACGCTGGTTGGACAGAGATGACCTTATGAAGATTTGTCAAAATAAGGAATTAATCAGAGACTGACAGATGATTAATCGGAGATTAATCGAACATGTAATGAATTTTTAAAACACTGCATTATGAGAAACTGATAACCGAATTTATTATTTTTGTATTGTATATTAGATGTTTGACAAAATATCATGTGTCTTATACGTTGTCAATTTTACCAGTTCGACAAAATATTTATGTCTCACGTTAATATATATCCTCTCAATTTGTTATGCACATCTGGTCGATAAGCATCTAAAATCGTCTATAATTAGATTGAGTGTTTTGGTGGTTATGAAATAGCTTCCCTGAAATGTGTACATATAGTACTAAAGTTGCATTTTCATTTGTTTTTATGCCAAGTTTATTATATCTATAACCTTATTATTATCACTGCATGAATCTTTGTTTTTATACAAGCTAAGGTTTATTGTTTGGTCTTTCCTAGGACTTCTTGAACATGTTCTTTAAGGATGTCTACAAGCCAATCCCTCCCATTTACAACCTCGTCTTGGCAATGTTATGGCGCCACCCCGAAAACATAGACCTCGACAAAGTCAAAGTTGTTCACTATTGTGCCAATGTAAGTAATTCACTTCCGTAAAAGTTTCCTTCTCGATCGTGATTTTGTATCGACGAGCCTGTCGTGACAGGGATCGAAACCTTGGAGGTACACCGGAGAGGAAGAGAACATGGAAAGGGAAGACATAAAGATGCTGGTGCAGAAATGGAAGGACATATACGAGGACGAAACATTGGATCTAATAGGGTCGCAGCCAATTATGCTGGATTCAACAAACTGATCGTTTGTCGGTACGTGATACAGAATAGTGTGATACTTATCACATCGAGTGTTGTCGTATGTTAATACACTTTCTTGCTAAAGTATAGATTTAAAAGGGAATTATTTGAATGATGAGACTGACTAATTGGAATAATTGCAAAAATTCACCGTGTACTATATGACTTTTGTAAGTAGTATCGTGAACTATGTCTATTATAAAAATTATCTGTAAAATATATGTTTTTTTTACAGCTGTGCAAATAAGAAAATGCATTTTGACAACATATTTTCATTGCACCGTGTAATTTTTTAATTTGGAGAGTAAAACTGTCATTTTGTACATAAAGGGCGGTCAAGTTAATTTTATCAGTAAGAAATAATTTTACTGCTCAAACTGAAAAATATCACAGTGAGAAAAAATGAAGATACATTCGTGATCAAAGAGACCGCAACGCCGAGATCTCGGAGTTACACTCAAAACTGGGAAGGAACGCCGTGTGACTAAATAAGTAGTCACTTTGATTAGTTAGATCTGTTTTGAACAATGCGATGGACAGGTAGAAAAAAAGAAAGTTGATGTAATTTTTACAATAAAATGAATAGATGTGATACACAAAATACTCCTTCCAAAAAGTATTTCACATTGTTCTGAAAAAGACTAAACACTTTTCGGGCAGAGAGGGTCTTTTAGAAACTAATTGGGATTAATCAGAAAATAAATCTGATTGAATAACTAATCAGAAAATATAGAGGATTAATTGAACAAGTCGGGGATTTTTATAACGCTGCTGTTTCAAAACATTTTTTAATCCGAAGAATTCAAATCAGAATCACAAAACAAATGCTGACACTTGGGTAATGAATAATGACATTAATAAAACCCATATCAGAATCAGAGGAATTTAAATGCTAACGCTTAAAACTCCTATAAAAACACCATTCTGGTTCCAATTTCCATAAAAAATTCAGAAACCTAAAACATTATCAAAAAGGTCAGTTTTGATTTTCATCTACAGCTCAACATGGCTTCTTCTTCAACCCTTTCACTCTTTGCTACTATTCTACTGATAGCTTCTCTCTGCCATTTGCTCCACAAATCCAAAGACCTGAAAAGTTGTGTGACGACGTTACTGAATGATCCACATAACAGCACGGCTAACCTGTAAGAGCTATCAACAATATAAGTCAACCTGATGAGCAAACGAAGAAGATAACAATCTCAAAGCCTTCAACGAGTTATACAATAACTGCGCCGAGGCCAAATTGGCCAGGAACATTTTGGCTCTCGGAATTTTGCACATGGTCCATGCTCTAAAATATAGACCCGGGCGAGGATTTTTAGAACACCAACAAAATTTCATAAAGCCGGGCGGTGTAAGTCGGTGGAGGGGATCTAGGTGGGTCTACAATGATTAAGGCCGTGTTTTTCAAATTTTCATTTTTAAGAAAAAAAAATACCAAAAACTAATATAACCTATACTATTGCAAACAATTTTACAAGATTTGTGTCTTTATATTTTAAACACTTATTATTATTTTGCATATACAGTATACTGCATTATTTTGATTGTATAAGTATACTTATTCAACACAATAAAAAATACAAATATGGCCAATCCGCGACGGCCCTATCTGCCCGACTAGCGCCTTTTAACACATTGATGATTGTACGCTGATTTTGACTGAACCGTGTCTGCATGATCTAGCTTTTAGAAACATTACAAAATGTTACGTATTTAACCACGATGCTTCAACAGTTCGAGGTTCTAACACTGAATTCAGCTAAAATAACAAAGCCTCACACTTAACGGTTAAACCCAAAACAAAGAATGATGTTGGCAACCCTCTTGATTCTCGTTTTACATGTTTGGTGAGTATACAAAAATGACAACACATTATATATATAGTGAAGATAATAGATAGTGACGTACAAGTTCTATGCAGTTCACCGGCCTAACAAGGCAACGCGGTCCTTCTGAACCACCTGTGTTAGGTTGATGTCAAAGAGCTCGCACCTTATAGGCATCTCCATTTCATAAAATGGATTCTTCAAGACATAATCTGTGTACAACTCGTATACGACCTTCAGGAGACCCTCCATATGTACTGTTCCAGGGGCACAAACCACAAAGAACTTTGTCCCTGCAAAAACAATAATTAATGTAACTTAGTCTTTCGCTTTCGTGGTTTCAGTGAAGTGTGTGTTGGAAAGGGGAGACCATATATGCTCTTCAACACAAAGCAAAAGGTACAAGCAGTGTTCTAGAAGAACACAACTAGTCCGATTTGTCCCCGATTAAATCCTCTATTAATCCCTGATTAATCTAACAATCCAATTAATCCTCAGAAGCCGTATCTACCTGACTAGTGCCTTGCATTTTTTAGAACACTGGTACAAGTACATTCTTATAGAATCATTCAACTCAACGCCAAAACCAAAAGTTCTTTTATAAAAGTAAACCAGCCAACAACAGAGGAAGAAATGACAGTTCTAAATCAACACCACATCATACATACAATTGTATAATCTTTCAACAATTCCTAATCTACCCTTATCTCCAGCAAAGGACCCACTAGGAGTTGAACATTACACCTCTTGCTAGGCACTGCTTGTATGATCATATAGCCACTGCAAGTCTGCAAGACTTACTTGCAGAAAATAGGAGGTTGTGATATGTTCTTGGTTTTGATATGTTTTAGAAGTTGGAACGTTGATAAACACAGAATTCTAAACTTTCCAGGTTGCGGCATTAAACTTGCTTAGAGTATGTAAATACTTGTATGAAACCATTATCTCTAAAAAAACAATGGCGCAGATTCAAAAGTAACCCAGCCAGCGTCCAAAAATCGCCAATCGTAAAGCAGACTAAATTTGTTTTGATGACTACCCCGATAAAATACTCAACATAACATTTTACAGCTAAACACAAGACCAAATGGCACACGGGTCTGATTCCAAAAGATATTGAAGACGGTATATTTGGCTTGCGAGATGACAAAACACAAGCTTGAACAACAATGAAAAGTATGGTTTCTAGCCAATCTGCAGTTAATACAGTCATAAATTCTCTCTCAATAGGTTAAATAACAACTCGAGACTGGCTCCACTCCAAATGGGAAATTGACAAAAGTATGGATAGAATGAATCAATTCAATTATTTAATAACACAATTCTAAAGATTTATAACAAACATACTTACAATTGCATCTTCGAAACACTATCACAAAAGCCAAATACCAACCCACAAACCCTAAAACTCTCACAAAATTCATTCAAAATATACACTTTTACAGACACGCAATCTCACTCTCGATCCTTCACCAAATCCACAAATGTGATACCACATATAACTCTACAAAACCAACCAAACACTCAAGCTCCATACATTCTATTCAACCCAAAAGAGGTTGGAGACAGTGGAGATAGAATAGAATGAATCAAACCAATTCTTTCATAGCACAACACCAAAATGTTATAACAAGCATACTTGCATTTGCATCTTGAAAACCCTATCCCAAAAACCAAATACCCACAAATCCTAAAACTCTTACACAAATTTCATTCAAAACACACACAATCTTATATTCAAAATCCTTCACCAAATCCATAAAAACAACACCACATACAAATACTACAAAACCAACCAAAGACTCAAGCTCAGTACATTCTATTCAACCCAAAAGATATTGGAGACAGTGGAGATAGAATGAATAGAATCAATTCAATTGTTTCATAGCACAACCCCAAAATGTTATAACACGCATAATTGCATTTGCATCTTGAATACTCTATCCCTAAAGTCAAATACCCACAAATCCTAAAACTCTTACACAAATTTCATTCAAAACACACACAATCTTGTATCCACAAACACAACACCATATACAAACTCCACAAAACCAACCAAAAACTCAAGCTCCACACACACTCTTCAACCCAAAGGAAAGACAAACACAGTAACAAACCCAAAAAAGGGGAAATTAGAAACATACCAGTAAGAGACTGGAGACAGTGGAGATCAAACGTATCGGCCTCGAGGAGCTCGATTCCGGCACAACCCACGACCGGAGAGAGCTGCTGAGAAATGGCGTGCATCGAGTGCCACAAACTCGCCACTCGCAGCGTGTCGTTCGTATCCATCCGACCAGCCGATCCATAATCCTAAAAATCTCAGACCCAGAAAGAAAATTTGAAAACTTTCGATCGAGATCGACACAATCATGACAAAACAAAGAGACCCAACTGAGAAATCGAAATCGAAATGGATGGAGCTGAAACTGAAGAGGGTTTGCGAGAGAGTGTACCTTGTAGAAGATGAGCCCGCCTGATTTGTTGATGATGTAGAGACTGTAAATCGCAGCCATTTTTCGAGGAGAAGATTTACAGGGAAGAGGGTCGAATCGGAGCAACAATCGAATTGAGAATCGGAGATCTTACAATGAGATCTGAATCAACATATCCATGAGAAAGTGAAATGAAACTTAATAAATATACATATATTTAAATGTTTCAGAACCTTTCAATTGGCCCATTAGCTCAGTTGGTTAGAGCGTCGTGCTAATAACGCGAAGGTCGCAGGTTCGAGACCTGCATGGGCCACTTTTATTAATTTTGACCCTAAAAAATGTAGATCATATATTGTGTTTTGGACCCTCAGTTGTCCATAAACTATTGGTTTTTTTACCCTCATGATTCCATTATTTTACCATTGGATCATCCAATTCCTATTTTTTTTCGACAAACGCATATACTTGTCTAATTATTTTATGTATTTACTTAATAATTTACCCTTTTACTACTAAATGGACTACAAAATCTCTTGGACACATTAGAGGTGTGCTGATTGATCAAGATGTTCATTATTTTTATGTTCGAGGTGAGTTTGTAATCCAATTTTTGAGGACTCGTTTATATCAAAGTCTCTAGTATGCAGTTCTTAACACTGGTTGGATATGACCTTAATGATTCATCCATCATTTGTGTGATTGTGGTCTCCTAGATGTTTACGAATATTAAAAAACATCAGTGATTGCTCTCCTACAACTAAAGTCTGACATTGTTGCAATTTTTCATATTTTTTATAGTGTTGGAGCAATCTCATACAAGTTCATATCAATTGTGAAATTGTCAAAGTGGTCAGATACTTTATAAATGTCATTCTCAAGACAGTCAGACACTTCATAAATATTGTTCCCACTAAGTATAACACCACATTTCTTACCTCTTACAACACTCAAATCCAACTTGTCTTTGAATCTAGGGCAGAAATGGTGCATGTGCCCATCCATCTACTTGGCTTCTTCGTCAAACCATGAGTTTCTTGTGATGGAACTAGTAGAAACTCGTTTCTGATTATTCAAAATCAAAGTGTTTAATGTTTCGCTTACATTGTTAGTTTGTGCATAACAAGTCTTTGTACCAACTCTTGAGTTAAGCAGTTGAGCTTGGATCTAAGAGATATGGACTCAAAACTCGCTGCGGTATCTATCTCATATTTATTCTCTTCCAAGTTCTGTCGGACCTCTCTTAAGGTCAAAGTCAAATGACAATATTGAGTCCTTCTATATAAGGTGAATCTTGATCTCATTATTGATACATCAATCCTAAGCAATCTTATTAATCATAAGTTATGTGCTAACTTGCTCCATCATAAAATATTCAAACCCAAATTTTTGTACACAACTTGATGATTAAAAAGTATTGTTACTCTGTGCAAAAAAAATTGAGTGGTCTGTAATGCAACCACAAATATGCACTCATGTTCACAACTTTCAAGTTGTTCATCTGTTCCTCAAATGCATTCGCACTCATATTAGTGACACGTTTTTTATAATAAACACTTCAATCATTCGGCTTAAACTTCTTATACCAATTTTTGAACGTATGTCACATACAATGACGATGTTCAATCTAAGGTTGCATATCGTTGAGTACTTCGACTAATCCTCATACACGACAAATATAATAATTAAATAAAGATCAAAAGTATACCTAAGATGAATATATGATAAAAATGACTAATAACATAGGTGTATCTTTTGTTTGTCTAAGATGAAAATTCATCCATGGTCACTTGGATGTCAAAAATCATAAATAAAATAAAATAAAAATCAAAACAAAACAAAAGAGTTGATAAACCATCGCTAAAAAGTCTTTATTTTCCTGCTCAACAACCCAAAGTTAAGAGGAACATGCCATCATCGACATCTCTTACCACGACAGACAATACTTGCCCACCATAATATCCATTCATGTGACATCCGTCAAGATCGATAAAAGGTCTCTATAACCTTTCATGAACCCATGTTTTTTGGCTGCAAACTTCAAATAGAGTCGTCAAAACTCATGGGAAGGTTTTTGGAAAGAGTCAGAGTAAATGCAAGACGGTCTATTCAATTTCAATCATTCTCAGTATCTTCAATGTGTATTAGTCACTCATTATTTCAATTTCTCATTTTCATTGTAATTGTGTGTGTAATTTTGGCTTTTCCTTCCTTCTCCCGTCTTAGGAGTGGGTGGTTCTTCCCTTTTTTAATACAATTATTTTTTGTTGAGCAAAAAAACTTCAATTATAAACTTGCTTATGTGGTTACTTTCTCTACTTTTTTCTGCATACTTGGGAGCATGTCGTATTGTGCAACATCTTTTTTTCTGCATTGCTCAATAATAATATATCCTAGGATGAACAATGGCCCTCTACTTATTGGGCCTCTTTTGTCACCCAATTTTTCAGATGGGCTTGGTGCTGGACAGTTGGGGGTTAATGGACCGTTAAATGGGCATGTTGTTGATAATGCTTCTTCTGATCTGAAGCCCACCATGGAGTCATCGGATATGGACTTGCATATCCCTCTTGCAAATTTAATTTTTTCTGCCAAACGGAAAAAGTCTCCCCACCCTCGGTCTGTCAAAGTCTCGATCTTTTCCCCTAGTTCTACGCATGTTCGTAAGAGGCAAAAATTCAAACCCACGGCTTATCCAGATCATCCTCCAGTTTCTCATTGCAATAAACCACCCAACGACAGGCTTCAACTCTCTCCATCCAGCGAGTCTTCTTCGATCGTTGGCATCGAGAACTCTGATTACACCAACAATCGGGTTTGTGCTCTTCGAACTCTGGATATTTGCAAATCATTGGGTATCACTTGGAGCATTCCCGAAACTCATGTACTCACCGTTCTCGAAGACATGGTGGCCAAAAACAGGGCTTCATGAGTTCGCCCACGCGCCTCTTCTACTTTATGTCTCTCTTATTTATATATGTCTTTCTCTCTCATATTTGTCGTTCTTTTCTCCTTTTTCTTGATGTATTCGGCTCTCTCTTGCTTTCTACTTGAAAGCTTTAGTTAATTTCATCAATAAAATCTTTTCTTTCGCTGAAAAAAAATTAATATATGTTGAAGTTGCTCACATTGATACGATAGTCTCGGAGGATTAGGCTGTCAAATGATACAATTTTTATTTTGATGTTGTTTTGTACATAGTACCTACATTAAAAGTGTTGGTTAGTTTAATATTGGATGTGGAATTTGTACTGAAAAAGTGCGATATAAGTTAGAAAACTCATATGTAATTAAGCACAACTGAAGTGAACACTGCTATTCTCTATACTCATTACACATATGTGAGCAGGCCGAATTGTGTTGATGCTCATTTGCTCTTTTCTTTTACAAGTTTTGATGCCCAATCAGACTGTCAAGAAGATCTTACAATAAGATCTTAATCAATAAATCTGTGAAAACAAAGTGAAACCAACGAAATATACAAATATGAAAGTGTTTCAAAATTTTGCAGTTGGCCCATCAGCTCAGTTGGTTAGAGTGTTGTGCTAATAACGCGAAGGTCGCAGGTTCGAGACCTGCATGGGCCACATTTTTCATTTTCACAAGTTTACTTCTTCTGCTAGGTCTAGGAATGGCAAAAAAATCAACAATTTCGGGGAATGGGGTAACAAATTAGGGATTTGATCGGGTTTTAGTTGCTCTACTTTCTTTTGCCTATAAGATTTTGTAATCATTGTTTTGATTTGGATTTATTTTTCTAGAAGTAATTTTTTTACAATTCTAAGTCATGTTCTCATGCTAAAAATTACAATTGATTCGGAAAAATTTTGGGGATTGGGGATGGGGCAAGGTGCTTGAAATCGGGGCGAGGATGGGGCAAGGTGCTTGAAATCGGGGCGAGGATGGGGCAAGGTGCTTGAAATCGGGACGGGGATGGAGTCATGAAATCCACCCCGAACCCGCCCCATTGCCATCTCTAGTTAGGTCTCGACTTTTTCGCTATGATCTATCTTCCTAGTAGTTTAAATAGTAGCTATAGCTATTTTATTTACCACCCTCATGGTTCAACATTGTACATAGAAATCTCATTATTTTACTATTGGACACTTGTCCAATTATTTTATGTATTTACTTACTGTTGTGTAAAATACGTTAAATGTGCGGTGCTAGGGATAAAATTTTTGGGTGTGTTTTTGTAATTCATTCAAAACTTACATAATCACCGTACATCACGTACACATATTTCTTACAACACTTACTATATTATTCAGTGAATAGACTAATACATGTGATCCAATCAAATAGAAAGTAAATATCACCAAACTCGACTTGAACTTGCCCTCGCTATAAAAGGACAAAATACCTAAATTTGAATAGGAAACACAAGTTACTAAATGTGTCTTGCACCCATCCGTTGCCATCTCCATGCGTTGGGTGAAATTATATTGTGCTTTCTTTTATCCCACACATTTAGTATCATTATTGCTTTGCAATGTTGTTTTTGTAATACAATTTCATACAAATTTTGTTGAGACTTTAGATAGTTAAGAGTAATAATAGAGTATCTCACTATACACTCAAATACTCAATTGAATGAATTGTACTTTCTATTTCGATCACAACTCATGGACATTTACAGAATCAAAAAAGCATCACATAAATAAACGTAGCGTAGATGCGTATAAATCTCAACACAATAAAAAGAACCAAAAACATAGGGTAGCAGGTAGCTGTAACTTTTAATACCACATGACAACATAATCTTCAACTATTCTTTTCATTAAAAGGTAATGACTCCATACAAAAGATCCTCAGGTGTGGACCTATGGATTATTTAGAATCTACAGGTACAATCACAATTCTCACAACATAAAAACAAAGAAATCCACAAAACCAAATAACATAATCACATTCTCTACTTCTCGACGGACACTGCAAACAACGAAGTCGCCGGAAGTCAACCTGTCTTCTAGCTCTGCAAATTGAAGAGAAACGAAACTCTTGATGAAGAGAAACGAGCAAATATTAAAAAAAAAAGACGAGGAAGTGGGTCATTAATACCGACCTTGTTAGCAATGTTGTTGGAGAGCCAGTCCAGTCCCTCGTAGAGCCCTTCACCAGATGTGGCACAAGTGCTCTGGATGTACCTGCAAAAGAAACCGAGTTATTGAAGTCCAGACCATTTCAGTTCAAAATATCAAATACAGCATGCAAATGGGAGAGAGAGGTGTACCAGTGGCGTTGACGGAGAGAGTGAAGGCCAAGCTTGTCGGTGATTTCAGCAGCATTCATTGCATTTGGAAGATCTTGTTTGTTTGCAAACACAAGAAGCACTGCCTCCCTCAGCTCATCCTACAAGACAATTTTTAAATCATTAATCTGGTAATCCAGTGACATTTGTATTAGCACAGGCGTGAACATGGAATATTTTCTTTACCTCATTCAACATTCTGTGCAGTTCATCTCTAGCCTCAACCACACGGTCCCTATCATTGCTGTCAACCACAAAGATAAGACCTTGCGTGTTCTGGAAGTAATGTCTCCACAATGGTCGAATCTGGACAATCAAACACATGAAACGCCAAGATTATTCAAATAACTATCAGCCAAGGACAAACAAGGTCATTAATAAGCATAAAATTGAATATGAACAAAGCTACATAAGAGTGTTTGTGTGAGTAATGCTTGCAACAATATGGCAGTCTTTCCTCACATGGCCACAGGAAAAACTAAAAAGACATGTAGTTGCAGTGAATGTAGCTCATGATTAAGTTATGTGTTGATGGGAACATCTAATCAAAACAAGACCGTCAATAAGCACAAAAATAAATTAAAATCAAACAATATGTAAAGTAAACATATAATATTTGCTGCAAAATGGATAGTCTTTCCAAGCAAGGACTGGAAAGACTTGACAAAGTCAAGGCAGAGCAGTAAATGTAGCTTACGATTATGTTATGTGTTGATGGGAACATCTAATCAAAACAAGACCGTCAATAAGCACAAAAGTATATTAAAATAAAACAATATGTAAAGTAAACATCTAGTATTTGCTGCAAAATGGATAGCCTTTCCAAACAAAGATTGGAAAGACTTAAGAAAGTCAAGGCAGCTGCAGTAAATGTAGCTTATGATTATGTTATGTGTTGATGGGAACATCTAATCAAAACAAGACCGTCAATAAGCACAAAAGTAAATTAATATCAAACAATTTGAAAAGTAAATATATAATATTTGCTGCAAAATGGATAGCCTTTCCAAACAAGGATTGGAAAAACTTGAGAAAGTCAAGGCAGCTGCAGTAAATGTAGCTTATGATTATGTTATGTGTTGATGGGAACATCTAATCAAAACAAGACCGTCAATAAGCACGAAAGTAAATTAAAATCAAACAATATGTAAAGTAAACATATAATATTTGCTGCAAAATGGATAGCCTTTCCACACAATGATTGGAAAGACTTGAGAAAGTCAAGGCAGCTGTGGTAAATGTAGCTTATGATTATGTTATGTGTTGATGGGAAATACTAATCAACACAAGACCATCATTAAGCACGAACGTAAATCAAAATCAAACAATTTGTAAGGTAAACATGTGATATTTGCTGCAAAATAGATAGTCGTTCCCCACAAGGGTTGGAAAGACTTGTGAAAGTCAAGGCAGCTGCAGTAAATGTAGCTTATGATTATGTTATGTGTTGATGGGAACATCTAATAAACACAAGACCGTCATTAAGCACAAAAGTAAATTAAAAATGAACAATTTGCAACGTAAACATATAATATTTGCTGCAAAATGGATAGCCTTTCCACACAAAGGTTGGAAAGACTTGAGAAAGTCAGGGCAGCTGCAGTAAATGTAGCTTATGATTATGTTATGTGCTGATGGGAAATACTAATCAACACAAGACCGTCATTAAGCACGAAAGTAAATTAGAACTGAACAAACAGTAAATCTAGTCTATGATTATAATTGGAGTACCTTATCTTGACCCCCAACATCCCAAACAGTAAAGCTAATGTTCTTGTACTCAACGGTCTCCACATTGAAACCTGGTAAAATAAAGATAAAGATAAAAATAAGCAGCAAAACAAACAATCAAAATACAATCCATTCATGCTGTGACCAATGTTTCTTTTGAAATGATAGGTAGAAAATCTGAAGAGAAGAACATACCAATAGTAGGAATCGTTGTTACAATCTCTCCAAGCTTGAGCTTGTACAAAATGGTGGTCTTACCAGCCGCATCGAGACCCACCATAAGAATTCTCATCTCTTTCTTGGCAAAAAGCCGGCTGAAAAGCTTGGTGAAAGACAGCCCCATCTTCTATGTCAGCTGCATTAACACAAATTTAGACAAGGCAAAATATAATCTATTATACATAGGATGGGTAGAAAAAAAAAATTAAATTATCAAAACATAAAATACAGCACTTAGATCATTCAGAGCATACCTTTAACATAACAAGACTCATATCAACCCAAAAGCAATATGCTTTGTGGCTCAAAATATTAGGTAGCAGTATAAAGCAAACAAATTTATACCAGCCTTCATTACCACCAAGCAATGAGGGGCAGACGATGAACAGTACAACACGAGCCAGTGAATCAAGGCGCATAAATTGAGTTCATGTGTACATACAAAACAGATCTAGAAACAGAAAACAAATTCATATGCATTACTTGATCCAATCCCGAGAGACAACATAGCATTCAACAAGATACTAATCTAATGTACAGCAAGGAACCAAAATAATGCCTTTTGATGGCAAATCTTCTCTCATTGAGCTGTTTGAGCTGTTCAAACTCAGATCAAATGAATCAATTCATGTGTCCAAAACAGTCTGATATTTTAGTCCAATCATTTTAAGCACCTCTAATCTGACACAGTCGAATGGGGCACCAAATCCCACAAACATCAATATCAAATCATCCAATAATATTATCTTAACCCAACAAGCAGAAGCATGCTCGTAACAAAACAATACTAACTCTGAGCCCAAAAAGCAAGATGCTTTGCGACTCAAAAGTACTATTTCCCACCAAAACGGTGATTGAACCAAAAGTACTATATCAAAAGATACTAATCTAATGTACAGCAAGGAACCAAAATAATGCCTTTTGATGGCAAATCTTCTCTCATTGAGCTGTTTGAGCTGTTCAAACTCAGATCAAATGAATCAATTCATGTGTCCAAAACAGTCTGATATTTTAGTCCAATCATTTTAAGCACCTCTAATCTGACACAGTCGAATGGGGCACCAAATCCCACAAACATCAATATCAAATCATCCAATAATATTATCTTAACCCAACAAGCAGAAGCATGCTCGTAACAAAACAATACTAACTCTGAGCCCAAAAAGCAAGATGCTTTGCGACTCAAAAGTACTATTTCCCACCAAAACGGTGATTGAACCAAAAGTACTATATCAAAAGATACTAATCTAATGTACAGCAAGGAACCAAAATAATGCCTTTTGATGGCAAATCTTCTCTCATTGAGCTGTTTGAGCTGTTCAAACTCAGATCAAATGAATCAATTCATGTGTCCAAAACAGTCTGATATTTTAGTCCAATCATTTTAAGCACCTCTAATCTGACACAGTCGAATGGGGCACCAAATCCCACAAACATCAATATCAAATCATCCAATAATATTATCTTAACCCAACAAGCAGAAGCATGCTCGTAACAAAACAATACTAACTCTGAGCCCAAAAAGCAAGATGCTTTGCGACTCAAAAGTACTATTTCCCACCAAAACGGTGATTGCCAATAGTCTGTAAAACACAAGCCAACGAATCAAAGGTACATAATTTGATATCATTTGTACATCCAAAACAGATCTAAAATCAAAATGCAAATCCACAGGCAATACTTGATCCAATCCAAGTACAACATCGAATTCACCAAGATACAAATCTAATGTACAGCAGGAGACAAATCTTCTCTCATTTTTTCGATCTAGAAAAAAATGCATTTTGATGATGACAAATCTTCTCTCATTGAGCTGCTCAAAATCAAATCAAATGACAACAGATCTGAAAATTATTTTCAAAAAGCGAACCTCACACACAATCAATAAGCACAAACACAACTTCAATGGCCACAATATGCATAAAAACAAACACACGAACCACATGCAATCAAATACGTCTCAGAAATCAGATCCAAATCTAGATCAACAGAGCAATAAACAGATTGAGAAAACACATGTGTTTGTGTGTTTTTGAGATCCATACATATATATATAGAATCGGCCTTACGTGAGAGAAACGAGCTTGGAAGCAGAGAGGCCGTACAGGGCAGATCTTGAGAAGCTGCCCTGGGAGAGAGATTTGGAGGAGGAAGATAGAGATTGGGACTGTTTGGGGATTATATAGATTAATTTATATAACGGAATAGTTAAACGCCGTTAGGTGTTCTCAGATTTGGCAGCGATTCACTTGCGGGCTGTAGTTTTTTTTGTGGACGGAAACCTAAATTTTAGGGGGGGTGTTGAACCGGTAATGGCTCGGGTTCACTCAATCTCACCGGTTTGAGTGGTTTGCGAAGTGGAGTTGCTCCGTTTTATTGAGAGTGACACTCGGGTTAATGATATTTGTAACATCCAACTTGCGAAGAAATTCGTGAAAGAGATATTGATCCAGATCTTTGGTGAAGATATCGGCGAACTGATGTATGTTGTTGGGAATGGACCGAGGACAAACAATTGATCCTTGGGGTTGTTGGGAAACAAAGTGACAGTCAATTTTAATGTGTTTTGTGTGTTCATGAAAGAATGGGAGCAATTGTTACATAATAATGGGGTTATTTTGTCTTGAAAGTTTGAAGATCGTTGAGTAATTGTTGATGTCAAACTATCTCACAACTCGTGTCAGCCATAGAACTATATTCTTCTTCAACTAATGGTTGTAATGCATGTGACTATCACATCATCGATATAAATGAAAATCACAATAAACTATTTATAATTTCTAAAAGTGAATAAAGAATAGTTTGTTTGTCAATGGTCGATAACCAATAGTCATGATAAAGTCAGCTAATTTATTATACTAGTTCTAAGACACGTATTTCAGGCCATATAGGGACTCATAGAACTGCACACTCAAATCTCTCACTTTCTGTAAAAGCCTTAAGTAATTTTCATTTACAATTCATCCTCCAAATCGCCATGTAAAAAAGCGTTATCGACGTCTAACTGGAAGAGTGGTCATCTTCTTGACATGGCAATGGCTAATGGGCAACATACAACGATTGTTTTGGTGACTAAGAATCTGTTTATAAAATCGATTAGTATGGGTGTTGAAGGAATTATTTGAGGGTTCCAATCAATTAATTACATGCCCATACAAGAAATTAACCTCAAATATCCGAATTAATAAGGATTTTGCATGATCATGAATTGATCATGAGATTTAGGCTAGAATCAAAAGTTGAATATTACCTTTGATTAAAATCTCTTTGTTACTAAATAATATTTAGTAACCTCTAAAGTTCGTCCACATAGGAAGAGCAATCCAGGGATACTCACAACGATCCTTACTAGAAGATCGAAGCAAGCAAAACGGACGGAGAGAGGAGGAGGGAGGGTGGCCGGTCGGCCAAGAGAGAGAGAGAGTAGAGCGGCTAGGGTTTGTGGAAAATAATTCTCTTAATTTTCAGATCTGAAATTTTCCATTGTATAAACATTTTAGACAATAATTAATTAAAGACTTTAATGGACTAAAATCCCAAAGCTTTTAATTAATTATGTAGAGAAACTCATCCTGGCTTAGCTCATTCTGGCTAGGCCCAGTTTAGCTAAATTAATTAAATCCATTTAATTAGATTATAATTAATTGGTCCAGCTAAACCATTCTTAATTTCCGGTTTAGTCCTAAACCGAAATTGGTCTAATTCGGTTTAATTCAAAACCGGATTTTGTCTCTCTCATGATTCCTCCATATGATTTCATCCGTTTTACTCAACCTTTAGTGTGTGACCCTTTAGGCTCACGACACGTCGGCGGACTGGTAAAATTATCATTTTACCCTTTCCATCATGAGTGGCCTCTAGCAAGACATCATGAGTACCCAACGCTTGTGATTATCGAGATTTTGACTTAACCTTGTCGTACATGAATCTATCCTTTTATCCTCCTGATATCTTTGACAACCACGAGGCATAGACAAGTCATCCTCGATCCATTGTCATGTTTGTTGATTCTGAGTTAACTGAATTATAACTGATACTACGTATCGACTGCATGGTCATGCTATTATATTTCAGTTGTACTCATCAAGTGGCCTAAACTGATATCTGCTCACATGTCCGTATGAGGGATAAATCCTTCAGCGATCCATTGAGTCAACTCATGTAACTCGTGATCGAGCCAATCACAGTCGCTATTGTAACCATTTTACAAGAGACATTAGACTGAGTCAAACTCATCACTCATTACACAGTGATCTCAATGGTCCTTCTGTCTGAGAATGTGATTTCATGTGCCGACATATGAGTATGCTCGTGACTGTGTCTATGTAACATACTCATGATCGGGTCGTCTTATATCACCCATGTCTGGTGATACTATGACCTAACTCTGGCCCCCTTCTGGCCATGATCAGTAGAGCGTGATCATTTAGAGTTAGCCTCATACCGATCGTTTCTTATGAAGCTATTCTGATCGGGGACTGCTTAAGTAAGATTTTATCTGATCTGTAGATCTACTATTATGTGTTGACACATCAATGATACAAATCAAATCATACTTAAGATATTACTACAACACTTAGTAATATAAATGCCGATTTTATTTCAACTAATAATCTTTATTACATGATTAGATTGAAAATACATTGTGCTAGGGCACAAAAACCCAACAGTCTCCCGCTTGCCCTAGACCCAATTGGTATTCCAATCTAAACCCATTCCCCTGACATGTTCCTCATGCTTAGGCTGCGGTAGTGCCTTAGTTAAGGGGTCAGCTAGATTATCATGCGTTGAAACGTAGCTTATCTCTACTTCGCCTTTATCAACCATCTCTCTGATGATGTGATACTTTCTCTCGACGTGCTTGTTCATGTTGTGAAATATGGGCTCTTTAGCAAGTGTTATGGCCCCCGTGTTGTCACAACATAAGCTCACGGGATCAGACATTCGCAGTAGTACATCTAATCCACTCAAGAAGCTTTTGACCCACATCATTCTAACCCGCCATACACTAAGAAGGCGTCATTTGTCCTCCTCAGATACTTGAGGATACACTTGACGAAAGTCCAGTGATCTTGGCCTGGGTTAGACTGAAATCTGCTGGCACAACTGAGGGTAAACGATACGTCATGCCTCGTACAGATCATGGCATACATGATGGATCTCACTACCGAAGCATACAGGATTCCTTCCATCTTCGTAAGCTCATCAGGTGTTTTAGGACACTGTTTCTTGCTGAGCTTGATGTCATGTCTTACCGGGAGGTTCCCTTTCTTAGAGTCAAGTATTGAGAATCTTCTCAACACTTTATCGATGTAGGTGCTCTGAATCAGGCCTAAAATTCTCTTGGATCGATCTCTATAGATCCTGATCCCTAGAATGTAAGCGGCCTCTCCTAAGTCCTTCATGGAGAAACACTTCCATAACCATGCTTTGGTCTCAAGCAAGATTGGGACGTTGTTTCCCATGATCAGTATGTCGTCGACGTACATCACCAGGAACACTATGTTACTCCCACTGCTCTTCTTGTAGATTCAAGGTTCATCTGGATTTATGATGAACCCGAACTCTTTTACGGCTTCATCAAACCGTAAGTTCCAACTCCTGGAAGCTTGCTTTAATCCATAAATAGATCGTTACAACTTACACACCTTTTCAGGATGTTATGGATCGACAAAACCTTCTGGCTGGGTCATATAGACATCCTCCTGCAAATTCCCGTTAAGGAATGCGATTTTGACGTCCATTTGCCATATCTCGTAATTGAAATATGCTGCAATGGCTAACATCATCCGAATTGACTTAATCATCGCTACTGGCGAAAAAGTCTCATCATAGTCCATGCCTTGAACTTGACGATAACCTTTTGCAACCAGTCTTGCTTTGTAAGTCTGAGGTTTTCCGTCCATATCTGTCTTTAACTTAAATATCCACTTGCACCCTATGGGTTTTATCCCAGGTGTGCTGTCTATTAAGTTCAAGACCTGATTGTCTTTCATGGACTTCATTTCCTCATCCATGGCGTTCTGCCATTCTTTTGAGTTGGGACTGGCCAAGGCTTGCTGAACTATTGTGGGATCATCCTGATCTACAACTATCAAGTCATTACACTTTGTGGCTAAGAAGCCATATCTAACTGGGTTTTGACGAGATCTTTCAGACCTTCTTGGTCCTACAGGAGTTTCTGTTGGAATAAGACTTAGATCGTTTACTTCATCGGGTACCTCTATATCCTCTGTAGGTTGTTCTGTGTATTCTCGAATTTCTTCAAGAAGCACAGGACTCCCACTATGATTCTTGGATAAGAATTCTCTTTCCAAGAAAACCCCACCTCGAGCAACAAAGACTTTGTTCTCCTCGGGTTTGTAGAAGTAGTACCACATGGTTCCTTTGGGGTACCCTACAAAGACACACTTATCTGCCTTGGGTTCGAGTTTATCACCAAGCAACCACTTGACGTAAACATCGCATCCCCAGATCTTTAGGAAAGACAACTTGGGAGCTTTCCCTTGCCAAACTTCAAATGGAGTGGTCTCCACTGCCTTTGTAGGTGCCCGATTCAAAATGAATGCGGCCGTCCCAGAACGATACTGGAAGGTCGGCGTGACTCATCATGGATCGAACCATGTCAAGCAGGGTTCTGTTCCTCCGTTCGGAAAAACCATTCAGCTGAGGGGTTCCTGGCGGAGTTAATTCTGAGAGTATACCGTTATCTCTTAGGTGACTGAGAAATTCCTGATCTAAGTACTCGCCACCTTGATCGGAACGAAGTGCCTTTATACTTTTACCAAGCTGGTTCTGTACTTCATTCTGGAATTCCTTGAATTTATCAAAGGATTTAGACTTTAGTCTCATTAAATAGACCGTGTCATTTTCCATGGACCCGACCATGAGGATGCCAACATCTTGTCGATCACTTATGTACTTGTCATAAGCGTTCTTATCGGCCTCGCTAGCATCATCTGCAGGCTCTTTTAAAGGCTTGTCTGTAAGGATATACTCCTGTCTGTCATACTGAAGGGCAAGCTTCAGGTTCCTCTCCCAAACCAGGAAGTTGGTCCCCGTCAGCCTGTCACTCGACAGAAGAGACTTTAAGGCTTCACTGCCAGAACGTGTTGATTTGGGTTGCGACGGTGTCATTAATCTATACATGAAAATAATTCGATCAGATTCTTAATTAAGTTGAAGTAAGAGATACTTGATTATGAACATTTCTGATTCTTGTGTCTGAATCTAAACCAAGATCTCCGCATACCCAAAACTGAAGTGAGTTAATCTCATCGCCCTAGTTTTGGACATTGGAGTAGGACAGTCCAGTCATTTCACAATTCCATGTAATTCTTGGCTAGGGCTTATACAATATATGTATACGGCATTGCCCTATATCTAATACCCTGGCTCAGATCATCTGAGAATCGCAGCGAAGTCAACCAATTTTCAACGCATGGTTACCACGCTAATGCGCACGTATCCATGCAAAATAGTCCATCTTCTATTAGAACCCATTCTCATGGATCCACGTTAATCGTATCCACCCATGAGTTTGAGAACTAATCGAAGTGATGAAAAGTGGGCAGTATTTAGCTTGACTTGAAATTACTTTCCTTTTAAATGTCCATTATCAGTTATCATTATTTGATCTTAATTTGAAGTTATCATCTACAAATCCATGTAGAGATACTTCTAGGGATAAAAACCTAGGACGTTGTCTGGGCCAAGAGCCATAGTGAGTTGCTCTTTCCATTTGCTTGTTTTTTCTCATTGTTGATACCGGCAAGACCCAGCCAAGATGATGTCCGCTGGTTGGTAGTGAGAGGACTCATAGTACCTGCATACCAAAAAGGGGGCGCTGATTAAAAAAGAATCATTTTATTTTTTATTTTTTCTTGCTCTCCCTTAGCTTTGCAGCAATTTCGGTTTACATGTGCGTGATTAACTTATAATTATTAATCTTTACACATGTGGGTGATGATCTAATTAACATGAACTTATGAAAATTAAATCATACATTCAACCATACATTTATAAACATAAATGTAAATTTGATTTAGCTAGCTTGCTAACCCTACTAGAATAAACTAAAACATATACTACATCTTGTCTTTCCTCATTCTCCTGGACTCCCACTGGCTCCACGCCTACTCGGGATTACTGTCATTCTCTTCGGTTCTTCTCGTCTTAGGACTTTGTAATTACATTTAATTTAAATAAAATAAATGTTGTGACACGCATGTCACAATTAAATTACAATCCATAAGCAACTCCCAGGTTGCAAACCAAAATTAAATCCTAAATTCTAGCTAACTTAGCAATCATGTTGCAAACACCATGTTATCAAACAATCATGTTTTCAAACAAGCATGTTATCAAGAAAGCATATTAATTCCAATTTTATCTTGATTTAAATCATAAAATACTGTTTATCGAAACCGTTTTCTTGAACCGGTTAATTTCTGAATTAAATCGGTTCGCGCTCTGGTTTATCGAAACCGAACTGGTCTGAAAATTTAAATAATTATTGCTGAAAAATTATGGATTTTTCTGGGTCGGTTCTGACCCGAATTCATTCAGTTTGACTGAACCAAAAATGACCCGAGGGCCAATTAGGGTTCGGCCAAAACCCTAGCCGCTAGGGCTGGCCGCGCCGTGACCGACCAGCCCGTGAGGGCTGGCCGAGGCGGGCCGCCTGGCCGAACCTGGTCGGGCCGAGGCCCTCCCCTGGCTAGAGCCGAGAGGCTCGGCCAGATCTGCCACGGGCACATCTGGTCGGCCTTCCGGTTCCGGCCGATCGGCCCGTGGTTCGGCCGGGGTTAGCCTCTCGACTAGCCTCGGCCTTCCACAAGTCTCGATCCCGATCTTGCTCGATCAAATTAATTTTTCAGAAACATTAAAAAAATTCCAACATTTAATTCATCAACCAAAATCATAGAATTTGCAATTTTTCAATTTACAATACCGAAATAAATTGCTAAATCAAATCTAACCTATCATGCTCGAATACAAAATCATGCGTAACCAGGCTCTGATACCACTGAAGGAATTATTTGAGAGTTCCAATCAATTAATTTCATGTCCATACAAGAAATTAACCTCAAATATCCGAATTAATAAGGATCTTGCATGATCATGAATAGATCATGAGATCTAGGCTAGAATTAAAAGTTGAATATTACCTTTGATTAAAATCTCTTTGTTACTAAATAGTATTTAGTAACCTCTAAAGAGCGTTCACACAAGAAGAGCAATCCGGGGATACTCACAACGATCATTACTAGAAGATCGAAGCAAGCAAAATGGACGGAGAGAGGAGGAGGGAGGGTGGCCGGTCGGCAGAGAGAGAGAGAGAGAGAGAGAGAGGCTAGGGTTTGTGGAAAATAATTCTCTTAATTTTCAGATCTGAAAATTTCTCTTTTATAAACCTTTTTAGGCAATAATTAATTAAAGGCCTTAATGGGCTTAAAGCCTAAAGTTTTTAATTAATTATGTAGAGAAACTCATTCTGGCTTAGCCCATTCTGGCTAGGCCTAGTTTAGCTAAATTAATTAAATCCATTTAATTAGATTATAATTAATTGGTCCAGCTAAACCGTTCTTGATTTCCGGTGTAGTCCTAAACTAAAATCGGTCTAATCTGGTTTAATCCAAAACCGGATTTTGTCTCTCTCATGATTCCTCCATATGATTCCATCCGTTTTACTCAACCTTTAGTGTGTGACCCTCTAGGCTCACGACATGTCAGCGGACTGGTAAACTTACCATTTTACCCTTTCCATCATGAGTGGCCTCTAGCAAGACATTATGATTACCCAACGCTTGTGATTATCGAGATTTCGACTTAACCTTGTCGTACATGAATCTATCATTTTATCCTCTTGATATCTTTGACAACCACGAGGCATACACAAGTCATCCTCGATCTATTGTCTTGTTTGTTGATTCTGAGTTAACTGAATTATAACTGATACTACGTATCGACTGCATGGCCATGCTATTGTATTTCAGTTGTACTCATCAAGTGGCCTAAACTGATATCTGCTCACACGTCCGTATGAGGGATAAATCCTTCAGCGATCCATTGAGTCAACTCATATAACTCGTGATCGATCCAATCACAATCGTTATTGTAACCATTTTACAAGAGACATTAGACTGAGTCAAACTCGTCACTCATTACACAGTGACCTCAATGGTCCTTCTGTCTGAGGATGTGATTTCATGTACCGACATATGAGTATGTTCATGACTGTGTCTATGTAACATACTCATGATCGGTCGTCTTATATCACCCATGTCTGGTGATACTATGACCTAACTCTGGCCCCCTTCTGGCCATGATCAGTAGAGCGTGATCATTTAGAGTTAGCCTCAAACCGATCGCTTCTTATGAAGCTATTCTGATCGGGGACTGCTTAAGTAAGATTTTATCTGATCTGTAGATCTACTATTATGTGTTGACACATCAATGGTACAAATCAAATTATACTTAAGATATTACTAGAACACTTAGTAATATAAGTGCCGATTTTATTTCAACTAATAATCTTTATTACATGATTAGATTGAAAATACATTGTGCTAGGGCACAAAAACCCAACAGGTGTATCCATTAGCCCCTAGTCGCGCGATGTATCGCTTAATACTCTCATTTGGTTGATACTTAATCTTGTATAACAACTTTGAGTCAATTATTCGTTTGTCAGCAGGTAGAATCGTCAAACTGTAAGTACAATTATCTTCAAAAGTTGAAATTTCCTTCCTCGTGTCATCACGTTAATGGTTATGTTTGACTGCCTAAAGAAAAGCTTGTGGCTCATTCGTGAAAAACACTAGAGAAGTAGATAACTGGTAACAAGAAATAGTTTGAGTAAAATGATGTACCGTTAAAGATGCCGATGGAGAAATAATATATAAAGTAAATTTTGGTGGAGTAATGAAAAGCATTTATATGTTATCATATCATTCGAGTGCTTAAAGGTTGTTTGAGCACATTTCCTGAATGAACCATCTTATTTTCAAATGCAAGTGTAACAATAGGAATCTCGATAGCCTCTTGTTCTACCATTTATATATTACAAATTAGTTTCAATTGCATTTCATGTGAGCTCTTATATCATCAACACCAACCCTCTCCTTCGTGCAAATTTGTTGAACCAACTCATTTTCGTGGACCACAATATGACATGTCTTATACATGAGCTAACTTCTCTCACGTGGGATGTAATAATATGTATTTATAACACGAGGAGGCCAGACTCACAATCACATAATCAAATTAACTGTTACAATACTATGCAAATAAATAATATTATATATTGACTCGAATATTATTGAATGAATTGATAGTCACATGTATAAGTGTGATAACTATTAGAAGGGAAACAACAACACACGAAGGAATAATGGTTACTCAATTAGTTCCATGTGTACGAGATTTCTTTTCACCATCTATTCTAACAAGTAAGGTTGTTTAAGGTTTGATTTTGAAGCGAACCGACTCAAGACCAAATTAAACCGATTGATTTGATTTTGAAAAACTATAAATTGAATTGATAAAATTCAATTTGGTTCACTTTTGAACACTAGTTGGTTTTCAACTCGGTTCTCTATGAATTCATATTCATTAAATTCACAGATTTAGTTCTTTTTGTCCGATTAACAAAGATCGATGATTTGAAAATGAGTCACTTATCAAATTGATCGGTTTGATTTTTTATTGACTCTAATCCCGTAAATCAAACCGGTGGCGGTTCAGTTCAGTTCAAATTCGATTTGAATCGAATCAACTCGATTCTTTATTACTCGGTTATTTTTCAAGTCGTTCTGAGTCGGTTTAGTTATTTCTAGGCAACCCTACTAACAAGTGTACTCTAAATCGGCCTGACTATTCGGTCCAAACCGGTTTCGAGCACCTCTAAATCTAAATCCAACTCACACATTGGGCACCACAATCCCACTAGCAAAAACATCACCATCCAAGCCCAACCACACCCAATTCCCCAAAACTTGCAACAACTCAAAACCAGACTCCACTCTCAATCAATCACTCACTCACTCCGATCCCGAGATTCATAGCTATGGCGTCTCCGATCTGTCTCCCATTGTTCCTTCTTCTCCTCCTCCTCCCTCGGTCGCTCCTCTCCCAATGCACCGCACCTCCGATCATCTTCAACTTCGGCGACTCAAACTCCGACACCGGAGGCCTCGTCGCCGGCCTCGGCTTCCCCGTCAACCCCCCCAACGGCCGCTCCTTCTTCCGCCGATCCACCGGCCGCCTCTCCGACGGCCGCCTCGTAATCGACTTCCTCGGTAAGATCCCCACCGTCCATTCCCCTGTTTTTCATTGATTGCGATTTCAATCCGACGGTGTGGGTTTGGTGTCCCATTTATGGGTGGAAAATGAGAATTCATAGTAATGTTGATGATATGCGTTTTTAATTAGCTATATTATTAGCCTGGTTTTTGTAAATCGAAACGGCGGTTCGGGAGGCTAAAACGACGGTGGACACTGTCCCGGTGGGGGAGTGTTTAAATGTGGGCCCAGATCTGGTCCAAATCGACGATTTCTTATGAATGCATGTGGGCCTGGTCTGGGCTTGGGACGTGTGTGGGCCCCACTCGACAACTATTAGATCTCTGCATTCTATACTGAGATTTTAGCTATTATTAAATTAAATAAATAAATGGATGAATACAAAAACTTGGAGGTGAACTATTTTAATTTTGTACAACTGGAGGTAAACTTACTATTTTTTTAGAATGTGTACGTTTGTTTAAAAATGATTAAAATGCCTTTAAAATTATTAATTTTTCAAATCAAAATTAAAAAATAGTTTTTTAACTCGAACTCGTCAGTTTTTCTGTTGACTATTATGGTCTGCGAGAGGAGGAAAAAAATGACAAAAATCGTATTTTCATCATTTTTGGACAAAAGTATGCAGAAGTTCACAACCATTTTTTAACAAAAATAAACTTTACAAACACATATTTTTTTGCAAAATTTGAGTACTTCAGTCACTTTTTGTAATTTCCCCTCATTAGATTGATTGTTTCCTTACATTTTATGGAAAAATGGTTATTTATACTTTAATCTTGAGTGGCAATTTTCGATATTTATATCTCCACATATATATAGTAAGTCCATAAATGTATAGTCACTTTACAGAAAGTCCCATTTTTGCACTAGATATGTATGTGTTCTTGTTACTTTATAGATCTTCGTGGATAGGATATTAACATGATATGGTTTGGTCTGTCAAATAATCGATATGCTATTCCACACTGACGACATCAGTGTTTGGTTGGTCCAGCAACCCTTGAAGTTTTTATATCACCTGTGAAATCAGAACAAGTGACTTCATGTTTATTACATGAAGTTCTTGATACTTCACTCACAATTCTCAGTTGACGGTCCATGTGTTATTTGAAGTCAACGTGCAGAGTTAACTTAAAGTTCTGCGAGTTGTGGGTTCTTGTATTTTTTCACATGTAAGGTCCCACGTCTTCTTGGATCCCGATAAGCATGCATTCATCTACCTACTTAAACTTTTAGTACAGTATGGTGTGTATAAGCTAATATTGATATTAGAAGCTAAGCATTTCTCTATTAGAGTAAGGTACTGTTACAATTTCAGTTAATGGACTTTGACCAAATGATGAATGAACTGTCGGTGGAGACAAGATTATCTCTCTTTCTGTATTTTATTACTATATCACTTATCAATTTCTAGTGCACATGAATTATCACATGAAGCAATCTTGGCAGGATATGGCAGAGACATATCAGCAACATGTAGATAACATTATAAAACTTCTGAAGATTTAATGCAGTTATTTTTGTTTTTGTAATTATTTGTGTTGGTGCAGGCCAGAGCTTGAATGCCAGCTTGCTGAGACCATATCTAGATTCATTGTCAGGATCCAAATTCACAAATGGCGCCAACTTTGCCGTGGTGGGCTCCTCCACGCTCCCCAAATACGAACCCTTTTCCCTCCACATTCAAGTTATGCAGTTCCTCCACTTCAAAGGCGCAACAGGAGGTAAATATTGATACGAACCCTTAAATGAACATGTAAGAGGTTGCTTGATTGTGATTATAATTTATTTGTTAGTTGAGTCTATACACTTTCACTCTTATCATGGTGTCATGTTGTTTAAAAGACAAGTACTGATCTAAAGATACAACAAGAAGCTATGAACTCATTCAAAGCTATGAGAAGTCATTGTTGTAATTTGGGTTCTTATTTGTATAAACTCATTAAAAGTGCACCAGACTTGGTATTATGTAATCTCTTGTACTTAATTCAGGAAATTTGGTCGATGACCAAGGATTCAGGAACGCGCTATACATGATTGACATTGGGCAGAATGACATAGCAAATGCATTCTCTGATAACCTTTTGTTTCCACAAGTTAGAAAAAGAATCCCGACAATCATTGCAGAAATCAAGGACGCTATTCAGGTGATTCTACGATCCATATTGACATCATGTCATTTACAAACAATTTGCAATTATATGTGTATATTAGTATTGACGAGTAATTAATAAGGCTTCCTGATGAACTCTACTTTTCTTTCTTATAATTTGTGCATCAAATGTAGACTTTATATGGAGAAGGTGGCCGGAAATTTTGGATACACAACACCGGACCGTTGGGGTGTCTACCGAAGATTCTCGCACTGACAAAGAAGACTCCGGCAGATCTGGACCGAAATGGATGCCTTTCAGGACATAACTCTGCTGCAAGATTATTCAACGGAGAACTAAACCGCCTTTGCCAAGAAATGAGGGTTCAATACAAAGATGCTACCATTGTCTACGTGGATATCTATGCCATCAAATACGACCTCATCACCAACTTCAAGAAATATGGTAAGCTAATAATTTCAGTTTGAGCTATGCAGTATATATTTCACCATACATTTTATTTCATAACACGATGATAAATGAATAATGAATTTATACGAGCTTGAGTTGAGTTGATAATTTTGCATAGTGGCACTATAATTTGTTTCCGTAAAGTACAACAAATACATGCAGTTTGTAGTTTGTACTGTTGAATATCATAAACTTGCTTCTTAAATGTGCCTTCCTCTGAATTTAAAGAGAAAATTGCAAAAATGTGCCATATTATATGACACTTTTGCAAAAGGGTGTTGTGTTGTTTGTGAATGGAAAAAAGGTGATGTGTTGTTTGCATTTTTTTGCAAAATGTGTATTTTCTTATAAAAATAATGAAATTAATAATTAAAACCTTTTATAACATAATTTTAACTTAAAATAGTATAATTACAAAATTTGATCAACACAAATTTTAGTTAAGAGATAAAAACAGAAAAAAAAATTTCTTAAGAATAATAATTTCGTTTTAGGGGTAAGTTGGTCGTTTTTATAAAAATACACATTTTGCAAAAAAATGCAAACAATAGAACATCTTTTTTCCATTGACAAACATCACAACACCATTTTGCAAAAGTGTCATATAATAGGGCACCTTTTTGCAATTTTCACTTAATATTTTTATTCTGGGGTTTTATAACAAATGTGGTATGACCGATTTTTGATCCAAAAACCATTCTTGCAGGTTTCTCGAGTCCACTAATGGCATGTTGTGGCAGTGGAGGAGCTCCATACAATTTTGACATCAGGGTGACTTGTGGGCAGTATGGGTATCAGGTCTGCAAGGAAGGGTCTAAGTTCGTGAACTGGGACGCAACCCACTACACAGAAGCTGCTAACTCTTTTATAGCCTCGAAAGTACTCTCCACAACTTATTCCGCTCCAAGGACTGCATTTGATTTCTTCTGCAAGGGTTGATCGCTAACAAGATATGTTATCAGTTGTGCCCAACCTCTTTTAACTTTAGAGTTCTGTTCTGCTTGTCCTATAATGTTGTGCGAATCTTCTTAATCAGCGGTAGAGAAGGTTTTGGTTTAGTTTCATAGAGTTGTAATCGCTTATGTCACGAAAACCTCACACATTGTAATGCTGTTATTGGTCTCGGCAATAGTTATGGTTATGGGTTTGTTAACGAGGTTTGTGATCCCTTTGCTGTTCTTGCCAGACTTTTTGCCTTGTTAGATTGCGAATGTGATGGTTACAGGTCATTAGGGCAGTACTTGGCATGACACGAAGCACAAATGCACAATCGAGATCAAGCATGAGCTAACGAACATTCAAGTACATTGAACGAGCTCTTCAGAGTGATTACCCTTTTTACTCTTTCCAGTTTTGCATTACTTTTTGTGACTGTGCATTGGGGCAAGGCTTGCCGAGTATGACTAGAAGAAGTGTAGCTGCGCTCATGCGATTAGGTGCACTCTTTCTCATTCTAAAGTAGAAAGCAATTAATGCTTCCTATAATCTTATGCTGAAAGAGGTATTGTTTAGTTGTTTTTGGTGCTGTCCCTTTCCATGGTTCTCTATAGATAATCTTGATATTAAGAGCTAAGCATTTTGCTATTAGAGTGAGGTACTGTTACAATTTCAGCTAATGAACTTTGACAAAATAATGAATGAACTGTCGGTGGAGAAAAGATCATCTCTCTCTTTCTGTATTTCATTACTATATCAATTATCACATGAAGCAATTTTGGCGGGATATGGCAGAGACATATCAGCAACATGTAGATAACATTATAAAACTCTGAGGATTTTTAATGTAGTTTTTTGTTTTTGTAATTGTTTGTGTTGTTGCAGGCCAGAGCTTGAATGCCAGCTTGCTGAGACCATATCTAGATTCATTGTCAGGATCCAAATTCACAAACGGTGCAAACTTTGCCGTGGTGGGCTCCTCTACGCTCCCCAAATACGAACCCTTTTCCCTTCACAATCTAGTTATGCTGTTCCTTCACTTCAAAGGCGCAACAGGAGGTAAATATTGACGTGTGAACCCTTAAATGAACATGTAAGAGGTTGCTTGATTGTGATTATAGTTTGTTTGTTTGTTGAGTCTATATTCTTTCACTCTTATCAGGGTGTCATGTTGTTTAAAAGACAAGTACTGATCTAAAGATACAACAAGAAGCTATTATTCTTCATTACTGCTTTGCACAATATTCTCCTTGAGATATTCATAGTCAGAAAGTTGTGTTGATCTATAATTTGCAAGAAAGTTGCTTTGCAAGCTCGTGAAATGTTGAAAGTTGGAATTAGAAGCATTTCTATGTTATGTTCCTAGTGTCTAATCTCTTGGCCCTTGTTTTGTTATGAGAATCATTGTTGTAATTTGGGTTCTTATTTGTATGAACTCATTAAAAGCGCACCGGACTTGGTATTATGTAATCTCTTGTACTTAATTCAGGAAATTTGGTCGATGACCAAGGATTCAGGAACGCGCTATACATGATTGACATTGGGCAGAATGACATAGCAAATGCATTCTCCAATAACTTTTCGTTTCCACAAGTTAGAAAAAGAATACCGACAATCATTGCAGAAATCAAGGATGCTATTCTGGTGATTCTACGATCCATATTGACTTCATGTCATTTACAAACAATTTGCAATTATATGTATATTAATTAGTATTAACGAGTAATTAATAAGGCTTCCTGATGAACACTACTTTTCTTTCTTATAATTTGTGCATCAAATGTAGACTTTATAGGGAGAAGGTAGCCGGACATTTTGGATACACAACACCGGACCATTGGGGTGTCTACCTAAGATTCTCGCACTGACAAAGAAGACTCCAGCAGATCTGGACCGAAATGGATGCCTTTCAAGACATAAATCTGCTGCAAGATTGTTCAATGGAGAACTAAACCGCCTTTGCTGAGGGATGAGAGTTCAATACAAAGATGCTACCATTGTCTATGTGGATATCTATGCCATCAAATACGATCTCATCGCCAACTTCAAGAAATATGGTAAGCTAAGAATTTCGGTTTCTGAGCTATGCAGCATATTTTGCAATACATTTTAGGGTGCAAAAAGTTGCCATGAACTTTTCAAATTTTGCAAAAAGTGGTTGTGAATTCACCATTTTTTGCAAATTGTGTACATTTGTCCGAAAATGCCCTAGAAATATTTTTTTTTGAAAAAAAAATATTTTTTCAACTCAAGTTTGTCGGTTTTTATTTTATTTTTTCTCACGCTATAGATTACCTTCTGTGAGACTTCAGATCTAGACGAGTTTAGAGTAATGAGAAAAACCGGCGAGCTCGAGTTGAAACGTATTATATTTTTTATATCGAATTTTCAAAAAAAAACTGGGTATTTTCGTCATTTTATATAAATGTACACATTTTGCAAAAAAAATGGAAGTTCACCGCCACCTTTTGCAAAATTAGAAAAGTTCATGACAACTTCTTGTAATTTTCCCTACATTTTATTTCATAACATGATGATAAATGAATAGTGAATTTTTACGAGCTCGAGTTGATAATTTTCCATAGAGGCACTATGTATAACGTGTTCTCGCCAAGTACAGCAAGAAATGTGCAGTTCATAATGTTGTTAACTATCTCAAACTTGCTTCTTAAATGTGGATTCCTCTCAATGAAAAGATTTATTTTGGGTATTATAACAAATGTGGTATGATCGATTTTTTCCTTGCAAATCGTATCTAGCAATTGATCCAAAAACCATTCTTGCAGGTTTCTCGAGTCCACTAATGGCATGTTGTGGCGGCGGAGCTCCATACAATTTTGACATCAGTGTGACTTGTGGGCAGTACAGTACGGCTATCAGGTCTGCAATGAAGGGTCTAAGGGATGCAACCCATTACACAGAAGCTGCTAACTCTTTTGTAGCATCAAAAATACTCTCCACGACTTATTCCGCTCCAAGGACTGCGTTTGATTTCTTCTGCAAGGGTTGATCGCTAAACAAGATATTTTATCAGTTGTGCAGAAACACTCAACATTCTAGTTTTGTTCTGCTTGTCCTTTAATGTCACGTGAGTTGTCTTAAATCAGCAGTAGAGAAGGTTTTGGACCTTTGGTGTAGATCCATAGGGTTGTAGTCGTTTATGCCTGACCATAAATCAGACATGCATGATTCAGCATGAAGCCTCACAAATTGTAATGTTGTTGCCGTCTCAGCAATAGTTAAGGTTGTTGTTTTGTTAACGAGGTTTGTGATCTAATTGGTACATATGATTTAGTCATTACCAATCATTAGACCCCATATGCTGTTTTTATTCAACAGTCATATTTTTGAATCCGCCACTGAGATGAAACATGCGCTATCGATCATATATTCAGGTACGTTGGAACAAACTATGCGGCATAATTATCGCTTACTCCGTTCATTTCATGCCTCCTACTACTAGTTTTCGTCGTAAAAAGAGTGATAGTACTTCTTTTGACCGTGCAGTACTGTAATCGGGGCAAGGCTCGCCGAATATGGCCAAAGGAAGTCTAGCTGTGCTCGTGCAATCAGGTACGCTCTTTCTCGTTGTAAAATACACTCAACTCGTGATGTTTATTATCATCTTATGGTGGTAGCAAATTGCATAGCTTTCTTGTGTTGAGTTGAAACCATTCACGCTTGATTCTAACTTGATAAAATGTCATTATGTATATCTGTGTTGATGTTAGCTAAGTTGCATGTAATATTTCTTTCTCGTTTTGGATTTTTTTGGGTTAGATTCGACTTGAACCTGAAACAGTCTGTAGTTTTGTATTCAAAGCATTAGAATCCCTTTTTTTAGTGTAATATCCAATACATGTTCACCAAGAACTAATGAGACTTGAATTTTCTTTTACTAGAGATCTACTTTTAACTGAAGAAGAAATTTCTTGAGAAAAGCAAGGTTTCTGTCTTCTTAGAGTCCAGACATAGCCTGCAACAGTCTATTATTGCTTAGTTTCCAAGCATCATGATAGAAGAAGACACAAAGGAAATTCTAAAACTAGACACACATAACATGTATACATACATGCACTGAAGAGAACAACATTATCATGTTACTGTTTGAAAGGATCACTTCAAAAAGTTTCACTTTCATTATGAGTTATCGTTCACTTCATTAATGCCGTAAATTATTCATTTTTCTACTGGAAATGACACTTTGATTTTGATAAACCAAGTTTTTAATGTTTCTATTTCTGATACATCAAGTATGGGTAAAGTACGTTTAGCCACACTTGAGTTTGGTCAAAAGATACCACCTAGTTACACTCAATTTTAAAAGTGAACATCTAACCCCCCGAAATATAAAAACTAGACAGATAGCAAAATCCGTTAACTTTTCCATTAATTTTTGAAGAAAAAAGATAAATTTGCTTTTGGTTTGGTTTCAAATTTTCAAAACATGTCATTTTTTCTTTTTAATTGGTTTTTGGTTTTGGAAGTTTTGGCCGACGACCCCTGCGGATATGAGCTCGGGTACGAGGTCCTCGCCGGAGTGGGAGCGCTGCTCCGATCGCCGCCGATCTTGTCGCCATTTCTCCCGTTTTCGCCCCCCAAAACAACAGTCTGCACTCTACTGTAGAACCAGTATGCTCTCTTAGTCTTACTCATACATGTGAAGAGGTATATTATACCTTTAAATTAAAAATCAATTGGAGTCAATTTTTGTTCAGGTTCAGATTAAACAAACCCACAAATCAAAGTTCATACAAATATAGAGGAGAAGCAAACTATTGAGTCTTATAGATCTATATTTCCAATTTAATAATTATAACTAAGGGTAATTGCAAAAATCTATTACACACCAAATAGAACCAGGTATATAAACTATGTACATATCAAAATGGAGTGGCAATTCCAAAACTTGGCAGTGGTCTTCAATGACGAAAAACAACATTTGAAATGAGAAGGAGACACTGGTTTTGTTCACGAGCATATGGATGTAAACGAGCCAAATCGTTAGAGAACTATTTGAGTTCAACTCGTTCGAGCCCATTTTAATTGACTTCGAACCGATTATGAGTTCAAGGTTGAGCTTGTTTCATAAACAAGCCGAGCTCAAGCTTAACTTATCATACATAATTTTTAATAAATGCTTATGGCAAAAAACTAAACGAATCAAAGTCGAACCCGAGATAAACTAATTTTTTTCCAAACTGAACTCGAGTTTAATCATACAAATTTCTTCGAACCAAAGCCCACTTCGAACTAAGTGTTTATGTTTATTTTTACAAAAATTAAACTCAATTCGACTCGTTTACAACTACACGAACATCTTGCTACATCTCTCCTCATCTAACACTGGCTTGTCTTGTTTATGGTGCTGTCTCTTTCCATGGTTCTCTATAGATAATCACTCTCTCAATGTTCCACACACTGTTTTGGTCCTCTGTTGCTTGCTGGTGACTCCATATCTCTGAACTCCCATAATGAAAGTGGCAACTTTTTATGGGCTGTGTCGCGTGACTTTAAATCTGGTCCGCTTAATGTGGTGTTTTTCATCAATTACATATTTTGAAATGAAGATGGGTCGATGAAGTCATCATGTGTTATTTTTATAAGATTGAATTGCTTTGAATTCGGTCTAGTGATGTCAAGTCCATGACGTCATCATCTCGATTAATTTATTCTCTTCTGAGTCGAGAATCGAAACTAGTGATTCGAATTCTAACCATTAAATCATAAATTTTGAAATAATCTGATTTACACGTTCGAGAGTTATTGTAATAACACGACGAAGGTTACCTGTACGAACTTGAAAATATTGTTTTTTTTCATTATTATCAAGAAATGAAACAACATATAGTCGGCATGGGGATTGAAATTGTGACTACGATTATTGCAGAAATATTTTCTGCGTCACTTCACCCACAACCTTCGATATTATTATTACAGAGAAAGATTCAAGTCTATGTCTATCCCCTTACCTTTAACACCTTTATCGTCTTTCTCCACTTTTGTTTCTTCTTCTTCTTCTTCTTCTTCCCTTACCACCATTAATGGTCTCTCATCATCACGAGGAGTCCTATTTGTAGGACTATCCTGTCCTACAATAGGACCACAACTCCCACGACCACTACCACTCGTGCCGGTCACGTGACCGTCCTCCTCGAAATCTTCGGGACGAAACTTTGGGTTCCAAAGCAAAATTTGAGTGTCGAGGCTCGCATTTTTTCCTCCTCCTTCTCTCTTGACGTTCTCGATGAGTCGCTCGCGAACCTCGCGAGTGCTCTTGACGAGCGCGTAGAACGCCTCGATGTTCTTCTCTTCGTCGTCGTCGTCTCGTCTTTTTGGAGGACCGTAGTTCCCCATTTTCCTCTTCTTATTTCTGTCGGTCTCCATGAAGATGAAATAGTGAAAGTGAGAGAGGGAAGAGTTTTTTTGATTCATGAACCTCATTTGGTTGACTCTATATAGGGCCACATTTGACTTGGAGGGGTGTGTGAAATTACCAAAATGCCCCCACCAAACACTGGCCCATGCTTGTTTCTGTTCACATTTGGATTTTTATTTTGCCATATTCCGAATCTTGTAGTTATTTCTTCTTTTTTTGAACTTTGGTTTGATGGGAGGGTCTTTAATTATTTGATTCTTTTAGTATCATCTTAGAATATGAAAGTAACTTGCTATGTGCCAATGCCTCTTAAATGTTATTAAAATGATGGGTTAATTGCAATTTGTGCTTGGCATTTAGTTTGATCAAGTTTCTTTGTCAATGTAAATGATAAGGAATTAGAAATGTGAAAATGTAAAGTTCAAATATTAGGGATGCAAATAGGCCTACTCGAACATAGCAATTGTTCGGGCGTGATATTCGCTCGAAGAACTGCTGCAATTCAACCTAATCGAGTGTAGTAGTTGTTCGGATGTGATATTCGCTTGAACGACTGAAGTTTAAGTGTCATTTATATTTTTAATCAACGATAAATCAAGAAATTTTGATTTTTTTGTTTATAGAAGGATTCAAAATGTGAAATCTTTATCACTTGACCCAACTTGTGTTGTTCACATCTATTTTATATTTTAATATTCACACACTTGTTCATTAGTTTAACAAATGTACAAAATTAACGTCGTCATATTACCAATGTTCCTGCCATAAAAAGGTAAATTATTCTTACTCTTACGGTTTTTTACTCAAAAAAAAAGTAAGCAATCAATTAACCAATATATATTATTAGGCCAATTACTTGAAAAAAGGAATGACAACACGGAGGATTTCGTCAAATTCGAATCCGACCCACTCATTCCCTGTGAGTACCATTTTAAAACCCCGTTCAAAATATCGGGTAATCGCCCCGCTCAAAACTCGACAGGTACGAAAATTCTTCGAAACCCAAAATGCAAACCGAAAGTAATTAATACTAAAAAAATAATATCAACAATTCATCAATAACTCAAAATTAAAATTAAAGTTCTTAGCTAACTCATTCACCAAACAACGAACAAGACAAATCAAAATAAAGTTTCGAAACGTAAAGTTTAATTAGGCAGTGTTGTGTTCAGTTAGAATAGAAATTTAATCATAAAAAATATAATATTGTATCGGGTGCAGGTCAGATCGTGTATAGTATAGGTCATCGACACCCCACCCCCAAATTTTTGGAGTTCCCCCGTTCTGTTTCATTCTGTTAGGTGTATCGCGTATCCGTCAAGTTTGGTTTCTTTTGTCACCCCTGCTACATCATACTTCTAGTGCTAATAATAGAGCAATAAAAGATATACAAGTTCATTGATATGATTCCGTACTAATACTATACTATGTTGTACAAGAAAGAAAGAAAAAAAAAGAGGAGGGCAAAATGGTAAAAAGGGCAAAAGCGGACCGGTTCCAAGGAATCTCGTCACCCACTAGAAGCTGTCTGTGGTGACGACCGGACGATGACGTCAGCTTCCACCGCCGTCGTCTTCCCGGTGTCCCCTCCGTCTCCCACGAATAACTTTTCACCTAATCTCCGGCCCCACCTCCCCATCCAATCACCTAGTGACACGTGTCTTGTTGTTCATTGTTTTTAGTTTTTATCATACTTCACTTCAAATTTTAATCTTCAAAAATGAGCATTACAAAGCGTGGGACCTGTATTTTGAACATTTGGGTACTTTTGGTTTATATATATATCCAAGTCTATAAGTATATTTTCGATCGAATTAAATCAATTATAATTTATATAAAATCACACGCTTAATTTTAATTCATCATTTAATAAAATATAATTGAAGGGAGCGGTGGATCTAACTTTTTTTAAGGGGGAGACAAAATTTGTATAATGAAAATTTAATTAATTCAAAATTGATTATTTATTTGTCAGTTGGGTTTGAATTTAAGTTTCATGTATATATGAATATAAAGTGAGTTAGTTTGCGAGCCATACAAACTCTAATAGTCTGGGGTTTAGTTTGGTTTGTTTATCAGACGACTCATTCTTGAACTTAATCTCTAGATAAATTTGCTTAAAAAATTCACAAATTTTCAATAATGAATAAATAATTTAATTAATAAAATTTAATAGTCAAAACAAAAGGTTTAATTGAAAAATAAAAATACACTATTTCATTATTAACATCTCATAAATTTAGAAAAATAAATTATTCTCGGTTTATAATTTTGTGAGACTAAAATGGACGGTTTAATCCATTTTATTTTAAATTCATATCCACAAATGAGCCAATCTAGACACAACTTATCATTTCCTTTGAACTTTTTGCCCATAAATTATTGCTTTTAACCTTTAACTTTACAAGAATATGATTTTATACACGTCATTCATCATTTTTAATATTTTAATTATAAAAAGTTTAAATTTGCAACTCAAAAGTAACGTAAAAATGAATAAGTGAACGTATTTGAATTGTAATTACATCCAAAAAAATTGTATAATTGTAAACATCTCATAAATTTAGGATGATAAATGATTGTCATGTTTATAAATTTGTGAAACTAAAATGAACGATTTGATCCATTTTATTTGGAATACCATATTCACAGGTGAGCCAACCTAGATACGACCTATCATTTATTTTAGTTAAGGGTATCCGGGGGGGGGGGCGGAATTCGAAAAAAAATCATATAAAATTTTTCTGAAAATTGGATATGCCCCCCTTAAATTCTGATATTTATCCAAAAACTGTACAACTTGATAGTAAAAGGTGTTTGGGATAGTGGTTAAGGAGTTGTGGGCTTTTATGATTCATAGTTAAAATTATATTTTACTAATTATTGACTTCTTGTATTAGTTAATTGTTTTTTCATTTTTCATTAAAATTTTTATTCGGTGTATGATATTTACTAATTATTAAAAAATTTCAATTTTATAAGAAATTTATGCAAATACTAAGTACAATAGTGGATCGTTTGATAAACAAATCGAACTCGAGACCAAATTATTCGAGTTTGAAAGGCTCGCGAACCGACTTATTTTGTATTTATATATATATATGTATATGAAAGTTAAATTTAAACTCAACAAAATAAATAAATAATCAAGCTCGAATTAAATTTGTTTTACGTATTTAATAATTATATTATTAATAAAATTATTATTTTTAATTAAATATATTATTTTTAATTAATTAATTAATTAAAATTTTAATGTAAAATTTTGCCCCCCTTGACAAATTTTCTGGATCCGCCACTGTATATGTGTATTTTATGATTTTTAATATTTTAATTATGGAAAGTTTGAATTATATATTTATTTATAACTCGAAAGTGATGTAAATATGAATATAAAATAAATGAAATGTCATGATTGAATTTAATTAAACTGTAAGACATAATCGAAAATTTTATATTTGTAAATATCCAATGAAATTCAGGTAAAATATGATTCTCAACATAAAACTTTATAAAATTAAAATGGACAGTTTGATCCGTAAATTCGACCAATGTAAAAAAAATTGGCCCATTCATATCGTCGTCACATCAATCAATTAATTATTTTATGACGTAATAATTAAACTGAAATCTAATCATAATATCTTTGATGTCAAATCTTGAATAAATTTTTTTTAGGTGTATCATAGGCCGGGTTACGGACATAAAGTAGGGTGTCCGGACTAACCCGGCCCAACTCGGCCTAATGAACTTAACCAACCCAACATGTACAACCCACACTAATGTTAAAAGTGTCATTTTAAGTTTTTTGCAACAAACAAGTTCGAAAAACACAATTTCCATATAAACTACCTCTAAATGTTATTGACAATATATTCTTGTGATACTGAAGTATTAATTTTGCAATATGTTTTTGTGTACATAATTTATTTTTGCAATTATTTTTTGTGTACAATATGTTTTTTTTAATGTTATGGACGAGCTGGACTAACTCAGAACCCGTCCGGACTCAACCCGCACACTTTTCCAACGGACAACACTCTTCATGGGCCGGGAATGGACATGAAAATAGTCAACCCGTTAAGTCTAGGTTGGGCTCAACATTAAGTCATGAACTGTCCATCCCGACACATGTTCACCCCAACCATTAAAGTAAGTTTAGGCCCAAAGTTCATTAAAAACACACACATTAAAAAAAATTGTCAATTCTAAGATTTAAACCTAGTATCTCATGGATAAAGACATATCCAATTTTTGAAATTTTTTAATATATATTTCTTTATGAGTTCTTGGGCTGAATCTCACCATAACATAAGAAAGTAAATATGCCTAAATCTAAGACTGCTAGTTGGATATACCTCTTCTTGAACTAGCGTGCCAAATTTTTCATTATTAACATCTCATAAATTTAGAAAAATAAATAATTCTCAGTTTAGAATTGTGTGAGACTAAAATGAACGTTTGATCCATTTTATTTCTAACTTTACAAGAATATGATTTTATACACTGTCATTCATCATTTTTAATATTTTAGTTATAAAAGGTTTAAATTTGTAACTCAAAAGTAACGTATAAATGAATAAGTGAATGTATTTGAATTGTAACCACATTCAAAAAAAATTGTATAATTGTAAGCATCTTATAAATTTAGGATGATAAATGATTATCATGTTTATAAATTTGTGAAACTAGAATGAACGATTTGATCCATTTTATTTGGAATACCATATTCACAAGTGAGCCAACTTAGATACGACCTATCATTTATTTTAGTTTCTAAACCTTAACTGTACAAAAAAAAAAGATTGTATAGGTGTATTTTATGATTTTTAACATTTTAATTATGGAAGGTTTGAATTATATATTTATTTATAACTCGAAAGAGATGTAAAAATGAATATAAAATAAATGAAGTGTCATAATTGAATTTATTTAAACTGTAACACATATTCGAAAATTTTATATTTGTAAATATCCGATGAAATTTAGGTAACCGATGATTTTCAACATAAATTTTTATAAAATTAAAATGGACAGTTTGATCCGTAAATTCGACCAATGTAAAAAAATCGGCCCATTCATATCGTCGTCACATCAATCAATTAATTGTTTTATGACGTATCGATTAAACTGAAATCTAATTATAATATCTTTGATGTCAAATCTTGAATGAAATTTTTTTAGTTGTATAATATTGGCAAAAAAAACGATACAATATTGGATATCTCCCTCAACAAATTACTTAAATCATATGAGAAAACAAAAGAGATATGATTACATTTTTGCAGTCTTATGTTTGTTTAACCGATATCGACAAATCATATAATCATAAATATCTCATAAATTTAGAATAGCAAATTATTCTTAGTTTATAATTATGTAAAATTAAAATAGATTCATTTTCTTTGAAATGCCATATTAATTGTTTAACCCTTACTTTACAAAAAAAAATGATTTTGTATGTGTATTTTATTATTTTAATTATGAAAATTTTAAATTAAATTTTTGTTTATAATATGAAAATGACGTATAAATAAATATAAAATAAACGATAAACTGTCGTTATTGAACTCATTTAAACTTTAACCCATATTTAAAAAATTATAAAATTATAAACATCCCATAAACTTAAGATAACCGATGATTATATGTTTATAATATTGTGAATAAATATGGTCTGTTTGATCCATAAAACCTGACCAATGACAAAAACTCGACCCATTTATACTCTCATATGTATTAATTAAGTATGTCATAACAAATAATTATAATGTATTGGATATCAAATTTTGAATAGAATAATATTATAGGTGTATAACTTAAGCAAAACAAATACATAATAAAATATTGGATACTCTCTCAATTTTTGTTTTCTCGTATGTTTTAACTTATACACGACAAATTATATGATCACAAGAGCATCTCAAATAACATTTTAGCATAAAACTTATATTATATGACATATTTTTAGCATTCATTTGTTATTTTATTCTAATTATATATATTACATGTCATTTTAATATTTTATATTTTGCATTGGATAGGTCTAGCATCTCACAAATGTGAGAAAACTTATTATTCTTAGTTTCTAATTTTTTGAAATTAAAATGTATAGTTTCATCCATTTTTTCTAAATACTATATCCACAAATAAGTGTACTTGGACAAAACCCATCATTACGTTTGAACATTTTGTCACTAAATAAAAAAACTCTCGATTTTACAAAAATAGGTTTTCTATGTGTATTTTATTATTTTAATTATGAAAATTTTACATTAAATTTTTATTTATAATCTGAAACTGACGTATAAATGTATATATGAAGTGTCGTGATTAAATTCATTTGAACTTTAACTCATATTCAAAAAAATTATATAATTGTATATATTCTTTAAACTCAAGATAAACGATGATTATATATTTATAATACCCTGAATAAAAATGGACGGTTTGATTGTAGTCAAATTGACTAATGTAAAAAATTGATCTATTCATATCATGTCTTCACATCAATTAATTAACTATATTATGACGTAATGAACTACATTGAACAAATAGCTATAATATATTGGATATCGAATCTTGAATGAAAAACATTGTAGGTGTATTATTTAAGCAAAACAAATACATAATACGACATTAGATACCTCCTTAAAATATAGGAGAAACAAGAGATATAACTGTTTTTTTTTGTGAGATCACCGATTATTCTAGGTTTATAATTTTATGACATTAAATATATTGTTTGATCTATTCTTTTTGAATTACCATATCAACAACTAAGTCAACTTTAACACGACCCATCATCGCGTTCACTCGTAAGTTAATTTTTAATACTTTACGAAAAAATGAATTTCAACATGTATTTTATTATTTTAGTTATGGAATGTTAAAATTATATTTTTATTTATAATCTGAATCTGACGTATAAATAAATATAAAATAAACGATAAAGTTTCGTGATTAAATTCATTTAAACTTTAACCCATATTTGAAAAATAATTATATGATTGTATACATTCTATAAACTCAACATAACGGATGTTTATAATATTGTAAATGAAAAAGGACAGTTTGATATATAAAACTGACCAATATAAAAAAATTGATCTATTAATGTCATCGTCTTCCTATCAATTAATTAATTATGTTATGACGTAGTGAATTAAACTAAACTGAACGAATAATTATAATATATATATATATATATATATATATATATATATTGGATATGAATCTTGATTGAAAAACATCTTAAATGTATTATTTAAGCAAAACAAATACATAATACAATATTAGATATCTTCCTAAAACATACGAGAAATAGGAGATATAATTGCTTTCCTTTCCTTTTGTACCCTAAATCTATGTCAAAATTGTCCAGCTTGATTAGTGGAGCTTTATCTAAAGTCAAGAAAGATCAACTAATTAACAAGCCATTAACAATAATTTGATTAGCCACAAATCAAAATGTTCTTAAACTTTAGGGAAATAGCACTTAAATAAGTCTCCAGCTTGGCTAATTATACAAGGTTGATTTTTCTCTCATGTTGCTTCAACTTGCAGCATTCAGTGTAGGGACATACCCTACTTTTTATAGGGACCCAATTAGAAAAAATATCAAAATGATTCAATTGGAAGATATGGGACCAAAATGCACATGTGGGTTGTTCAGAAGATCTTTTACACAATGATGTTTTCGTATACATTATTACTAATCAAATATCATTCACAAGTCACCAAAATCAACCCGATCCATTGATCAACAACCTTATATTTGGCTCAATACGATTTAGGCAACAACTTGTCATTTGTTGGGCATTAACCCAGAGAGAAGGGGTCGTTTTAGAGTGACAAAATATTTTGAGTTAGACGAAAACTGATATCTCAAAATAATCAAAACAAAATGATAAAATCTGTTTCAAATTTGATTGGTTTTCATTTTTATAGAGAGACAGTAATTTAAACTTTCGATAGAGATCTGATTCACCTAGTTAAGCATATCAAAACAAGGACGGGAATCACAAAATCTATAGAGAACCCATCATATTCATCCACATGTCATAATACTAATATGTTGAAAAACGAAAACGCTGCGAAATCCACCGGCCTGACCGGTGAGAATGCACTAACATCTTGATTTGTTCAAGGTTGTTGTGTGACGTTCTCTAAGAAAAAAATATGAAAAACTTGCAGTTACTCATCAAAGCTTGCTTGTTCGAATATTCACATACACTTCAATTAAATTTCGAGAATCATAAGTTGAAGCACTCGAGTCTAGTTTATACCTATATTGGGCTGGACTGTTCACACTTGGGGAAGCATTGGGCTATTTAAAGGCCCACTGGATTCCATATTTGACCCAATGCTCTAATTATCCATGACACCCAAGCTAGTTAAATTCCAGTACAAATATAAGAACATTTACTAGAATGTTACATATTCAAGGATGTAATAAGCAAACGAATTTCAGCGAAAAATAAATGAAAACGTCAAAAAGGGTAAATCCAATACAAAACAATGAAGCCATTGATCAGTCGGAAGAAGCAAAACCTTATTTTAGTTTATAGGTTAAGGTTGTGAAACAAGACTTTTATATGCAACTAAGTTGATTAAAACTATGGGTATAAATTCTAGCTAAGAATGATGAAATTAACACGAGAACAATATCTATAGGTTCCAAATTTGAAAGTTACAGAAATTCTAATAATGTTATGATTTTCAATTGGTTATATCCCGGCTAGTGATAGTTAGATTGCTTGATTGAATTAGTTACTTTGTTACCCGTCACTCTCACACTTGACGCAAAAGGAGATTGGGTTGACTAACGACATCGTCTGCTTCACTCTGCCATCGCAAACCCGTCAGTTGCAAGGCAGATCAAAAAGTGCAGAGTCTCAAGTGTGTGACTGACGATCTTGACAGAAAAGGTCACCACCAAACAATTGCAAAAAATGTGGGCTTAGGGGGAGCCAGCCCGATGTGTTGGGACTCAATGTGGAGGGGGGATTGTTATGTCCACATGTGAGTTCAAAGTCCCATATCAGAAGAGTATTGAGTATAAGGAGACCCACTAGACTAGTCTTTTGGGTCAAAAGTGGGCTCTAATATGTGTATGGACTTTCCTTAGGTGCTCCTCCTAAGTAAGGTCTAGATCTCCCCAACAAGGTGTTCATTCCTTCCCTGTTTGGAGTGAATCCCTGAGATTGGTCTTGCAGTCTCTTTGAGTTTTTGCAATACTTCACTTGTATTGTTATTTATTAGAGTAATAAAAAAACACATTTAATTGTGGTTTGTTTTGATTCTCAAAAGTCAGAACCGTCAATCAACCAAACAAGAAGTAAATGAGTCAACAAGATACGTGTCGCTTTCACATATTTGTCACGTGTCGAACTTTCACGTAATTTACCTTTTACTATTATTTTATTTGTATTTTACATTTCAATTGAGCTGTAACATTTTAATTCATAACATTTTTGTTAATATTTTTTGTAGTTGCAAAATTTAAATTTTGGCTCATAAATCGAACTCAAACTCATCTAATTGGACTATAAATCGAGGCCAAATTGAAGCCTTAAAACCAACGGTTCTCACTGTTCAAAACCACATAATCGGACTGCCCAAAATAAGTTAGAACCATAATGAACCCACTCACAAAATTACAATTTTGGGTACTCAAATTTTAAAAGTATAATGATTTAGGGATGACCCACGGTTTAAAAATGGTGAAGAGGTCCAAGAAAGTTGGACAAGACTAGGCCAATATAAGCACAATAAATTTTAAAAACCCAACAAAAATTAAACCCAACTTAAGGTATCTCCTTTCTCTTTGATCGACGAAGAACATGACCCGACCCTCCTCTGCACCGTCGCCGATGAGCCCGACCCCCCCTCTCATCGCCCGACGAATCCCACCTATCTTTTGCATTGCCGAATCATCGCCAGAAAAATTAAAAGTTATATTGTATATGATTCTTCATTTTCAGAACTCGAATTGATGATACATTGTGATAAAAGAATTGGGTTCTTGGGCGTTTTTTGAATGTTTTCCTGTAATTTCTTCTTAAGATCACGACTTTGGTTTCTGGAAGTTTTTAGCTCTTTCACTGCATTCTTGGCGTTTTCCTTTTTAAGGCTAGTCGATTCTAGCTTGTTTGGATTATAGGTTTAATCTACTAGATTTTGCCAAAATCATTCATTGTTTGGAATCACTTACATTGAATTTGGAATCAAAATAGGAATTCAAATAAATTATTAAGGATTGGAATCAACCAATTGCTAGGCCTCAGTGAGTCGATAATGACTTTTTAGGGACTAATAAGAAATAGTTGGGGATTAATCGATAAATTAATCGGAAAAGGAGAGAAATTAATCGATTTCAGAGATGGTATTAGCATTCTCAAGAAGCAGGTGAGAGAGAGAGAGAAAGAACGTGAGACATATCTTGGCTGCGAGAAAATAACATGAATGATTACCTAAATATTACAACCTAGGTTCACGGGGATAGATACATAAAAACGCGCAAGCGTATGTTAGATCTTTATTTTCTGGCATATGCAAAAGGTGAGAGGAAAATTTGGTACACGCTGACAGAAAACGTGAAGCCTATAGCTCATCTGTTCACTCACACGTAAGTGAATTCTCAAGAAGCAGGTGAGAGAGAGAGAGAAAGAACGTGAGACATATCTTGGCTGCGAGAAAATAACATGAATGATTACCTAAATATTACAACATGGGTTCACGGGGATAAATACATAAAAACGCGCAAGCGTATGTTAGATCTTTATTTTCTGGCATATGCAAAAGGTGAGAGGAAAATTTGGTACACGCTAACGGAAAACGTGAAGCCTATAGCTCCTCTGTTTACTCACACGTAAGTGAATCTAAACTACTACATAATCAAAATTAGATGGAAAGAGGATGACTAGAATGAGGTGTGACTCCTACTCACAGCCTCGTACATGTGCTCCAGTTCTATGGAATCATCGGCTTGATGGATAATTAGATTGAACATGGGAAGAGAGAGCATGAAATAGGCACTCGTCGAATTACTGGATTTTAAGCCCGATCAACATATGGATCTAATAATGTTTTAAGGTGCCGCAAAAGTTTGCGTCTACATTGCAGATGTGTTATGCGAGTCTATCAAATTTACTTATGTAAGAGACGTGTGTAATTTTTTTCTGTTTATTTGCAAGCCAGATGTCACAACCCGAATGTTTTCCCTTAATATTTCACAATATGCACTATATTTAGACTCGATGCATTCCCTTTGTGCTTGCCTAAGGCAACCTCAATATATCAATACTGATAGCACGACTTTTGGGCGGAAGCCAGAAGTCAAACTAAGATGTAAAGGTTGTGAGACAATCCCTAAAATATTTTTATATACACTTGAAAAGAGATAATTATAAGAGATTTACAATGCTAGAACGCTCAGAGAGTTGGATTTTTGGGTGTTTTCAAGTGTCATATACCCATCTTATTTATAGTAGAGTCATGCCATATTGGATGGTCAAATTTCTCCAAGTGAATGGTTTTGATTTCCTTTCTAGAGCCGCCGTTAAAAGTATATCCTAGATATTTACATTTTAAAACATTTAAGATTCATATTTTTCGCCGTTGGTTATTCTGTTAGGTTCCGTTAGAATTTAACGTTTTTAATTTGTGAAATGACAAAAATACTCTAAAAAGAAATTGACTTTTAAATTTTATTGAAAAGACTCAATACCCTCACATATACTTCTAATTTTCATGAATGGGCCATCCATTCTTTTTCTTCACTCTCCCTCGCTTCTCTCTTAAATCATGAACGGATGGACGGTCTTTCTCAATTGAGTCGCATCGATACTTGCACACATGGCTCCAGATTTAGTGAATTTGTAAAACACAGAGTTTCTAAGCATGAAGACTCTTTAGTTACACGAGGAGAGCCTTCTAAAAAGTGGATGCGTGCGAATAAGAGAGAGTCAAATAAGGTTTGGTAAGAGAAGATTAAATAGGGCTGAAGGATATCATTAGGTTGAGGTTAGTGTGCTAGGACCATCCATCAGTCCAGGTTGAGCTGCGATTTTTGGCCTAAAAAATCATGACCTAACCCAAAGACTTTCGATTTGGTCTTTTCGAAACCGTAGACTGGACCAAAAACTATGGGCGGGGCCTCCCATGGTATCCGGTTTCATATAGTTTTTTAAGTATTTTTTAAAAGAAAATCACATATACTAATAACTATAGTGAAATGACATTTTCATACCCTAAGTAAGAAATTGTCAGGATAACAAAAACAAAAATTTATTAGTTGTGAAAATGTTATTTCACTATAGTTAGGTATAACAAAGTGTCATTATCCATATTAATAATAAGCAAGGAACCTGACATTATACCGAACAGTCGAAACAAAATAGATGGTGGAACAGACTCCACACCATGATTTTCAACTACTATTAGTTAAAGTATACATGCCTAATTTATGGGACACGAAATTACACAAAAGATTATTGCTATTGGTACCTCCAGAAAAGTTCGACTCAATCCCCTGCGGTATTGAATTTAAAAAATCACTTTAATATAAACAACAAACTAATTTAATATTAGTTTTATATGATATTACTAAATTACCCTTTACCATTGTGTTTGTTTCATTTGTTGATTTGGTCTGTCATCTCCGTTTCATCAGTAGTCCCGACGAAGCCCTCTCGCCGCCGACGACCTGATCGCTTCGCTGCCGGCGGATTTCAGAAAATAAAGCTCTCTCTCCGCCATAGTCTCCGACTCCAAGTTCCGACCCTCCGATTTGGGTTTCATCATCGTACCCTTTTGGTAATTTTGTTTTGCTTGAATCATTCTTCGTATTTGACTGTGGCTCTGGTTCTAGAATGTTAACAGTAGATGCTATTGATATTTGAAATTATCGATGAATTTTTGGTCATTGGTTATTTTACATCTCCTTTGACTGTATGATTTCTGATTTTGTATCTATTTGGGGGTTTAGGGTTTTGTTGATTAGTACAATCACATATATGAGAATTGTATGTTTCTGGAGCACAGTCTCTTTAATTTCCTTGAAACCCAAATTGCATTTTTTCAGGAACATCTGATTGCTATGAACAAAAAATGAACTTGCTTATTAAATTTGAAATCAAGGTTGGGTTTTTATGGTCATTTATTTTTGTGGGTCTGCTGTAAGTAGAGGAACATTGTTAGATTTTGGAGCAGTAAATTGCTAGATGTCATGTTTCTAATACTCTCATTGTTTTTTGTGAGCTATGAGAATTGAATCCAAGGTTGGATATTCGGGTTATTATAGTGCCATAGTGATCAATTAGGGATATTTAAATATTTGTTCGAAGCTTTCTGTTTCTCAAGTTTTTTCCTTCGACACGCGTTCTATTACTTTACCAACATGCCAATTCCGTTGTTTGTACAATAATCTAAAAAAATATGTAATCATAAATGTATATTTCGAGTGGATGATTTGGTTCACCCTTGCCATCAGAATGATGCCCCATGAATTGCAATTATGTTGACAGTTTGGTGTTACTTTTTCATTAAGATTCTTGAATTCTAATCAGCATAAAAACCAAGTCATTCTCACCTTCTTCTGTTGTGTAGTTGAAGTCTCAAATAGTGGATTTGTTGTAGCGGAGTAAAGCATGTCTTTGAGGAAAATGCTAGGGTATTCTGAAGGCGATCTGATGCGATCAGACGCGAAACCGTGTTCTAGATTAATGAGACACACGGCGGGGATATTTTCTGTCGGAGGAGGGTTGGGATTCTGGATTCTATGTAGACTGCATTACGGTATGTCTTCTTGTGTTTTTTATTTTTCATATGCTCACCCCTGAACCGTATTTTCAGTGGTAATTACAAGGATATGATTTGTTTTCTCGGTTTGTTACTATATTTCAGCGATACATGGATTTCCATGTTACAATCCATAGTGCCCTTTCTGCTTTGTTTTGCATGTTTTATGTTTGATTATGATCGTATCCTTTTTTCATGTATGCATGGTCCAATTTGTTTATCAGTGTGTATAAGCATTAATGCTCACAATTAAGCATCTCAATGAGTTCTCACATATCACATCTAGTTTTCAGCAGCATCTCCATATAGCATTGAATATTAACTAACAGGATCATTCTTAGTTAATATTTGGGAAAATTGGAAAATTTTGCCCTATTATATGACACTTTTGCAAAAGGTGCCCTATCAATGTCACTTTGGTGCCAAATTTACATTTCCCGTGTCTTTGATTCCTAAAACCAAACTCATCCTCTCTGTTATCAATTTTATAGCATTCAAGCAAATTGACATTGATTTTGCTCCTTATGAATGGATAAGTACAATGTTTATGTAATGAGCATGAACTTACGAGCTCCAATCTCCATTCTCGTGGGTATTTCCGTGAAAAAAATGTATAATGTCTGCTATTTATCCATTCAAAGTCAGTAAACATAATTCCTTTTCATGCATCCTCAATCTCTGATGAATTCGAACACAGCAATGTGCTCGGTTTGGCTCAACTCTTCATCGTATCTCGTGTCTATGCAGGTCCGAGGGTCAATATTCCTAGGAGTCTTCGTTGGGCAGCCTGCGGAGCTGTATCAGTAAGCGCAACTACAGCTTTACTCGTTCGCCTGTTGAGCCCCGAATGTGAGCCCCAGAACATAGCTGCTTATGACCAGAAAAGGTAACATGGGCTTTGACTTTAATCAATATATTGTGTTGGTAGTTCCATTACTGAGAATATATTTGATTACATGAAAGACAATTTTACCAAAAAAAAACAGAATTCATGTGAATTTCATGCAGAAATTGCTCTTGTTTGGCATCCCCATTGTTTATGTGTTTGAATGAATTAGTCATTTTCATTGTGACTGTTGTTTTGTTCTTGACTGCAAGTTGAAAAGGAAATGCATTACTGAAGATGTGATTACAAAAAGGAAAAAGTGCTACTAAGTTGAATAAGCAATTTGTTGCATTTTTTTTCTTCGTATAATTAGGGTGTAAACAATCCGAACAGTCTAAATATTTCAGGACTCGACTCAGCTCAAAGTAACTTGCAAAATTAAATTAGAGTTTTAGATTAAAAAATAATAATAATCAAGCTTGAATGTGGCCCGACTCGAAAAATTTGCACCGCTCGAGCTTGATTCAGGCATGAAATAACATATATAGTTAAAATCAAGTTTTGCTTGAAAAATTAATTAGATTTTAGGGAAAACGTGACTTACCTCCCTCGTAGTATACGTGAGTTTTACTTTCAGAATTTCTCACAGAAGTTAACGCCGTTAGTTTTTGGTCAAAGTCTACTATTTTTTGTAAAAATGGCAAAAATACCCATTGTATTTAAAAAACTAAAAATTACTTAAATTTTTTTTGAATATATTATTCTATAAAATCAATAATAAAAAACTGATTTTAGCATTAAATAATTATTTTTTTTAAAAATAAAAATATTATAAAACATAAAAGACGATGTTTAAAAAACGTTTCATTTTAAATATTTTTTCTTAAAAAAAATATTAGAATAAGTTTTTATTATTTATTTTATAAAAAATATATTTTAAGAGAATGTTTTCAAAATGTTTTTTTAAAACTTTTTAATTCAATGGCATTTTCGTCATTTTGACCAAAAACTAACACCGTTGGGTCTCCGTGAGAAATTCTGAAAGTACTTTCAAGATACATTAGTCGGCCGAGGGAGGTAAGTGAAAATCGCGTGTACTATGAGGGAGGTAAGTGATATTTTTCCTAGATTTTATTTTGTTTCGTCTTGCCTTGTTTTTGCTATAAATATTAATTAAAAGTTAAAAAAATTGTATATTATTCTAAGAGAAAATGACAATTTTGTGCACCTAAATATACACTTTTCTCACTTTCATACTTTTTTTTTTTCCAATTCCATGAATTTCATTTTGGGACAACTTACCCTTGAAATTTCAAAGTACCTAAACTACCCCTAAAATTGAATCAAAATTAAATATGGTCTAATTTGGTCCAATTTCATTTTTCAATGCTGCCGGAAAATATGTCTCGGCACACTTTCCGACGAGTGAAAATTTTGCATTCTTAAACTCATTTCTTATCCCCTCTCTCCTTTTATCTCTTTTATTTGATTTTGAAAACAATTCTTGAACTCATGGCCACGACGGAGCAGCTGAGGAGGAGGAATTTGAAGCAATGGTAGGAGTTGCGGAGGAGGGAATGGAGGTGTAAGCCTCGTAGGTGTCGTCGGCGTTGTCGTCGGTGTAAGCCTCGTAGGTGTCGTAGTCGTCGGTGGAGAGAGATGGGAGGAGAGAGTTAAGAGGTATGTTTTGAAAATTTGATAAACGGTTGAGGGTAATTTCGTCTTTTTACACAATTGAAATTGGAGCAGATTAGAGCAGATTTAATTTTGGTTCAATTTCATGAGTAGTTTAGGTATTTTTAGTATTTTAGGGGTAAGTTGTCCCAAAATGAAATTCATGATACTGAAAAAAAGAAAAAAAACATTTAGGTATGAAAGTGAGAAAATTATATATTTAGGTACACAAAAGTGTCATTTTCCCTTAATCTAAATATACAAATTTAATTAAATTCTAAACAAAATTGCTCCCGAGTCTATTGAGTTTTAAAACATTAGGTATGAGTTCAAATTGTTTATTAAAGGGGTAATTTCATGTCAGTACCCCAACTTTGCCTCATTTCGAATTGAGTACCCCAAGTTTGAAACTTTTTTTACTGGTACCCAAAGTTTAATTAATCGCAGATAAGTACTTAACATGATTAAATCTAGCAAAATTGATATGCAAAAAGACGAAAATGCCCCTCGGTGTATGAATTACAAAAATATACTTATTGCTAAATGTGAAAAGACTATTTTACCTCCACCTAAATAATAAACTAACCTTCTGCTCCAAGGGTATAGTAGTCTTTTCAAGTAATAAGTTAAATAAAAATAAAAAGATTTGTGAAATGACTAAAATGCCCTCAGCTATTCATAAATTTTTCAAACAAATGCCATTGATTTTAATTTCTTTCTAATTTCTCTCTTAATTATCTCACAGACTCACACCCACAATCACTGTAGTCAAACTCCCCCGGTCAAACCCCTTCACCGTGGTCACGCTCCAGTGTATGCTCGTCTTACTCGGCTCGTAACACTCCGTCGCCGTCTCGTTCAGGCTCTGCCAACAGTATCCGCCCCCGCTCGACCGACCTGAACACTTCCAGAGACTCCACTAAGTCCAATACAGACTTGCGCCACTCGACTGCGGCCGACGAGGCTTTGCAGAAACTTCCAGGAGGATGTGGAAGACATCATATCAGTGATGAAAGGGAAAGAGAGGAAAGGGGCAAGGAAGAAGACAGTGGGTTTAAAGGTGGAGGGCTTAAAGAGTCAATTCATAATTATTTTTTAATTGTTTTTATTTTAAATTGTGTTGATTAAAAAGACCAATATGACCTTCAATGCTAAAATTAGTTTATTATCACATTGAGGGTAAAATGTCATTTTACAATTATCTTAATAAATATATGATTAATATTATTCAATTATTAAATATACCGAGGGGCATTTTGCATATTAATTCTGTTAGATTTAACCCGTTAGGTACGTATCTGCAATTAACTACACTTGAGGATTCGGCAAAAAAAATTTCAAAGTTGAGATACTGAATTCGAAATGATGCAAAATTGGATACTGACATGAAATTACCCCTTTATTGAACTGATACCTTAGCTTAAATTCAACTATGTCTCAGTCATAACAACTGTGAACTGCCTCTCCTCGACTATATGATTCAAACTTATTGCGTATAAAATCATAAAACTTTCGAACTTACAACACCATAGATGAAGGAAAAATTTGCTAAAAGTTTCCAACGGACAACAAAAGACTTGCTAAAACAATAGTACATGAATACTCAATGAAATCAAAAGACTTGCTTGAACAATGGTACATGAATCCTCAATGAAATCAAGTCATGCTAAAATAAGCTACTCACGTTCTCCTCTAATCTAATTCAATCTCCTTGTTATAACGAGAAAGATTAACTGCAGAACAGAAATAAAATGCAAAATCAAGAGTAAATACACACAAGATTCCACCCGTTCACCAGCAATGCGTTACATTACATGATTAGTATTTATAATACCAAACACCAAATATTAACCAGAAAAGGAAACAAACAAAAACCTATGACATAATCCAACAGATACCAATGCTCAATACATTGTACATTCACAAGTTTTACCTAGGCATATACAAAATGTAACAAGACCACCTTCATCATAATCGAACCGAAGTGGTTCAATCTGATTCAGTGCATATTCTAACACAATCGATTTCAGGACAGCAACAGAAATAACAAGGTATCTATGTTATGCACTAACACATATGAACTCACACATAGTAGGTACAACTTATATACATTAAAACATAACAATAATGTTTTGGAATGAGAAATAACTTCAACATCTGTAATCAAATCACAAAACGCATTATATCCACATTTATTCATCAAAACAGCACTTACTAACCTCCTTTCGGTCTAAATTTGGGAGTGAAAGCATCCATGGTAGCTTGGCTATCCCATTGCAACCCATCCCACCAATCTCTCTCTCCTTTAATATTTAGTTGAAAAGGAGATGAAGCTGCAGTGTCACAGTCCAATGGCAGCTTTCTCAGACTCTTGCACCTCCATACGCTCATCAACTTCAGGGAAGGAAAGGGAAGTGCACTTTGCGGGCAAATGCTTCTTAACCACGGTAAATACACTAAAGTAAGAGACTCGAGGCGAGAGAATAGCGATATGCCCACACCAGTACTCGTCTCTTTCACATCTTCTCCGATCAACTCTTTGATTGAACTACAATTACTCACTTCAAGAATGCAGAGGTTTGGAACATGAACAAGCGAGCTCACGTTTCTTATCGAGTTGCAGCACATGAACAAAACCTCGCGGAGATTGTTTCCCATCGACGATGCCCTCCCTAATTTTATCTCTGACACGTGACAGTAATCTACTTGGAGCCTCTCTAGATGCTTGGTTAACGTCCCTGCGCCTAAATCCAGCACAACGGGTAATGATTCCTTATATTGTGTCAAAGTCAGTCTGCTAGTACAACTTTGTAGCTTCGGAGAGTTTAATAATGTCTGAACCCCTGATGCGGACTTCAACACGAGATGAATGTCCATGATTTGCTTCAAACCCTCCAACTCTTGCAACATGTGCATTTCCATCGATAGGCGCTCGTCTGGTACCGAAATGAGGTCCCTTATTATAACGTGTTGCTCAAAGGCTTACAACGACCAGAGACTTGATATGATACCTTTAGGAATTATTATCATCTCGTCGAGTGTCAAAAACTTCAATTTCTTCAACCGATCAACTTCCACCGGCAATCTTTTCACATCTGTCCATATCATGCCAAGATACTCCAAATTTGCCAACCCACCAATCTCTGCTGGCAACACCTCCAACGCACGGTTATTCAACAAGTTCAAAACTTTCAAGACCTCCATCGAGTGAAACACTTCACCGGATAGTTCGTTCAGGTGAGTATCTCGAATAATCAGAGTAATGAGATTGGGACAGGATGATAGAGCTGCGAAAGATTCCACGCTAGTACCAGATCCCCATAGTGATACCTTTTCTGCATTAGTTCTCCATTTTGCCACTGCATTAGGTGCAGCGGTAGTAGCATCATGATCGCCGCTTACAACATCAACCAAAAACTTGTTCTTCTTCTCCCCTCGTTCGCATGCAAACCATAAGGCCATATCCCGAATCACATCGTGCAGTTTAACAGTTTCTTCCATTTCATTGTTATTCCACAAGGATACCCTTTCACCAGTCTCCAACAAACCTGAGTGCATCAGACTTTCGATGATTTGTCGTCCTTGAATGGTTGCATCATACATGGTATCGTAATCGTCTATGAGTCCTTCAGCAAGCCAGAGTTTAATGATTTCCTTTTCTGCAATGTTGTAGTCTTCCGGATATAGAGAACAATGTTCGAAACATTTCTTGAGTGTCGGAGTTGTCAAATTGTCATAGCTGAATACCAATTTAGAAAATACCTGACTTTCCATACCAGGAAAAGTGGATGGGTATTTCTCCAGAGCCCTTTTTGTATCCCTCCATTGTTGAGCATCCGCTTTACCACTCATGATTCGTCTGATAGTGATTAGGGCAAGAGGTAGACCTTGGCACTCTCTAGCAACATCTTTGACAAGAACTTCTAGCTCTGGATGAGAATTTAGCATGCCTTCTCCCACCTTGGAGCAGAACAAACTATAGGCTTGATCTGGCGGCAAGCAACCCACTTCAACAACCTTGTGAGCATCCATGGACTGACAAACTTCTTGAGACCGAGTAGTAAACACAACTTTGGACATGTTAGTCCTACTAGGTTGAGGAATCCCTACATCTGAGAGTTGGAGTCTCGCCCATATGTCGTCTAGCATCACCACAACCCTTTTGTTTTTAAGTTTGTTGAACATAAGAAGAACTCTTTCATCCTCAGTTTTGTTCTCCCATAAATGATCCGAGATGTTTAGTTTTCTTCTGATGGTATCCCGGATTCTTTCCAAGTTTGCTGGTTTTGAGACGACAATCCATATGACCAATTTGTATCCATGGGTAGCCTTCAAGAACTCATTGTTGAGTTGTTTCAAGAGGGTAGTTTTGCCCGATAACTGTAGAGTCTTTGCTTTGAACAGACCTCCAAACCTCTTCAAACTTGGATTCAAATCCCACCACAAAATTATCCATAGGCAGCTCATCCACGGGAGGAGGTGGCAACGGATCAGCCACAACATCAAATTTCCCTTCCTCTGTCAGCGTCGCGACTTGAGGAATCATATCCATAACTTTCTTCCCGAGCTTGTGGCTGGACCTGCAATTCTTGGGGCAGCAACTTCCTACGCATCTGCTTCCGAGTTCTTCCCTACCTTTATGCAGAGTCTCCTCCACTTCTTTCTCCATAACTTCCAACCATCCATTTACTTGGTTTATTCTCTTCATTTGTTGGTCCTCCGCTTCCCTGACTTTGTTCCTCACATCTTCACTAAGGTTCTTCAGTTTAAGCATTGCAGACCTTAAAGACGTGAGGTTGTCTTCAAGGTCTCTGATATATGCAGCATGCTTGGCAGAGCATTCCCACAAGCATCGCACGATGCTCCATGCTTAGCTTAAACACTCCATGGAGCTTCCAACAAGTAACCAACCACACACACAAAAAAAAGGAGTTTATTAGCAACTAGATTGAAGTTGAACGAAACTGGATCTTTGAATTTAGAAACAAAAGACATTACTATAAACTCCATACGAACTACATCTCTCTTCTAGACAAACAACAAAAGCATTTATGATTAATGCTCAAGTTTTTCTCTCAATGCACAATAAAACAATGAGTCAAAGAGTTACCTTAATTATATCCAAGATTGATTGTAAACAAGTAGTGGTGCAGCAGCAGCTTTCAGAGTGCAATCGTTACAAACCTGAAGATAAATGCTAACAATGGGTCTCAGCAGCAGCGTTCAGTATGTAAGCAAGATACGCGTAATATGCAAACATGCTCAGCAAGGGATTATAGTGAGACATCAACAAAGAGGAAGAAAGGTACCGGACCGGCAATCTGGTGCCAATGTCACATAAGAAGACTTAGCTAACCTGATGGAAAAAAGAATGAAGACGGTTATGAAGCGATTGGAACCTGGGAAGGTGCATATATGCTCAAAAACGGAGATAGAAGAAAAAAGACAAGCTGCTGTGGCAAGATTTGAAAAAAAAACATCAAGAAACGCAAGAAAACCCCCAACAAAGTGAAGTAACAGAATCTGTTCATATGCTTACCCCTTTCCGGGAGAAGCTTCCATGCACCAGAAAGGAGCTGGTAGGATTGCTGACTTGGTCTTGTATTCTTGTGATGCAGTGGACATTTACTAAGCTCGAATATGGAGGCCAACCACTAGGACCAGAATTTGGGAAACCAAATGCTTCTAAATTGACTCAAGAGGCAAGATTTTATAGATATGTAAGCGTCTCCAACTCGGGCATAATGGAACCTGCAACAAGAGGAAAGACATATGTTGGTAGAGGAAAAAAGAAACTCCAAATTTGGTGAAAGCAGCAATCAACCACCACCATATACACTGCATTTCATGTCCAGTTGTATTTTTCAATCTATTTGACAACAAAACAACACTATAGATTTGAGAATTAGAAACCATATATAGTATGTGAAATCATTCATGCACAAACTTAATGTTCATGCAAAATTTCCCAAAATCATAAGCAACTTTTTATACCATGAAAGCTAGCTCATTGCTTGAATCACACATGAATCTGTAGCCAATGAATATGATAAATACACAAATTAACACTACGGTGACATGAATCTGAAGCCAACCCTAGCCAAATCCAATTCTATTTCGGGAACCAATTCCCAATTTCTGCAGAAATTAGAGTGAAAACAAACATTGCATTAACAAAATCATCATAAACAACTCATATATTCAATAGCTCAGTCGTAAACACACATTAGGTCGCTCAGAAATAAATTGAATCCACAAAACCAAAATAAATTGAATAAATTAGGAGCGTTGGCGAGCAAGATTGACGGAGGCTACAGCGCGGCGAGCTCCGATCAATGGTGGCGACGAATAGGCGCTGAGAAACGGCGTCGTAAGGTTGGTCGATGATCTAACATTTCAGGGTGATATATTCAAGGCGGTAACGAGCCGAGTTTTTAACAATTCGCTCGATCTCAACTTGTTAAATATTTAGTTCGGAATCGTTATAATTGAATTCGAGCTAAATTCGTGCTCAAAATTGGACTTGTTTCATAAATGAATCAAGCTCGGGCATAATTTCTTAAGGCTCGCGAACCGACTCGCTTAATATACATATTTTATTAATATATTTTCAAAATTTTAGTGAATATTTGTAATGAAATTAGACGATCTGATCTCGAGCAAGCTCGTTAAGTATTTAATTAATTATTATATATTTTAAAATATTAATGAATATTTGTATTAAAAATTAAGTGAACTAAATCGAGCCGAACCAAGCTTGAGTTGGCCCGTTTAGCATTTAATAAACTATCATATATCTTTATTTAACTTTAATGAATATTTGTACTAGAAATTAAGCGAATCGAGCCGAGTTGAGCTCGAGCTTATTTAAGTTTTTTTCAACCGAACTCGAGCTTAGTTACACAAGCTCGTTCAAATTCGAGCCGAATATTTTTTTTCACGAGCCAAGTCGAGCCCTGTTAAATGAAGACTCAGTTCAGCTCCCCTAACAATAAATATAATCCAAGAACTAAACTGAACTAAATCTTTTGGTTTCTCAATTATTGAATATATTAGGAATATTTTGAATGCTACTAATTCAAAAAATAGCTCCACTCAAATTTGGTTTTGACCCAAAGTAACTTATATAGATTTTGAAGTATACAACTTATATATTTATTCTCGAATTTAACTCAAATTCAATTTGACTTAATTAATTTTAAATGTAAATATTAATTAAAGTTTAAGTATTATACATTAAATAAATTTATTAAAATTTAACAAATTGATGTTGAGTTTGACATAAGTTGGGATGCAATCAGCTAGAAACCATGTTTCAAATAGGTACAAAGGGACCTCCACCATCCGTCGGATGCAATCTCATCAACAACTATAAATATTAACCAATTTATGCTCAAATTTAATTTAATAAATCTCATAAAGGGTAAACTAGTAATTGTGTCTCATAAATCACATCTACCATTTCTCTCACCCCTTCCACACGATTGTGCCTGAGCTTCAATTCTATCGCTTCCAACTCCGCCTCCTCCGCCACACTCACCGCCACGTCCTCCTCCGCACACGGCTTCTTCACCATAACCAAGCCCCACGCGCCGCCATCCGATCCCCGCCGGTCCGCGATTCAACGGTTGCGATCCGCCTCCCCATCCTCGCGCCCCTCCCTCTCCGACTTCAGGTTCGTCCGCAGGCTCGGGTCCGACGAAATCGATTCGGCGTGGGAGAGGTTGGGGGAGATGGAGAGGGCCTACTCGACGAAGCCGGATATGGAGGGGACGGGGTCGGACCGAACACCTGGCGCTGGACCGCCTCGAAGGAGTGTCCAGATCTGGATCCACGAAATTCATATGAGAAATTGGAAACAATGAAAATCTGAAAGCCTTTCATATAACTGAAACCTGAAAGCCTTTCATATAACTAAAAACCTGAAAGCCTCTCATATAACTGAAAACCTGAAAGCCTCTCATATAACTGAAAACCTGTAAACCTTTCATATAACTGAAAACTTGTCCAAACAATGAAGAACTACATTCGAACAGGTTTTATGAGACACATTTCATAAAATTTAAATGTATCAACTCATAAACAATTCAGATCAAGGTTTTTCCAAAATATGAAAACTTTTCATATTTTGTAACTGAAAACCTGAAAGCCTTTCATAATCTGAAAGGCTTTCATGTCCCTGTTAATAATCTGAAAGGCTTTCAGATACACGAGGGGTCCCCTTGTGTGACGAGGGTTTCGTGTATTTTTCTACAGGAAAACACTAATACCCGTCGGGGGAGTGGTGTGACGAGGGTTTTCTATTATATGAAAGGCTTTCAGTTTTTCAGTCAAAATTGTTGTATCAGAAAAATCTGAAGACCTTTCAGATACAAGAAGCCCAGAACAAGTAAGGACTCAATTTGTTCATAATCTGAAAGGCTTTCATGTCCCTGTTCATAATCTGAAAGGCTTTCATATACACGAGGGGACCCCTCGTGTGACGAGGGTTTCGTGTATTTTTCTATAGAAAAACACTAATACCCGTCGGGGGAGTGGCGTGACGAGGGTTTTTCGTTATATGAAAAGCTTTCAATTTGTCAGTCAAAATTTTGACATCAGAAAAATCTGTAGGTCTATTAGATGGCAGAGAAATCTGAAGACCTTTCAGATACAAGAAGCCTAGAACAAGTAAGGACTCAATTTGTTCATAATCTGAAAGGCTTTCATGTCCCTGTTCATAATCTGAAAGGCTTTCAGATACACGAGGGGACCCCTCGTGTGACGAGGGTTTCGTGTATTTTTCTATAGAAAAACACTAATACCCGTCGGGTGAGTGGTGTGACGAGGGTTTTCTGTTATATGAAAGACTTTCAGGTTTTCAGTTACAAAATATGAAAGGTTTTCATATTTTGGAAAACCTTGATCTGAATTGTTTATGAGTTGATACATTTGAATTTCATGAAATGTGTCTTAGAAAACCTGTTCGAATGTAGTTCTTCTTTGTTTGGACAGGTTTTCAGCTATATGAAAGGTTTGCAAGTTTTCAGTTATATGAAAGGCTTTCAGATTTTCAATTATATGAAAGACTTTCAAATTTTCATTGTTTCCAATTTCTAATTCCATAATTGTCATATTTACAACTCTCTCATGAATCAAGCAATCACAATACATGACAGTGCACGCATTTATGTTTTCGTCATTGAAAATTCGTGGATCCAGATCTGGGGACTCCTTCGAGGCGGTCCAGCGCCAGGTGTTCGGTCCGGCCCCGTCCCCTCCACGATACGAGCTCGCTCACGAAAGGGTCGTTCAGGGACATCGACGGCGATCCCGACGGCGGAGAGGTCGGCGGAGTGGACCCGACGGACGAAGTAGACCGAGGGTCGGACGGTGGAGATGCTTGACGTGTTTGAGTGAGGAGAGCTTTGAGAGGAGGTTGAGATCGTGGACGGAGGAGAAGAGGTGCGTGAGGGAAGAAGGTAAGCTTGAGGAGCAAAAATACAAATATACCCCTATGTACATGTTAAAAGACTAATAAAAATGACAAGTTTGACTTATTTACCTCATATGCCACCGCGTGCATCTTGACCATTGATTATATAATTATGTGGTTGAGATTGGTCCTTTAGTACTTATTTGAATATATGGTTTTCTGTTGATTCTTTCCCCATAAGTTGGATAATAATAAATTTGAATTATACACTAAAAAATAGCCCATGATGATATCATGATTCATGTAATAAGAAATATTATACTAGTCCACCAATATTATTTGGTTTGTTTTTTATTTCTTGTATATTCATTAATCATATTGAATTCAAATATATTGCCTTACACATTATAGGCATATTTCATAAAATAGAATTTAGAAAATTTAACGAATGTGACATAATTAGTGTACACCCAATCCTTATCAATTCATCACCTAAAGAATAATAAAGATGGGATAAAATTAAATTAAAGTATGATTAATTAATGCAGCTATTATTGATCCATTCCACACACACACCCAATTTTGTTTGTTCTGTTTTTTTCTTCAAAGCTGAAAGTGACCTTCCACTACTTTAGCTGTTCTATATAATATTTTTTTTATTGTTTTATTCTTTTCTCTTTCTCTTATTCTAATCGGAATCTTTCATCAGTTTAGTCCAGAGCTTAATCATCGTCTTTCAGCAGATAAGACTGGTGGTTGAGTCATCTCTCCTCCATCATTTTCCCGGAAGATTTCTGGTAAGAAACGCTCTTCTTTTCTCTCTGTTTTTTATTTTGATGGGTAATTTTTATTTTTTCTCTTCTGGGTCTTCGATTTGTGTGATTTTTGGGTGTCTGGTCATTTCTTAATCCAAATTGGGGGTTGGGTTTTGATGGGTTTCTTCTGATTCGAAGATCAAGTGGAGTTTTTTTTTTCTGGGTTTGGAATCATTGGTTATTTTGCCTCTGATTTTGGATCCAATTACTGGGTTTTTGTTCTTGTTGAGATGGATTTAGTTAGAGGGGTTTGTTTATTGTTTCTGAATTCAAAGTGCACATCTTTCCTTTTTGGTAAATTGCCAAGTTTTGATTCACTGTGTTATTCCAATTTTGGTATTCCCTATGTTGTTTATGATTTGCAGGTTTGGGGCTTATAGGCTTTCATGCAAATGATTGTAAAATCAATCTACTTTGAGACTGAATAGAAAAATAACTTTGTGTTGCACTGGTTAAGTTATGGCTTCATGGTAAAGCATGAAGATGGCATTTTGTGTATGGAAAGTCATAATTTGCTACCTTTCGTTGATATGGTGATTGTTAAATTATGTATGGTAGACTCACTGTTTCCATGCGAATGCTTATAAAATCAATCTACAATTAAATAGAATAACAAATTATTGTTTTTTTGTGTTGCACTGGTTAAGTTATGACTTCAATATCACATTTTGCAATCATTTGTTGATTGTGAATGTTAAATTACGATTTCATCGTATTAGTAAATTAAATGTTTTCATGACTTTTTGAATGTGATGTTTGAAGTAATGCATTCAAAATTCTGGTTTGATGCTGATTATGTACTGTGCATTTGTGGTTTTGCAATTGGTTAAATTGTCCATGTTTTGTACATGTGCTGAAACAACTGTTTTGATTTTGTTCGTATAGGTCATTTTAATTTTTTACCAAATTGTTTGAGAAAATGGGGTCAGAAGGGCCTCCGTCTGTGACAATCCATGTGACGGGCTTTAAGAAATTCCATGGAGTTTCAGAGAACCCTACTGAGACCATTGTGAGTAATTTGAAAGAATTCTTGAAAAAGAAAGGTTTGCCGAAAGGCGTGATCCTCGGAAGTTGCAATGTTCTCGAGACTGCAGGACAGGGTGCAGTTGGCCCCTTATATCAGACATTGCAGTCAGCTCTAATCACAAATGAATCGGAATCTCCAAATCCCGGAAGGACAGTTTGGGTCAGTTGCACTCTCTTTCATTTTAGGCCTACTGATGGGTTGTTTTTCTTCAAGCTATTTTTCTTCGATTGTTATCAAAACGAAATGGCTTGTCTAATAGTAGGTTGTTGAGGTCAAAATCTACTGATATAAGCGCATAATTTAAAGATAAAGGATATAAAGTATAGTAACTAAGTTGTATCAGTCTTGATATGCTACTTTTCTCAACAATGTGGATGCACTGTTGTTTATTTGAGTTTGATAATGAACCCCGTAATTAATACTGATGAATCTAAAGGCAGTTCTTGCAGACTAAGACATATTCATTGTGTGGTTGACACCTTCATCTTCATTGTTCTGTTTTCTGATTATTTCAATATGATCGGTAATGATTAACTACAAATTATTTGCATAATTTGTTTGAGTGATGATTAGATTATAGGGAAAATGGCAAATGGCAAATACATGTTGTATACTATCACACTTTTGCAAGAGAGTGTTCTGTACTTTGATAATGGCAAAAGAATGTTGTGAACTTTGATTTGCAAAATGTGTGTATTTGTGCAAAGATGACAAAATTTCCCTTAACATTAAGATTTGTTTTTTTAATTAAATATTTTTAAAAAAATTTCGGAAAATACCTTTTAACTAAAATTTGTACAATCAAATTGTGTAATTTAATTTTTTGGTACAATTATTTTTAGGTTAAAAAATTTTAATTCTTAATTCATGGGCAATTTCGTCATTTTGTACAAATACACACATTTTGTACAAAAAATGAAAGTTCAGTGCACCTTTTTGCCATTAATAAAGTAGACAACACCCTCTTGCAAAAGTGTGATAGTATATAGCAGGTTTTTGCCATTTTCCCTAGATTATGTTCAAAAGCTGAGTCCATTATTTGGTAGACGTATGGCTTAAAGTATGATCTATTAAGTTCAAAGATCATTTCAACTTGTCTTGCTTACATTCTTAGTGCAACGAAACATAATCGTCGAATGTTTTAGTTCTGATGTTGAACTGTCGATTGCCTCTTCTAACATTGCTTTCTTTTTGCAGATACACTTTGGAGTCAATAGCGGTGCAACAAGGTTCGCTATAGAGCATCAAGCTGTCAATGAAGCTACCTTCCGTTGTCCTGATGAGATGGGATGGAAGCCTCAGGTCAGATTTACCACCTAACTGTTTTGGTGTGCAATTGTACAATTTTCTAAAATACTCCGAACAGTTTCTCATTTATTTGAAACTACACCTTATTCAATTTTTTGCAGAAAGTCCCCATTATTATTGCAGATGGACCAGTTTGTCGAACACGAAAGGTATAATGGGTTTTCCATGATTTTGTTTATTAGTTTTCTCTTGCATTTTGAGGTGAGTTCTTGCAATGCGTACACTTAGCTGGAAAGGAAATTATATTTAGATATGAATTACAAGCTTGGTGACTTTTGACTGTCAATTATGAAGGGTCGGTTCAATGGAGTAGTCTTGTCATATTCACCAGCAAATCTTAATCCCACATTTGTTTCATGATACTACCTTTAATGTAGGATCTCCTTTTGGAATAGATAATGGCTTGCTTAAAAGTAAAATGGTAGAGTTGTAAAGAAGACCATCAATGATTTGCCTGGCTGCGGATAATTTTGGAAAATAAATAAAGCTAATTCTTCGAATCCGAATTCAATGCAGCTTCTAATCAACCTTTGATATTTTGAAATTCCATGACCATATTACTGTTATATTGAAAATATCATAGCTGATATGACAAAATAATTACTCATTTGTCCCAAAATGAGTGTCCTATCTGACCTTTTGTAGAAATTAGCAATTAGCGGAGTCAATGCTTGAGTTTCCCTCGCACCCTGAACGTGTAAACCCACCAAGTGGTTATTACTATCTTATAGGCAAGATATTATTGGTATTTTATGTGTAACTAATTTCTGAAAAAATGAAAGTTGATGTTAACATAGGAGTATCCAAATGAGGAAAATATGATACTCATTGTGTGACAGACGGATATACAATTGAACTCTTGGACATATTTCACTCAAATATCTGCTTATTCTCTATATAGATTTGTCATTGAACTCTTGGACATATTTCATTCAAATATTTGTGTATTTATCTTCCCGCAGACCTCCCTTCCCGTTGAGGAGATAACCAAGAGCTTGGCTAAGATGGGCTATGAAGTCATGACATCTGATGACGCTGGCCGGTTCGTATGCAACTATGTCTACTATCACTCCCTCCGCTTCGCGGAGATGAACGGGGTCAAGTCGCTCTTCGTCCACGTGCCTCTATTTTTAACCATAGACGAGGAGACCCAAATGCAGTTCACCGCGTCCTTGCTGGAGGTACTTGGTTCCTTATGCTAGTAACCTCTTTCTTATCTCCCACCGACATGTCTTAACCTGAAAGGGGCTCATATGATCTCATCATACATGTTGGCCATGAATGTTTGGTTTGTCAAATGCTTCAATAAACGCTGGACTAAATGAATGGAAAATGTAGTTCTTGCTCATAAATCTCGTGCTTTGTTTTTCTTCATCGGAACATCTCAAAACCTTTTCCGGCTAATGTTTGTAAATTTTAGTTTGCTTTTTTCACATATATGGTTTTAGGGAAATGGTTTGATGGTGTTTGTGACCTCAATATGGCTTTTCATGTTGAATTTTATGTTCGTTAAATCCCAAGTTCAAATACATGTTTTTCAAGTCTTTTATGTGATGATAGTCAAAAACTCAAAATAGGGTACCATAGTTTTGTTTCAGTCTTTCTCTTTTTTGGGGGTTTTTTCTCCCTATATTTTTTGTACAGTTTTTCTTGTCATTTATAAAATTTTATTGCTAAGAAAAAGTACCATCGTTGGTTCCCAAGAGGGTTATGGGGTCCCCTACCTCTCCTATCCTTCACACTCATCATAACACCTCTATATACTTTATTCATGTCAATGCTCAAAATTAACAGGGAACTCGATTGGAACCGGAAATATCAAACCTGAAAGAAATTGGTCTGGTCTTGGTTCTTAAAGTCAAGAACTAAAAAAAATGGTTTGATTCAGGTTTAATTAATATGAAACTACGGTTAATGAGTAAACTGAAAATGTTTAATATACCATACATGGTTTGATATCATTCATTGATCCACACAAATCGACGTTCATGAGGCGTTCATGTGTAGTAGCCATAAAATCAGTTTGGTTTTAACCTGAAAATTGATTTGATTTGGTCTGATTTTGAGGCCCAAATTTTATTTAAAATCACTTTGGCTTTACTTAGAAAATCGGTCAATAAAACCGATCGATTAATTTTTGAATTTATATCAGTGTCGGTCTAATTTTAATTCATGGAATTAGAAATTGAATTGACCGGTTCAATTTTTAGTTTAAACTTCTGATTCTGGTTAATCGATTTTCAGTAACTTTATAAATTTAAAATTTAAAATTTGATACCACAAAGTTTTGACGTAATATCAAAGTTTGATTTTTCGTCATCTTATCTGATAGTTGATTGTGATGTAGTGTGGTGCACACACCAACCCACCCATATCACCTTTTTCAACTTAACATTTTGGAAAATACACCATGCCATAAGGCCATGGCAATAACATTTTCACACTAAAACCCACATTGTGATTGTAGGCACATGGTTTCTTTTTCCTTCTTTCTTTCTAGGCACACTTAATTGCTTTTGCCCTCATTTCCTTGCTCTATGTGTGTAGGGCTGCTTTTGATTCCTTGGGTCACATCCCCTACATTCTTCTTTCTATTTTGGTCCCCTCCATGCTTGCTCCACTTTAATGTCAATGATTAGAGTCCGACCTCAAAAATATGTATATGTCTTAGATCGTTTTATGATTATTTTGTAATTTTTATCGTTCAACTTGAGTTTATATGTGAATCATATGGTAATATGATACTATAGTTTAGCTAGAGAGGTTTTGTATCTTGTTGGTTGTAGTTTTGATACGAGCGATGCTTCGATAGAGTTGGTAAATGTAAGTGCTCATAATTTATCAGATTAATGAAGGGTTTTTGTTTTGTTTTCCCATCTAGTTAAACACTTGAGCTTGTCGCATGGGGTGTCAATGTTCGGGTCTCATCGGCAGTTTCTTCTCTCTCTGTCAACTTATTTTCGTTAATGGCAATCTCTTCTTCATAAATGAGGTATATAATGAGTCCAAATCTTACTATTATCAAAACCGATAAAACACACGACATTCGAGTCTGTTAACGACGACCAATGCTCTCTTAACAAATCAATTAAGCGCTTTGAGTTTGGGCTCAAGAGACTTGGGTTTGAGTCTTGAGCTCGTTAATGATACAATAATCTTAAGGACACTGAGTTTGGTGTTGGGTCTGGTAATGACGACCTACTGCACCCTTTAACATCACATTCACCGATTCCGATCTAAGAACAAAATTTACATTGATAATAAAAAACAAGTGAAGTAAATTGAGAGCTCATTCTTATTACATCAGCATCAGCTAATAAAATGTCTGACAACAAACAAAGCTTCATCAATCTCCTCCTAGTTAAGTTACGTACACCCAAACCCCTAAAACCCTACACAGCAATATTGATCAGCACTGACCCACATCAGTGTCCGGCACCGACTCCGGCGACCCCTCCAACAAACAAAAGGCCGGAGGGATAGAGAGAGTCATCATGCTCCCATAAGCATTCCAGCAAAAGGGATCGAGCAGAACCTCCCCTTGCGCCGGGAGCAGCTCCACCTCGGCCAGCGTCAGGTTCGAGCAAGGCACCGAGTCGCTGCACCCGAAGTGCATCGGGGGGCTTCGCGCGTCGTACGTGCCTCTGATGTTGCTGTACATCACGTCGGAGACCCAGACCGCATTGGTCTGGTTGGGGCAGTTCTTGGTCGCGCAGTAGAACTGGTCGATCATGATTGGGTTTCGGACAGCGTCCATGTGGATGTTCTGGAACACAATCTTCGACACCGACCCTGAACCTCCCTGCCATGTCTTGATCCGGACGCCGTTGTCCGAATGCTTGATGATTGAGTCCGTCACTGTGATGTTTGAGACGCACGCTCTCGAGTTGCGCATTCCTAGGCTCCCGATGCTGCGTACAAAGGTGAAATGAGATTGTTATTCGGGTTTCTATCGTATGAGAATTTTATTCTAATCCATAAGACTAAAGATCTTCCTAAGGGCTCACATGTCAACAAGTGGACCCAAAAGATCAGATTTTGTTATTCATTTTCAGTCGTATGAGAATTTTATTCTGATTCATAATATTAACGATTCTCGTAAAAGTTGTAGATGTTAACAAGTGGACCCCGAAAGATCGGATTTTGTTATTTGGGTTTTTATCGTATGAGAATTTTATTCTGACCCAAAAGACTGAGAATCTTTGTAGAGGTCTCATATGTCAAAAAAAATAGATCCACTATGGTAGAAAAACTTAAATTAAGGGATCTTTATTCGTTAGCTTAGATCTTAATGAATTCTGATGTCACATAAAATTTTAGAACATCTCATACGTGTGAAATTTAAGTTTCTTTATCTATAGGGTTTTAACGTATTAGAGTTTCATCCCGACCAAGAAGACTAATAATCCTCGTGTACGTCTTTGAAGTGATGGAAACAAGTGGACCAACAATGATAAAAGAAAAAACCTTAAGTTGAAAGGGTCTTTGTTTTTCGGCATAGAATTTGTTATATTCTGAAATCATATTGGAGTTTAAACTTATTTGTTATCGTGAATGATCAAATTTTATTATTCGATTCTCAACAAATCCAAATTTTACTTTTGACCCAAAAAGAATCTAAAGATATTTGTAGAAATTTCACATGAAAACCCACAATAATAAGTTTTAGTTGAAGGGAACTTCATCTCTACACTATTTCTATCATGATATCAGAGGAATAACCGATCATTGGTTAAATCTCTAATAAAATTTTGTTTTGCCCACTCATCAATGATTTATGATTCTGATGAGTAGGCAAAACAATCCAATCAATAACTTCCACATAATAGCGTCATCTACCATCCATCTCAATAGATTTTGATATTATATTAAATTATAAACTTTTTATTGTGAAAATCCAATTTTGTTATTCGAGGATTTAATTAGTGTATTAGAACTTTACACCTAAAAGTAAAATAATCTAAGGATCCTCGTAAAAGTTTCACATCCTAACAATTGGACTCACGATGACAAGCATGCTTAAGTCAGTCTATGATTATATGAAACCTATTATTATGTTAGAGCCTACTTTAAATTTATAAGTGAAGAATCGAACCGATATGTTAAATAATCATTTGATTCTCATGAGAACAAATTTGTGACTACTAACCTTATTCCATGACTTGGTCCACAAGTTATGTTCTTTATGTTCACATTGTGAGTTCCAGCTCCAATCGAGACACAATCATCGCCTGCAATAACTCATTAGGTCGCGAATTCAAGAACTTGACCATTAATCACTCGAGAGAGAAACGGTGAAAATCACTCACCGTTGGCGATGAGCGAGTTGTGGAGGGTGACATTGCTCGTGTTCTCTATGTGAATCCCGTCGGTGTTGGGGCTGAGGGAAGGTGCCTTGATCACCAGTGACTCAATGTGCACATTCTGGCAACCGTCGAATCGGAAATGGAACTGAGGGCTGTTCTTGATCTTGAGCCCTCTCACCGTCAAGTTGGAGCTCATGAAGAACCTCAGAGCCTGCAATGGGAATGTTTGGCCTCAGCATCAAATTTTCCGGGAAAAGAAAGGAAAATTTTCATTGCAAATGGGAATAATTGTCATTTTCTCACTTACAACTGGACTGTCGCAAGGGCCAGGCAATGTTGTCCCATTTTTGCCCTGTGGAGTTTTGGCATAGAAATGTTAGTAACTAAAAAGGTCACATAAAAGCATGGATTTTGCAATAGTAAGGCATGATTCGCTTGAGAACTCAAAATTGTAGATGTAGGCTCATAAAACTTTGTTTTGTCAACTATATTGGTTAATACAAGTGTTTTAAAAAGACATTAGGCGCTAGTCAGGCTGAGTTGATATTTAGAAAATTAATCGAAAAATAAATCAGATTGAAAGATTAATTAAAAATTTCATAAGATTATTCGGGGACTAATTGAAGAGTATTCTGACAAGTCGAAGATTCTTAGAACATTGTTTAATATTCGAATACTAGACTTTAAGAAAGAAAGAACCCGTCTTGATCAATCAGGTTAGAGTTAGTGGGTTAGTGGAGTCTCAAACCTACTTATCAAGTGATTTTATTCCTGTTTTCTTCGATGTAAGTTTTAGTGACACCCCCACATACACGACGTTGACACAAAGGGTGTTGGTGGAAAATGGACTAAAATGTAATACATGTCAAAGTCGACTTATCTAAAAACTCGAATTATTGGTGGTACTCAAATTTGTTTATCAAATAGTCTTTCAAGCTATATTTATTCACATGGAATTCAGTAACACCCCAAAATGCAGGTCAACAATAGGGTTGTGTATGTTAAATTCAAATTCAAATTCCTCAACAGAAAAACTCAAGTATTTAGGTTGAACCGCATATGAATAACGTATTTCTGATGTCGGTCAGGTTGATACGTAGAGAGAGAATGTTTCCAGACTAAAAAGGGCAAAATGGGAAGAAGAAAAAAAGTAATGGGTATGAGTAGGAACCTTGTGGGGCTTGCAAGGAAGATTCCACCATTTTTCTCCTCTGCCATCAATGAGGCCACCACCTTGCATTGCCATTCCATTGATTCTGTAGAACACAAGCCACTGCCTCTTGCTGACACCTTTAGGCCAAGATTCAGGTCCATCAGGAGGCATCATAGTCCCATCAATCTTCACACACATAACCCATTAATCAAAATCCAAAATTTCCTAATCCAAACAAAAGTAAAGGATAATTGCAAGAATTGGACATGTAGCATTCTACTTTCTCTACTTTTATAGCAAAATAAGTATTGGTTATTTTTCTTTTTTCGACCCATTAAATTTAATGATGTTAAAATTACAAGAAAAAAGTACCTTTAAACTTTAAAAATACGAGTAAAAATAAATCTAATTTAATTTAAAGAAAATTTCACATAGCCACATGTAGTTTACCACTTTTTCACTTACCTACTTCAGCTTTTCATTTTAGCTTCTAAGTCCCCTGAAGTTTACAAAATTGGTACTTCAGGTTACGACATCAAAATTATAGAGAAAGATGAGTCACACGTTAATCACGAGCGGACTATATTTACAAAAAAATCTCATGATTGCCCTTATGATAATCGATTAAATGTGTGCGGTTCGTTGAGAGTTCGGCGAGGAGAGAAGACGACGTTCGTTGGGACTGTACTCGACATTTAGGGTCGTCTTCTCTTCTCACCGAACCCTCAACGAACCACACATTTATTCGATTACCATAAGGGCGTGAGATTTTTTTGTAAATATAGTCCGCACGCGATCAACACGTGACCCATCTTCCTTTACAATTTTAATGTCGTAGCTTAAAATGTCAATTTTGTAAATTTCAGGAGATTTAGAAGCTAAAATGTGAAGTTAGGATGGGTAAGTGAAAAAGTGGTAAATTATATAATGGTTAAGTAAAAATTTCCCTTTAATGTAATTAAACAACAATATTTATCCTCAAAGAGTTACATATAGAAATGATTTGTAATTACTTTATAACCCAATAGAAAATAGGCCATTTTCAAATAAGAGATATATTTTATGACCTCTATGTGACCCATTTTCCATCAATTTTAATCGAGATTGCAAAACTGCTACAAATACCCTTTTGCAATTTTTAGGAAAATGACAAAACGATGCTTATACTATTACATTTTTGAAAGTAGGGTTCTGTAGTTTGATAATGGTAAAAAAGTGTGGTAAAACTAGATATTTTTTAAAATTAATTGTATATTTGTACAGATAAAATAACAAAATTTTCCTTAAAATTAAAAAAAAATTTTAATTTCAAAGGTAATTTTGCCAATTTTACAAATATACACATTTTGCACTCACAAAAAAGTTAAATTTCACTCCACATTTTTGCTATTAACAAATAACATTCTCTCGCAAAAATACGATAGTATACAACATTGGAAGTAAATTTACCTGAAACACCATGTTGGCCTTACAAGGCCCTGTGAAGATTGTGGACTGTACCATGAAGCTGTGTCCTTTAGGAACCAACAGAGTTGCTGATTCGGATTCGGAGTCACAAGCACTGTCCCAAGCCATCTTCATGGCCTGAGTGTCATCTGAAGCCCCATCCCCAACAGCACCAAAACTCATGACATTGAAGATTTGTGTTCTTTGAGGTGGTGGTGGTGGCTTGTGTCTGTCAACACCCGGGCTAGGAGCAGCAGCGGTGGCCGGAGAGGCCCGGGGAGCCGGAGAAGGAGGCATCGAGGAAACCCGAGAAACCGAATGCAAGTGACTCAACTTACCAATGTAGTGATCAAGAAACCTCCCATGAGCTGGAGGGACAAGAAACAAAACAAGCAGAACAAGAACAAAAGACTTGAAAAGAAGTGTCATGTTTTTTGGTGCTATGGGCAAATTGGGAGTTAAGACACTAAGCTTCTCTACTTATAGAAAGAATAATAATGTTAATGTCCTAAAATGATGAAATGGTTGTGGTTGTGGTGTCTTTTTCAGTAGGGTATGGACTGTAATGGACAGAGAGCAGCAGCAATTTGGGGAAGTCAATGAATTGGGACAGTTAGTTTGGTTATTTTTGTCACACCCACAATGTTGGAAGCTACAATTCCCAAGAGAATGAGAAGATGAGGATTGGGGTTTGTGTAATGTGACCACTAAGTAGAGCACTAGAGTTGGGGCAAGTTGTGGGAGTTGAGAGAAGAGAGAGCTATTGGGGTGTTGGATGCAAGAAACTAGTTAGTGCTGAGGTGATGGTTTTATAGACTATAGTAACAACTTGTGAGTGGGAAGCTATGTCAGTGTTTGGGCAGTGCTTTTTTCTCTCTTTCTTTATTTGGGTACACGGTAATGTTAAAGTTCGATCGAAGTCGATAAGAAGAGATTTAATATTTAATTTATAACGGGACTTAATTTTTTCATTTAAGATGTTCACACTACTCATGTGCACATCAGACCGCGGTGTGTGCATCAAACTAAAGAGATTCATAATATGCGAATGATTTCAATTAGAATGATAACACTACTCCCGAGCATTTCAGTCTTGAAAGATAAGAAAAGAAAAACGGAAAGAATCCTAACAGGAATTTGCAGTCGCTACGAGATCCCAAGCATTCTCTTCTTCCTGGAGTTGGAGGAGGCGGATCATATCCTCATCTGAAACTCCTCCCTAAACAATAAAACCCATGTTATTGAAGAAAAATCAGGTCTCTAATGCATTCGATTCAGAGTCCAAAATATGACCCTACATTACATGTTAAATATAAAAAAAAATAGGTATACCATTGAAACCTGATCCACCTAAAAGCATAAGTGGATAAGTAAATGTCTAAAATACTCATCAAACACGGATGAAATTCATAAATTGATTATGAAAATATATTGTAACCAAAAACTTAAAAAATTAATGTTCGAAAAACATTAACGAATTCATATCAAAGATGTATAGAGTTTGGTTAACTTATAAATTCAATTGAATATTTAAAATGCTGATTCATAAACAATAAAATTCACTCTTTTTTTTCGCCAGACATGCACTTATAATAGATCAAATGTCGTGACCTTATTATGCTTATTACACGACCCTTATAGTTATATAATAAAAAAGAAGTTGGTGTGGTTGATGCTTTTGAAGGTCGGTTTTCAACTAGCAATACAATAATGAATCGAAGCCGACCATGTGTTAGTGGCTTTTGTGGTGAGGATCTGGATTTCGCAGGCTACCACTTGAGTGGAAACGATAAAGTAGAGACTAATTATAAAATAAAGGTGTGGACAACAACTCGAGCTTTTCTGGTTCGGCTAGTTTTGGGACTCTTAAGGTTAGTCATTGGTTATTTCAATAATCTCTTAATTAACTATACATTTAAATAATATCTCTTTTTAAACATAATTAAATATTATTTTGATCCAACTCTTGATATATATATATGGGTTCGGTACTATTTTTACTTTACGAATCATCATTTGAATTATAAGCAACATTTAAGAGATTCAAACATTTTATTGATGAACCTAGTTTGGACAGAACATGTTTAAATTAATTAGTCTGAAATTAGCTCAAATTAATATAAAATTAACTTAAAACCGACTTAAACGACTAAAATTTCACCGAACCACAACGTTGCGCTCGTGTTATTTTCAATGACATGGCGGCCGCCATTTACAACATTGTATATATTATAAATACTTCAACCTACTAATCTTAATCTACATCCAAACAAAACACACTTGCAAGAATTGCATATATATAAATATGAGTAAATTCCACATGACCCCCCTTAACTATAAGCGTGTCTCACATGCCCCCCTTAACTACAAAATCAATCTGTGAGGTGCCTTAACTATCCAAAAATCTCACTTTACCTTTTTTTTGTTGACTTTTTTCAAATTTATGTTAAGTTTTTTGTGAAATGACGAAAATACCCTTTTATCTGAAAAATTAAAATAAATAAATAAAAATGATTTTGAACTTTTTTTTCTATTTTCTCGTTGTACAAAATAAAGAATAAAAATAGTATTTTAGTATTAATTTTTTATTTTAAAAAAATTATTTATAAAAATTAATAAAAATAAAAAACGATGTTTAAAAGTAAATTTTTATTTTTAAATTTTTTTTATAAAAAAAACTTTTTAAAAATTATTTTTACTATTAACAAAATTTTATTCTTTATTTTGTAGAACGAGAAAATTAGAAAAAAAGTTCAAAATCATTTTTATTTATTTATTTTAATTTTTCATATACAAGGGTATTTTCGTCATTTCACAAAAACTTAACAGAATTTTGAAAAAAGTCAGCAAAAAAAGGTAAAGTGGAATTTTTGGATAGTTAAGGCACCTCACAGATTGATTTTGTAGTTAAGGGGGGGCATGTGAAACACGCTTATAGTTAAGGGGGGTCATGTGGAATTTACCCTATAAATATATAGTTTCATTTCATTTCATAGATTTTTATTTGACAATTGTTTTTTTTCAAATAACAATATCACCTCTAACTACTCATATATCCTTCTCGAGATACCATATTTGAGACTCGAATCTTAATTGACCTCACGTAGGACTTGATTGAAACTCAATAAAATTATATAATAATTAGTGGATATGATAAAATATTCACTTCAAAACATGTTTTAGCTCGGTAATATTGTTAGAGAGATAAATAGTTAAAGTTCATTTGAAAGTAATACCTAATATAATCTAGTTATTGTTGATGAATATATATATTTTAAATAGTTTTGTTCTTATATATTATGTATGTGTTGTACATGTATTTGGGTCAAGCACACATAATTGTGGGATGGGTAGCCCCTAAATATAGTACTGACCAATATTATTACACTGAGATCCTTCTTTTTGGGGGGGACAAGGGTTGATGCCCACTTAGGTTATCTTTATTTGTCTGAACTGAAACAGTGTTTGGGCATGCAGTGTGTTTTTGTGAATATTTTATTATTGTCACACAAATGTGTTGTTCAATTCATCTGCTTTGTGGTATTATTATTTGACAATTCAAAAGGTGGTGGTGATGGTGGTGCAATGGGAGGTGGAGAGGAAGAAGAGCCTTGAAGCAATATGGATGTCGATACCAATTCTTTCTTTGGATCACCATTATTGCTCCCCATACAAAGTGGGGGTGGTGCCAATATGGCAATGCCTATGCCATGTTTCCATTCTTCTTTATTAATTAATTGATGATACATTTGATCTGAGTTCAGTTGAAAAACACGTGAAAAAGATGAACAGGGTGCTAAGACGACTTCTGATTCACGGACATTAAGTTTGGAACGAGTGACTGAAGGTACAGTCCAAATCCAACCAAACTCTAATATCATGTTAGAAGCTCAATCCACTTAAAAGATCAAACTAATAAATAAAAATTCAAATTGTTATATAAATTGGTTAACGGCCAAGAAATCAAGAGTGGGTACTTGATTTAAGTTGGACTAGATCTAACACTTTTATTGATTTTTTTGCTTATGGTAGTTTGGAATGATTGATTAGCCTTATAAAGGTTGTGTTTATAAAAATAGCTAATTATATATATATATATATATATATATATATATATATATGCCTCTCTTTATTTAAGTTAATCTTTTATTTTATCCACAAATTTAGATAAAATATGACATGGAGTGCTTAGGGTTTGATGGTTCAAATTCAACCCAACTTGGATGAAGAATTGCACAATTGTGAATTACCCAAAAAAGAGTGGATGGGGTTTCAATCTTAGACAACATATCAAATACTTAAATACTTGTTCGTCTAACCAGTCAAACATTAGAATTTTAAATTAAGATTGTGCATATGTGAGTTCAAGTCTCGACATGGTACATATAAAATTATATTTATTCTCTATTTCCTTCATATTGTAAAGTGAGAGTTAAGTGGTGAAAAACAACCGTCAAACAAAAATAACTGGCTCGGTGTCAAATTCACACCAAAACTGAAAGAATCGGTTCATATTAAGAGTGTAAATGTTCCGGTTACCTAAATTATTTAAGTAAAAAACATACCGAACCAAACTAATCAGTTCTTAATATAAGAACCGGCCCGAACCTTAATGTGATGTACCCTTCATTTTGGGCCCGACTTTAAGGGTTTTGGCAGACACTTGGGTCTTACTTGTTGTCTAACTATATACAATTTATGTACTTCGTTCTAGTTTTTTATCTTTTGTTGAAATTAAATATTATGAACAAAATGACTTCCAAATTTCCATGCAATGATAAACTATAAACTATAGTTATATCCATTATTTGAAATCAAAAGTTATAGTTAAGACTATATTTCAGTTATATCATATATGAATTGTATGTAATTAACCAATTCACTAAAATATATAACTAAAATCAAATCATTGTTTATAATTCTTAAATTTTCATATATGGCTCAATCTGTTTCTCAATTCAAATTAATCCCATAATGCATAAGTCAAAATACGCATTTTAAAGAGCGAGGCTCTTATAACATCTATATTATATATTTTGTTGATTAGGATCATTCTATAGCTTAAAAAACGAACCTTTTTCATTAGAAAAAGGAGAATATTTATGAGAAAGAAACAAAGTACAAGAATTTTCTCTGAAAAACAAAAATAAAAAAGCAAGAAAATGACAAGACGTGGACGAAGGTTAGAGGAAGAAGATAGATACGTCATATTAATGATACTCACGTTACTGTACTAGAGATGGATGACGTAAGCATGTTGTATCAGAAATATATGTCGGTCGTCGTATAGTAACGATCGGCTCTGCACAATATATCTTCAAATTTTATTTTAAATATGTTTGAAAATTTTAAAGAATGTTATATTTTTCATTGCCCTATTGATATATATTCGATAATAATGTGGACCAAAAGGCGTGTGCAAATAATTTGGAGTACAAAGTGGCTACAGAATTTTCTTTCTTGATCAATCAATTAAGAATATTTTACTAAAATGAAAATTGAAGATCTCAAAAAATAAATAATGGAATATACATATAAATAAAGAAAGAAAAATATGAAAATAACAGTGATACATGTTACATATAGTCAGAAGGGGGCCAGAGTTAGGTCATAATATCACCAGACATGGGTGATATAGGACAACCCGATCATGAACATGTTACATAGACACAGTCATGAACATACTTATATGTCGGCATATGAAATCACATCCTCAGACGGAAGGATCATTGAGGTCACTATATAATGAGTGACGAGTTTGACTCAATCTAACGTCTCTTGTAAAAGGGTTACAATAACGACTGTGATTGGCTCGATCACGAGTTACATGAGTTGACTCAATAAATCGCTGAAGGATTTATCCCTCATACGGACGTATGAGCAGATATCTGTTTAGGCCACTTGATGAGTACAACTGAAATACAATAGCATGGCCATGCAGTTGATACGGAGTATCAATTACAATTCAGTTAACTCAGATCAAGAGACATGACAATTGAACGAGGATGACTTGTCTAAGCCTCGTGGTTGTCAATGATATCAAGAGGATAAAAAGATAGATTCATGTACGACAAGGTTAAGTTGAAATCTCAATAATCACAAGCGTTGGGTAATCATGATGTCTTGCTAGAAGCCACTCATGATGAAAAAGGTAAAATGGTAATTTTACCAGTCCGCCAACGTGTTGTGAGCCTACAGGGTCACACACTAAAGGTTGAGTAAAACGGATGGAATCATATGAAGGAATCATGAGAGAGAGAAAATCCGGTTTTAGATTAAACCGTATTAGACCGATTTTGGTTTAGATTAAACTGGAAACCAAGAACGGTTTGGCTGGACCAATTAATTATAATCTAAATAAATAGATTTATTTAATTTAGCTAAACAGAGCCTAGCCAAAATGGGCTTCTCTACATTAATTAATTAAAAGCTTTAGGCTTTAAGCTCATTAAGGCCTTTAATTAATTATTGCCTAAAAAGGAGTTATAAAAGGGAAATTTTCAGATTTGAAAAAAAAAATTCCAAAACCCTAATCACTCTCTCTTTTCCTCTCTCTTGACCGACCGGCCCTTCCTCTCTCTCCTCCCCGTTTTGCTTGCTTCGATCTTCTAGTAAAGATTGTTGTGAGTATCCCCAGATTGCTCTTCTTATGTGGACGTTCTTTAGAGGCCACTGAATCTTATTTAGTAACAAAGAGATTTTGAATCAAGATAATATATAAATTTTATTCAAGCCTAGATCTCATGATCAATTCATGATCATGTAAGATCCTTCTTAAACATGGAACTTTGAGGTTAATTTCTTGTATGGGCATGAAATTATTTGATTGGAACCCTTAAATAATTCCTTCAGTGGTATCGGAAGATTGGTTACACATGATTTTGTATTCGAGCATGATAGGCTAGATTTAATTTTGCAATTTATTTCGGTGTTGTGAAATTAAAATTGCAAATTCTATAGTTTTTGGTTAATGAATTAATTGCTGGAATTTATTTAATAGTTGCTGAAAATTAAAGTTTTATCGAGTTAGATCGGGGTCGAGACCCGCGGGAGGCCGAGGCTAACCCCGGCCGAGCCACGGGCCGACCGGCCTGAACGGGAAGGCCGTCCAGATCTGCTTGTGGCAGATCTGGCCGAGCCTCTCGGCTCCGATCAGAGGAAGGCCACGGCTCGACCAGGTCCGGCCAGGCGGCCCGCCACGGCCAACCCTCATGGGCTGGTCGGTCATGACGCGGTCAGCCCTGGCGGCTAGGGTTTGGCCGAACCCTAATTGGCCCTCGGGTCAATTTTGGTTCGGTCAAAACCGACCCAGAAAAATCCATAATTTTCAGCAAGAATTAATTAAATTTTCAGACCGGTTCGGTTTCGATAAATCAGAGCGTGAACCGATTTAATTCAGAAATTAACCGGTTCAAAATAATGATTTCAATAAACCGTATTTTATAATTTAAATCAAGATAAAATTGGAATTATTATGTTTGCTTGATAACATGCTTGTTTGACAACATGATTATTTGATAACACGGTGTGTGCAACATGTATGCTAAGTTAGCCCGAATTTAGAATTTAATTTCGGTTTGCAACCTGCGAGTTGCTTTTGGATTGTAATTTAATTGTGACCTACGAGTCACGACATTTATTTTATTTTAAATTAAATGTAATTACGTAATTCCAAGACGAGAAGAACCGAAGAGAAGGACGGTAATCTCGAGGAGGTGTGGAGCCAGTGGGAGTCCAGGAGAATGAGGAAAGACAAGACCTAGTACAGGTTTTAATTTATTCCAGTAGGGTTAGCGGGCTAGCTAAAGCAAGTTTACATTTACGTTCATGAATGTATGGTTGAATGCATGATTTAATTTTCATAAGTTCATGTTAATCAGATCATCACGCACATGTGTAAAGATTAATAATAATGAGTTAATCACGCTAATGTAAACCATAATTAAAAATATCTCTACATGGATTTGTAGATGATAATTTCAAATTAAGATCAAGTAATGATCAGTGAGAATGGACAATTAAACGACAAATAATTTCAAGTCAAGCTAGATACCGCCCACTTTTCATCACTTCGATTAATTTACAGACCCATTGGTGGATGCGATTAACGTGGATCCATGTTAATGGGTTCTAATAGAAGATGGAAAATCTTGCATGGGTGCGTGCGCATTAGTGTAGTAAACATGCAGATGGACCATGCGCTGAAAAATGGTTGACTTGGCTGCGATTCTCAGATTATCTGAACCAGGGTATCAGATATAGGGCAATGCAGTATACATACAATGTATAATCCCTAGCCAAGAATCACATAGTATTGTGAAATGACTGGACTGTCCTACTCCAATGTTCAAAACTGGGGTGATGAGATTAACTCACTTCAGTTTTGGGTATACGGAGATCTTGGTTTAAATTCAGACATAAGAATCATAAATTTTCATAATCAAGTATCTTTCACTTCAACTTAATTAAGAATCTGATTGAATTTATTTTTATGTGTAGATTAATGGCACCGTCGCAACCCAAATCAACACGTTCTGGCAGTGAAGCATTAAAGTCCCTTCTATCGAATGACAGGCTTTCAGGGACCAACTTCCTGGTTTGGGAGAGGAACATGAAGCTTGCCCTTCAGTATGACAGACAGGAGTATATCCTTACGGATAAACCAATAAAAGTGCCTACAGATGATGCCAGCGAGGCCGATAAGAATGCTTATGACAAGCATATTAGCGACCGACAAGATGTTGGCATCCTCATGGTCGGGTCCATGGAAAATGACACTCAGGACCTGTTTATGCATCTCATGGACAATCCACAAGAAATGATGAAAAAGATCAAATTATACTACCAGAAGAATGCTCATGTCAAAAGATACGACACTCTTAGGGAGTTATTCTACAGCAGGCTAAATGCTGGTGAGGCAGTGAGCCCACATGTCCTCCAGATGAAGCGGCTCCTTGATCGCTTGGTCAGTCTAGGTCACAGCTTCACAGATCAGCTGAAATCAGATATAGTCCTGATGTCGCTTCCTAAGGTTTATGGAGATGTGATCACAAGTTACAATATCCATAATGTGGAAAAGAATATCAAGGAACTGCATGGGATGTTGGTGACAGCAGAGAAAAATCTAAAGGGAAAGACCCCTTGAGGTTCTAATGGTCAATAAGGATGTCAACTTCAAAAGAGCTGGCAAACCTACTGGCAGGTCACCAGGACATCCCAACAATGGCAAGACACCAGCAGTGGCGGGTAAGGGTAAGGCACCAATGCACCTAGCTGGGCATATAAGGGCACCCAGGGGTCCGAAGATCCAAGCGGTTCCTAGAACCGAAGGGAGTACTTCGACCTCAGGGGTAGTCTGTTACTACTGCCAGCAGCCAGGTCATTGGAAAAAGGATTGTAGGCAGCACAAGGAATATGTGAAGAGCTTGCAGATAGGAGGACACACTTCAGGACTTGGATCATGTATTTACGTTGTTGAATATAATCTCAACTTTACTTTCTCAGATACATGGGTAGTTGATACCGGAGCAGAAACTCACATTTGTGTTAATCTCCAGGATATGGAAAGTAAGAAGCTCCTTGAGAAAGGCGAGCGTGATCTGAGAGTCGAAGAAAACAGTTCGGTGTCAACGACGGTTGTTGGTTTTGTTAGTCTTAGGATGCCCATAGGGCTTATTTTAGTTTTGGACGATGTCTTAAGTGTACCTACTTTTAGTAAGAATATTATTTCAGTGTCCAGTTTGGACAAATTTGGTTTTGTATATACTATAGACAATGGTTTATTTACTCTATCAAGAAATAATATTGTTTACGGCACTGCATCTATGGTTAGTGGATTATATACATTTTAAATCTTGATAACTCTAACTACAGTTCAAACTATAATGTAAATAAAAGGTTGAAGTCATATGACTTAACTAGACAGTGATGTGGCACTGTCGTCTAGGCCATATTGGCGAGAAACGCATCTCGAGACTTCACAAGTGTGGGCTATTAAGTCCGTTTGAATTCACACCAATCGAGAGATGCGAATCTTGCATTATGGGAAAGATGACAAAGACGCCTTTTGGCGGCTAAGGTGAAAGGGCGAATGATCTTCTGGGCCTAATACATTCAGACGTATGTGGGCCCATGAGCACACAAGCCAGAAGAGGTCTCAGATACTTCATAACCTTTACCGACGATTTCAGTATGTATGGGTATGTCTATTTAATGAGACATAAGTCGAAGTCCTTTAATAACCTTTAGATCTGAAAAACAAAAAATTTCCAAAACCCTTATCACTCTCACTCTCTCTCTCCCTCTTTGGCCAACCGGCCCTTCTTCTTTCTCCTCCCCGTTTTGCTTGTTTCGATCTTCTAGTAAGGATCGTTGTGAGTATCCCCGGATTGCTCTTCCTGTGTGGACGTTCTTTAGAGGTCACTGAATCTTATTTAGTGACAAAGAGATTTTGAATCAAGGTAATATATAAATTTTATTCTAGCTTAGATCTCATGATGATGTAAGATTCTTATTAAACATGGAACTTTGAGGTTAATTTCTTGTATGGGCATGAAATTAATTGATTGCAACCCTCAAATAATTTCTTCAAGGATTATATTTTCTAGCGATCATTTTGATCGATTATAGTAATCAAATTAGGCCATGTGCATGTTCGTTGTATTCATCTCTTCAAGAACTAGAACTTCGGCTATATACTTGTGAAAATCAATCAAGTATTGAATGAAATAATAGCAGTTAAAGATGTGACAAATATATAATACACTAGTTTAAATATTGAGGGAACAAAAGTGACTATTTATATGCTTGGAAGTGGGAGCTAAAGGTTGTGACCTTGAGTCATCATTTAACGTGTAGCGGGGAGATCCGCAGACTAGGTCAGGTTGAGAAACAACCACACGTGCACACCGCCGCCTTCATCCCAGGCTTGTGATTGGACTTGGACTCGTTACATTTCCTATATTTTTCTTAAACTCCTAATTGAGTTCTGATTCAAATGGGCGCATATTTTCATTTCAACAATTGAACCTAGCTAATGATTTTTGGCTTTCAAACATAGAACCTTTTGGTATAAGGATCACAACATTTTTCGAAGAGGCATGTTGAGAACAGATGTGTCTATTCGAAACAATGTCAACTCTCCTATTTAAAGGATTGAAATTGGGCAGAGTCATCATTTTCTTCCTAACTCTTTCTCTCCTCTACTCAAATACACATCAATAGTTATGTCGTCAGACTCCACTAATTATAGCACTCGTTAGTGGTTTAGTCCGTTTTATCATAAGAGAAAATTGCTCAGTGATCCTTTTAATGTCGTAAAGGGAACAATCTTTTCTTAAGAAAATAGCACTTCGTTGGACTCGAATGTTCTTTTATTATGCATTCTTGGTATACTCAAACATTCCCGGAACGAATCTTATATTTCATTTATGATGTGATTATAAATAATTTATTTAGCATATGCATCATAACTAGTGGTCTACATATAAGCTAGTTCGGTTTGAAAGAAAATAGTCAAGCTGGGCTGGCTTGACTCAATTCACTTAATTTTCTATGCAAATATTCATTAAAATTAAAAGTAATATTAAATAAAAATTCATAATTAATTATATATTAAATGAACAAGCTCGAGATCGACTCGTCTGATATAATTAATTAAATATTAAACGATTCGGCTTGCGATTATATCGAGTTTTGAAAGATCAAGTTCGAGATCGTTTATTAAACAAGTCTAATTTTGAACTTGAGTTCAGTTCAAACTCTATTAAAGCGAGTCTGCACCATTATATAACGAATCAGACACTCGAGCAACTCGTTAAAAGTTCGGCTCGTTTACCACTTACTTTTAACTATTTAATTAAATTTCTTGAACTAATTGTCCTTACTTTCCTTAATTATAATAAAATCGATTATCTTTGAACTCTCACGATATGACATACCACTTGACGAACGTATCATTCCTAATTAGACGATATACTATTAATTATTTCAACATTACATATCCAAAGAAATAAATTATATATACTTAAAATGTGTAACATGCATGGTGTTGTTATTAAGATGCATAATGATTTAATTTTGGTGTAGTGGAGATTAATTAGATGGTCCAAGTTGATGCAAGTTTTGTGAAGAGTGTAATGTGATGGGATTGGAGCAATTGACTTTGTCTCATTGTTATTGTTATGGTATTTAATATAATGATTGTGATTGTGATTGTGATAGTGTTTTTCATTATCACGCCGATCTCGAGCATGTATCTGTTCTTCTATTTTGTTTCATTTGGGTCTACAATAATACACTGTGACGTCATGCAACTGCTACAAGATAATCATCATGATCATCATTTTGATTCTAACCAGAACTGCAGATCCCATATTTGATTTAGATTTTTTCTCGATTTTTGGGTTATCTTTAGTTGGGCCTAGATATGGTAATAGGATAGGTACGACGCCGGTTTTGTTTTTTTGGTGTCTTATGTCTATTTTGAAACTATTTCTAATAAACAGAGTGATTTGTTTTAAAAGCAAATCAATAAAAAATTTACTGATATCACGAGACACGAAAACAGTTTTGCGCCCAAGAAGATCGAGCATAACTTATATACTGTTTACAAATAATCCGTAAAAGACAACAATAAGACATTTTACCTTTTTGGACACATCCAAACAACCAGTCGGACAAACCAATAACTAAAACTAAAAACTATTTTATCTATTAAACAAGTTAGAAACTCCGACAGTCGCTAATAACAAACTAGAAATAAAACACGAAACACCCAACACACCCACTACAACACAAGCAAAAAATACACAGACCACCATTCCACCATCCTCGGGGGATATCCTCTCATCTGAGCCCATGCACCTCAATGAGCACTACTGCTCAAGCATCTCCCACGAGAGGTATCCAATAATCACCCATTCCTAAATTTTTCTGCGTGTCCCGATTCATAGAGACCTCACAAACAAAGGTGGTCTTGATATTAGTTCAGGGAATATCCACAAGAGCCTGGAAAAAGAGCAACCATAACGCAGGCCGAGAAACATCAACATGAGTCAGATTAGGAGAGGGAAACGGATCTAGGGTTCAAACCCCAGATCAAAAACCCCTCTGATCTACCGACCTCGCCAAAAAATCGACGTAACCGACCCCACCACTAAGGACTCGCCAGTTAAGACTTGGCTGCCGACGAAACCACCGGCAAGCCGAGAGAATGGCCGACGACAGCACAAAACGGCCTGGCGAGACACCACCGCCCAAAAGCCACCCCGGCGAAGTCCGACCGGCCTCTCCACACTGCCCGAAATCCACTGCGTCGCCGTCGGAATAAACATTGAGTATTAGTTCGGCAGACAACATTATTAAGACTAATCGGAGATTAAACAAAAAATTGAGTTGAATTCAAACTGTTTAGCTTTATCAAGGCTAATCAGAGATTAACAGAAAAATAAATCATGTTGAATTCAAACTGTTTGGTCTTACTAAGACTAATCGAAAATTAACCGAAAACATTTCTTTCAAAAAAAAATGTATTTTTGTCCAAAAATACCTTAAACTAATTTATTTGCAAATAATTTGTCTATAAAGCATTATTAAGACTAATTGGAGATTAATCAAAATTTTGGGTTGAATTCAAACTATTTAGCTTTATCAAGGCTAATAAGAGATTAATTAAAAAATAAATCAAGTTGAATTAAAATTGTTTGGCCTTTCTAAGATTAATCGAAAACATTTCTATCGAAAAAATGTAATTTTGTCTAAAAATACCTTAAATTTTTTTACAAATAATTTGTCTTATTTAAACTTGCTTATTTTTCTCCTCTAACTGTCGAGTTGGTCCAACTCCTCAATTTTTCCTTCGTATTACAAGTCACGGGCATGAAGAAGAAGAAAGCCAACAAGTTGAAGTTAAAAAAAAATATCATGAATAAATTTAGGAAAATTACACTTTTTGCAAACGAAAATTGTAAGTTCGTAGATATATTTTTCAAAAATAAAAATTATGCAACCATTTTTTGTTGTTGTAAAAACGGATAATTTACGACTATTTTTTGCAATTTATCAAAAATCTATCAAGTTAGTGAATTAAAAATACGTAGGTCTTACATTTGGTAGTTAGGACTTTAAAAATACATATATTACAGCATTGGATGTATACGTGTACAATAGGAACTATATAAACGTCAACACCCATCAAATGCTTCCGGAAATGAACCTCTTCTTCTACGAACATAGTAAACGGAAAAGTACAAGGTTGCCGGAACAATCACAGTCCGAGAAATGGACACTGCTTTGTTGCATGCTCCGGGGTCGGTCTCACAAAGATCTCGACAAGCACACATTTCACTTGAGTGTTGGTGAAGTGACAATATTTCAGTTCGACTCTACACGTTATTAAAGTATAGAATTGTTGGGTACTAACAAGCAGTGGCGGATCCAGAAAATTTTTCAGGGGGGCCAAAATTTTACACTAAAAATTTAATTAATTAATAAATAATATATTTAATTAATAAAATAATTACTAAATGCATATAACAAAATTTAATTCGAGCTTGATTATTTATTTTTAGTTGAGTTTGAATTTAATTTTCAAGTATATATAAATACAAAGTGAGTCGGTTCGCGAGCTTTTCAAACTCTAGTAATTTGGTCTCAAGTTGGATTTGTTTATCAAACGATCCACTATTGTACTTAATATCTGCATAAATTTGCTTAGAAAATTGACAATTTCTAATAATGAATATAATAGACCAAACAAAAAGTTTAATGAAAAATAAAAAAACAATTTAACTAATAAATTTTAGGGGTAATTACATATCAGTACACCCGTCGAAACCTCATTCCAGGATTGGTACCCCAAGTTTGATTTTTTTTTCTCGGTCCCCCAAGTTTAAAACGTTAACACTTTAGTTCAAATTCAGTTAAATCTAACACAAATACTGTTCATATTTTTTTTAATACCCTAAATGCCCCTATTATAATTTATATGGAGCATAATTATTTATAAATGTAAAATTATCATTGCACCCCTCATTTGCATAACAAAATTACCTTTGGTTAAAGGGTAAATGAGTAACTTTGAAGAACAAAATAAAAATAAATGCAAGTGAAATTACTATAATGCCCCTTCTTCAACCTCCCATCTCTCACTCTCTGGTTCATCAAAACTGTAACCTTTTATCCACTTTCAATCAAATGATAAAAAATATAACTAATTTTATCAAACACATTCATTTCAATCAATGAATACAATAATTCAATCTGAAAATTGACAGAACTCAACCCAATTGGTTGTTCCTCTTCACATAATTCAATCAACACAGATTCAATTTGACAGAATCAAATTTTGCATATTATTGTGACAGAATAAAATATTACAAATTACAAATTACAAAAAAAAATTGTTCATGGTCATTCTTTCTCGTCGACGACCTCCTCAGATCGGCTCTGGCGATCCTCTCTCTGCCCTAGCTCGCGCCGACGATTCTCCCTCCACAGAATCAGTTCATCTACGGTCTCCGACCCCAAACCCCAAAATCCCTCATAGAAACAAAACAAAAATTATTTTGGGTGAGTTTAAACCCTAAAACTGTATTCGTTCTCGATTGATTCAAAGAGCAGAGAAGGACGACAGCGAGAAGAGGCGCCACCGTCCCGAGCTCGCTCCGGGTGACGCCAAAGATCTAGTACAGTCTCGTCGTTGTCGGATCTGGGAGGTGGAGATAGGAAGCGCCTTCCCCACGGCCTCCGCGTCTTCATCCTCGACGCCCGCCTCCTTGTCCACGACTACCTCCATTTCTTCAACCTCGTCCGCCACCATTTCTGATTCCTCCCCTCCTTCCTCTTTAGCGAGTCCATGGGAGGCGCTTGAATATTAGGGTTTGGCAGTGGAGAAAGGAGGCACGACATCGAAGTGCTCATAGAAAGTGGAGAGAAAGTGGGCGCCTCCTATCTCCTCCGCCCAGATCCGACGACAACCAATTTTCTGAACATTTGGGTTGGGCAGTGAAGAAGATGGGGCAGAGAAAGAGAGGGCTGAAGGAGATGGGTCGGAGAAGAGGTTAGAAGAGGATAAGGAATAGGGGTAGAAATGTAATTGTATATATTAATTTATCAATTTTATTTGTTTTGTTGAAAAGACAAGCATACCCTTGCAGTGATGGTTTACTTTTATATTTAATAAAGGGTAAAATGGTCATTCAACTTTTCATCAAAATAATTATATATTTTAAGAATTACGAAGGGAGGGCATTTCGGTCATTACAAAAATTTCAAACTTGGGGGACTGCAACCTGGAATGAGGTTTCGACGGGTGTACTGATCTGTAATTACCCCTAAATTTTAAAAGCCCACACAACTATAAAAGTATGATTAGGCCCATAAATCATTAAAAAAACACAACTATTAAAAAGTTCATCAATTCCAAGGTTTGAACCTATGACCTCATTAATAAAATACTACTCCTTTACCACTAAACCAAACAACTTTTTTTGTTAAATGTCACAATTTTTGTATACATATCAAAATTTAAGGGGGGGCATATCCAATTTTCGGAAAAAATTTATATGATTTTTTTTCCGAATTCCCGGGCCAATGGGGGGCGGGTGCCCCCCGGCCCCCCCTTGGATCCGCCACTGCTAACAAGAATCGAACCGATTCTCTAATTAGTTACTTATCCTATCGAGACGGGCAACATATGTTATTTATGTTTTATTAGTATTTTATTTATGCGTTTTATAATTCGATTGGGTTGTAATTTAATTATTAACGTCTAATTTTCGTTAAAACTTTTAATAATTACAAAATTCAAGTTTTGGTCTAAAAAATGGGATAAAAATCGTCTAATTCGGATAATAAATCACAAGACTAACAAAAACTGAGAATTGACTGGTTCTAACGGGTAAAACCAAAGAACTAAACCAGGTAATTAGGTCAAAAATTGGAACCTGTGAATCCGGTTCAGCCCGATTCTTGACCCATGCCCACCCCTAATAAAAAAGAAAAATGCACCAAAACTTTTGCACTTTCAAAATCGCATCCTGACTCGATAGAAGAAGAAGATTCTCGAGAAAGTTTAGCCGGAATATTTTTCTAACTTTTTATCCTGATTAGTCAGCTGAATAAAAGAAAAATCAGCATGGGGAAATGACATATTGATATGCCTAATTATTAACTTAACATTTCAGTATCTAATTTTTCATTTTTCTCATATCTAGTCACGATTTGAAACATTTAAATGAACGAAATTAGAAATTTTGGTGTATTGAAAAGAGCAAAATTTAAGGGGGCTGTATTCAATCATGATTTTAATGGATTTAAGAAGTCTTTCAAAGTCTTGTGGTATTCATTCATGATTTTAGAAATACTTTTAAAGTCTTGTGGTATTCAATCATGACTTTAAAAATATTTTTAATGTCTTGTGGTATTCAATCATGACTTTAAAAATACTTATAAAATCTAAAGGTATTGTAAATGTTAATGACTTTAAATGAGTTTGAAAAATGGATGATTTTGAATGACTTTGAAAGTCTTTGTAGGCATAAAAAAGTCTTTAGAAGTATCATCTCAAATCATGAGATTTGCAAAGTCATTTCATTAAAATCATCAAGACTCTTTCAAGACTTGAAAGAGTCTTGTAAACTTTAAGAATCCATGAACTTTTAAAAGTCATTCAAAATTCATTAAAATCCTAATTGAATACACTCCCCTAAACTTGAGTATACTTATGTTGAAAACACAGTTTTGAGTGGACGCAACTATCCTTTCCCATAGCTCGAGTTGGTAAAAAATGAATGCAACCTTTTTTACCCTAATATTAATATTTTTAATGTCTTATTTTAGGATTATTTTCCATTTAGACAAAAAAACATCTAACCAAGGAAACTGCTAGAGCTTCCTAAATCTAGACATAAGCTTCTACTTGTTAAATAGTGATAAGAATTAATATGCAATACCAAGTGAACCAAAGCATCAATCTTTTTACCCACCAAAAGAAAAGATGTACATAAATGTAAATGAACCCAAAATTATAAATTCTTTTGGGAGACTTTATACAGGGAAAAGGATTATTCTTTTAATAGATACCAAAAAAACCCAACAAATCCAGTTCAAAATTTTTCTGGAAAACTAATAAAAGAAAATATTATAAAATTTACCGGAACAGAACAGATTATAACATAAAATTGCGATAAAACAAAACCACCAAAAGTCCTAACCAAAGCCCTAATAAATCCGAAAACGAAACCACGATGTACCACTTCAGTGTTAGTGTATCATCATTAAGACTTTATGAGAACTTAAAATCGATGCACTCTATTGATACGCCGTCCCTAATTGAATAACGACGACGTACTCTATTCAAATACGACGACGCTACAACATTTTGGTGCAGTGATAATAAATATCAAATTTTAAATAAATTACAACATTTTGGTGTAGAGATAATAAATATCAAATTTTAAATAAATTATTTTAAAATACTCCGTAATATATTTAAAATCATATAAAAAACTATAAAAGCAAGGATTTATTTGATTAATGGCTTGAAAAGACCAAAAATATATAGTATAAATAAATGGTGAAATTGAAGAAAAAAAACAGAGAGTTGGGCCATGAGGCCCAAACCTATGGCCCAAACGAGCCTTCAGTTTCGAGATTGACTTAAAAAACAGTTAAATAAAGTCGTTGAATTGACTAAGTTTATAAGGTTTATTCATAGCCAAAGTGACAATAGTCTCATAAATACGACGCCGTTTGCGTCTATGCTCTGTCGTCCATACTCTGCAACCTCTCTCTCCCAATCGATCGAAAAACCAAATCTGCAGCTTCTTCGATTTCGATTCCTCTGTAAAAAATCCGAATCCATGACGATTCGATCGCCGTAGTATCGATCTTCACAGACAAATTCTGCAATCAAAACCTCGCGATTGCAGCCTCAAACCTCCGATTCCGAGCCAGTTTTCGAGATCGACGCCTCTGGGATCCGATCATAGAGTATATAGTGTTTCTCTCGATTCAAAATTTTCTGGGTTTCGTTGATTTTCCCAGATTCATTGGATTTGATGTGGAAAAAATGTATTTTTTGCACTGATTCGAATGTTTCTGTGTTGTTTGTTTCAGATTCTGGGGCTTTCGTTTTGTGCCAATTGGAGGTTTCGTGTGTCGGTTCAGAGGTGGGTTTCGGAGATCTTGTGATGAAAATCGAAGTCATTGCCATGTTTATGGGTTTTTTGTTTTGGGATTAAAATGTTGGGGATGTTTACTTTTTATTGACAGAGGAAGTGGAATTGTGGACCTTGTTGCTTGTCAGAGTCTTAAACTTTAAATTTTGTTTGTTTTGCTTTTTCATGATGTGAATTTTGTGATTGTATGTGGAGAAGAATTTAGAAGAAAATGTTGGTGTTTTCATGCCCATGTGAGGTATGTTTTCAGTTTGATCAATGATCACTTTATTAGTTTGGGATCAATTACTTGTTTTACAGGTGTTTGTAGATGTTTATGGGTATTTAAGCTTTAATTTTGTGAGGCAAAAAGGGTACATGTTTCGGGTTTGGTCATGAATGATTGTGGTAGTGTGTCTTATTGGTTCGTGCTAAATCGGAACCTAAATATCAGTAGATTTTTATTGAAACTGTATATCTTATTCTTCAGAAGCATCCTTAGATCTTCGTATTGTGTGGCATTTTCCTTTTAGAGTTAATTACGCTAAAGATGTGATGCTTTAAGAGGGGCAGAAGTTTATAATCAATTGTAGTTTTTGAGTTCAGATCCTTAAAATGCATGGGCAATGCTTAATTTTGTTTTCTTGTTCCCTATAGTTTCATCTCTTGTTTTGTTTGTTTGTGATATTATAGAACCTTTTTTTTCAGGCCGACCTTTCAACTTTCGCTCAGTTTGTAATCGTTGTCATAGTCCACTGGCTGACTTTTAAGGATTCGATAATTTCTTCTGAAAAATGGCTGATCGGAATGGTAATGCCAAGTCTGCAAATGGCAAGCCTTCGGGGAGCACCAGTCCATATACCATCAATGTGGATACTTTCAGCAAGCGGTTAAAAATGTTGTATTCACATTGGAATGAGCACGGTGATGACCTATGGGGTGGTTCAGATGCCCTTGCTATAGCAACACCCCCACCCTCTGAGGATCTGCGTTACCTCAAGTCCTCGGCACTTAACATTTGGTTGGTTGGCTATGAGTTTCCTGAAACAATCATGGTCTTCACGAGGAAGCAGATTCATTTCCTCTGCAGCCAGAAAAAAGCCTCATTGCTCGATGCTGTGAAAAAACCCGCCAAAGAGATTGCTGGTGTTGAAGTTGTGATGCATGTGAAGGCGAAGAACGATGATGGAACTGGATTGATGGATGATGTGTTTCGCGCTATTCGTGCTCAGTCGAACGGTCATGACATGCCTTTAGTTGGATACATAGCACGAGAGGCTCCTGAAGGGAAGTTATTGGAGACTTGGGTCGAAAAGCTGAAGAATACTGAGTTTGAGCTCTGTGACGTAACAAATGGTTTCTCTGATTTGTTTTCTGTCAAGGATGAAACCGAGCTGACGAATGTGAAGAAGGCCGCGTTCTTGACTTCCTCGGTGATGAAGCAATTCGTCGTCCCGAAACTCGAAAAGGTAATCGACGAGGAAAAGAAGGTTTCCCACTCTTCGTTGATGGATGAGACAGAAAAGGCAATACTGGAGCCTTCTAGGATAAAGGTGAAGCTGAAAGCGGAAAATGTTGATATCTGTTACCCTCCAATTTTTCAGAGCGGGGGAGAGTTTGATCTGAAACCGAGCGCTTCAAGCAACGAGGAGAATCTTTACTATGACTCGACCAGCGTGATCATATGTGCAGTTGGATCGCGCTACAACAGCTACTGCTCAAACGTTGCACGAACGTTTCTTATCGATGCCAATGCTATGCAAAGCAAGGCGTACGAAGTTCTTCTCAAGGCTCAAGAGGCAGTGATCGCTGCTTTGAAATCGGGGAATAAGGTCTGCATTGCGTACCAAGCTGCTCTTGCCATAGTCGAGAAGGAGGCTCCCGAGCTCGCTGCAAATTTCACCAAGACTGCAGGAACTGGAATCGGCCTCGAGTTTCGCGAGTCGGGTTTTAGTCTCAACGCTAAGAATGATCGGATTCTGAAGCCAGGCATGGTTTTCAATGTATCGCTCGGTTTTCAGAACTTGCACACAGAGACCAAAAACCCAAAAACCCAAGCGTTCTCGTTGTTGCTGGCAGATACAGTTATCGTGGGCGAAAATGCCCCGGATGTAGTGACATCGAAAAGCTCCAAAGCTGTGAAGGATGTGGCATACTCGTTCAATGAAGACGATGAAGAAGAAGAGCGGCCAAAAGTCAAGTCTGAGGCCAAAGGAGGCGAGGCCACACTGTCCAAGGCAACGCTGAGGTCAGACAACCAGGAGATGTCAAAGGAGGAGCTGCGAAGGCAGCACCAAGCAGAACTCGCGCGCCAGAAGAATGAAGAAACAGCGAGGCGCCTAGCTGGCGGGGGTCCCTCAGGAGGAGACAATCGCGGCTCTTCCAGGACAATCGGCGATTTGATCGCATACAAGAATGTCAACGACATGCCCCCTCCAAAAGAGCTGATGATTCAGGTAGACCAGAGGAATGAAGCGATCCTCTTGCCAATCTACGGGAACATGATCCCGTTCCATGTCGCCACTGTGAAGAGTGTTACCAGCCAGCAGGACAGTAACCGGAACTGCTACATCAGGATCATTTTCAATGTACCGGGGACCCCTTTCAGTCCTCATGATTCGAACACCGTCAAGTTCCAAGGCTCGATTTATTTGAAGGAGGTTTCGTTTCGCTCCAAGGATCCGAGACATATCAGTGAAGTGGTGCAGCTGATTAAGACCCTTAGGCGACAGGTTGCCTCCAGGGAGTCGGAGAGAGCTGAGAGGGCGACGCTGGTAACTCAGGAGAGGCTTCAACTTGCAGGAGCAAAGTTCAAGCCGATAAGATTGAGTGATCTATGGATTCGTCCTCCATTTGGTGGTCGCGGGAGAAAGCTTACTGGTTCGGTTGAAGCTCACACCAATGGTTTCCGATACTCTACCTCAAGGACCGGCGAGAGCGTTGATGTCATGTTCTCTAACATCAAGCACGCGTTTTTTCAGCCAGCGGAGAAGGAAATGATCACTCTCCTCCATTTTCACTTGCACAATCACATCATGGTTGGAAACAAGAAAACCAAGGATGTGCAGTTCTATGTTGAGGTGATGGATGTGGTCCAGACGCTTGGAGGCGGGAAGAGATCTGCGTATGACCCAGATGAGATCGAGGAGGAGCAGCGCGAGAGGGACAGGAAGAACAAAATCAATATGGATTTTCAGAACTTTGTGAACCGAGCGAATGATCTATGGGGGCAGCCCCAGTTCAAATCATTCGACCTAGAGTTTGATCAGCCATTGAGGGAGCTCGGCTTCCATGGGGTACCCCACAAAGCCTCTGCCTTCATCGTCCCGACCTCAAGCTGCCTGGTTGAGCTCATAGAAACACCATTCGTGGTGATCACTCTAAGCGAGATTGAAATAGTCAATTTGGAGAGAGTTGGCCTCGGGCAGAAGAATTTTGACATGACTGTCGTGTTCAAGGATTTCAAGCGGGATGTGTTCCGTATTGACTCCATTCCCTCGACATCACTAGACGGGATCAAGGAGTGGCTTGACACGACAGACCTCAAGTACTACGAGAGCAGGCTGAATCTGAATTGGCGGCCTATCCTGAAAACTATAACTGATGATCCAGAGAAGTTCATCGAAGATGGAGGGTGGGAGTTTCTGAACATGGAAGCCAGCGATTCGGAGACTGACAACTCAGCAGAATCCGACCAAGGATACCAGCCTTCAGACGTTCAGTCCGACTCAGGATCAGAAGACGAGGAAGATGACAGTGAATCATTAGTGGAGTCTGAGGACGAAGAGGAGGAAGATTCCGAGAACTCAGAGGAGGAGGAAGGGAAGACATGGGAGGAGTTGGAGAGGGAGGCGAGCTATGCAGACAGAGAGAAAGGAGATTCATCAGACAGCGAGGAGGAGAGGCAGAGGAGGAAGATGAAGGCTTTCGGGAAAGCTCGAGCTCCTGATCATCACAAGAGGCCCCCTCATGGAGGTAGTCTCCCCAAGAGACCACCTCCCGGTGGAAGTCTCCCCAAGAGACCGCCTCCCGGTGGGAGTCTTCCCAAAAGGCCCCAACCCGGTGGGAACTTTGCCAAGAGGCCCCCGCCTGGCGGAAGCCTTCCCAAGAGGCCCCCGGGTGGAAACCTTCCCAAGAGACCCAAGTTTAGGTGAAAACGCCACGGTAAGTGTCCTTTCCTTGACCTCACTCTTCCATAGACGACCGGACATCATTAACAACAAATTGGTTTAAACCATAGTTGCATAATTTTGCTTTCAAGAGGTCTTTTGTCTTGAAACTGTTCAAAGAAGTCTTTTTAGTACTCTGTTGCATATTACATGTTAGAGAACAGTACAGATAAACACCCAACTATGCACATTTTCCACTTAGTTACACTTGTTGAATTTTTTGATGGAAAATATTAATTTTGAGAGTGCAAAGACGAAAATGTCTTTCGGTAAAATTCTAACTTTCAGATTTAATAAATCTAATTTTAAAATATAAAATTAGATTTTTAGTCAAAGGGCATTTTAGACTTTTCACTTTAAAACTCAACATTTCCCATCCTAAAATGTTAACGGTGTCCCAAAGAAATGTTGTGTGTATCTAAATAAGCCAAATTTTAGTTAGGTTTGACTGAATAGAAAAGGTGTATAGTTGAGTGTATTTATATGCACTTTTACCTTTTTAGTACTCTGTGTATAACATGTTATGAGCTTCCTTTCTATCGATAAAATGGCTGAGAGTTAGATTTTCTCGACGCTGAATCGATATATTAATATGAAAACAATACGTACGTCTTGTTGCAGGTCTTGAAGCTACTCGTCCATCTATGTTGAGGAAGCAAGTTGCAGAACCAGTAAAAAAAAACTGTGCTGCTGAAGCTTTTCGAGCCATTGATCATTGGTTGTGGCATGCAGTGAGCTCTCCTACAGAAGCAGAAAGAGTTGGGCTCTTTTGGAAATGCATAAATCTCTGGAGAATTAAATTGCTTTGGCAATGGCATGAAAAGTTTTGCAAGAGCAGTCAAGTTACAGCGAGGCCTCTTGTCTTTGTAATATCATTTTACTCTTTCAATTGGAAAATCAATAGCTTTCTTTTTCTTCTCTGTAGAACAATTTTGCAGCAAGAAGCATTACTGGTTTGGGACATTTGTTTGACCATTTGGAGCTACATTTGATTTGTACAATTAGAAATGATACATTGGAAAAGGATATGGTAAGTTTTCCAATATCAATGGGTGGATTCATCGGGTAATTTATCTCTCAAAAGCATATATAGGCGCTGGTCGGGCGGAGAGTGTTTTTTGAAGACTAATCAGGTTGAATGATTAATCATGAATCATAAAAAATTAATCAGCCAAGAAGAAAATTTCAAAAATACTATTCAAAAGTAGGATTGAGCATAGACCGAATAATCATATCCGCCTCGGTTTTCAAAACTGACTTAGAGTGTTCAGTCTTTATATGTAAGAATTTGAATTGGAATTGATGTGTACAAGAAAAGGATAGTTTTACCTCATTCGAGTTTTGTTTCGGTTCTACTAGTATATATTTCCCTATTAAGGACATAATGATGAAGATAATTTAACATATTTAAATTAAATAAAAAAGAATTATATCGCATTCTATATCTCTCTTAACGAGGTTCGGACTCGCGACTTCTCAATTGTAAGGCTGAAACATTTGGGGTGTATCGCGGAAAACTAAAACATATTTAATTATAATGCATATTATGTAAATTTAGATTGTACATATTGGATCAGACTCACAACTAAAAAATATTAGTTAAGTTTGTTCACACTCCTTATATATATCGTTCATATTTCATATTCTTTCCACGTGAGACTTTATGTTCTAAACATATTAGTTACCAATGTCAAGCATCATATTAGGAGTTAGATAGACGGTGAGAATCCCACCATGTGTATCAAAATTTGACCGATTATGAGTCATTCAGATACCCATAACTTTATGTGTGGACAACCCAAAACTGGAACCAGCCCCTCCGAGTTGCCATTAATAGATATGTGACCAATTCTAAAAACCATGAGTTGATCTCACGATATCCGATACGGTCCGGTCCGGTCAGACTCATCAGCAGAACACGTCGGGACATTATCGGTATTACCGATAATGTGGAGGGTAAAATAGTCATTTCACCATGTGGGTCCCACAGCCACCATCCAAAGCACGCCCTTCACACATGCCACCAACCCAACCAAACCAAACCAGACCGGTCATCATCATCATCAACCTCTTGCCTTCATCATCGGTTAGGTCCGTGGTTGGTGATATACAGAAAGACCCAAATCGTCTCTTCAAAGCAAACCATTTCTCCGAGTTGGTGCATCAAAAAAGTTTTCTTTTACTGCTTAGATCTATCTCTGTGAACACGGTTGGCTTGGACAAGCAATGGCTCGGAAGAAGATCAGAGAGTACGACTCCAAGCGCCTCCTCAAGGAGCACCTCAAGCGCCTCACCGGCATCGACCTCCAGATCTGCTCTGCTCAGGTCCATCTCACTCTCTCTCTCTGTATATATACATATGAATATATGATTGCATGTGTTTGTTACTTGTAACGGATATAGGTAGTTGACTTTAGATTGGACTGTGTTTACTCGGAGTGGAAATTGGGAAATGCTGAATTTTGATGTCATGGGTTTGTGATTTTGTTGCAATTGATTGGTTGAAGAAGAGATTGAATTTGGATCATGGAAGTTCACACTGAATTGGGTTGATCTTGGTTCATGCCCTTCAGTTTGAATTTTGTTGCAATTTAGCAGCTTAGTGGACTGTTTGTTGTTTTGCTTTTCAGAATTTTTGTTGCTTGATTGGTTGAAGATGATGTTGAATTTGGATCAGGGAAGTTCAAACTGAATTGGGTTGATCTCGGTTCGTGCCTTTCAGTTTGAATTTTGCTTATGTCGAGATTGGTTTGATTCTAAACTTCCTGGATTGTTTAATAGTGCACCACTTTGTAGATTTCTTTTTTGAATTTGGATCAAGAAGTTACCTTTTCAAAACCCAATTGTTATTGTTAGTGAGAAGAGCCTCACTCATATTTTGCCAATGTATTAGCAAACTTGGTTTGATCACGGGGTGGCCTAGTATTGTTGGTTGCAAAAACTCCATTAGAGGAGAGAAACATTGAATTGGTTGTGCTTATGATCATTTCCTGAACTGAGTTAAATTTAATGCTGAAATCATAATATTGATGCTTTCTCCTTTTACTACATGAATGTTCATTGAGAACTTGAGTTTAGTTATGCTCCTGATATTAGGAGAAAATATTTGAAATGAATCAAATTATTCTGTTTCTCAGGTGACGGATTCTACCGACTTCACTGAGCTAACAAACAAAGAGCCATGGCTTTCATCCACCAAATTAGTTGTGAAGCCTGATATGTTGTTCGGAAAGCGTGGGAAGAGTGGTTTGGTAGGACTGAATATGGATCTAGCTCAAGTTGCCGAGTTTGTGAAAGCACGTCTTGGCGTTGAGGTATTACCAGATTAAGTCATTGGCAATTTCTTGTTGCTTTGTATCTGATGATTACGTAGTGACATGAAAATTGAATCTTTGTCAGGTCGAGATGGGTGGTTGCAAGGCACCAATAACGACATTTATTGTGGAGCCATTTGTCCCCCATGACCAAGAATTTTACCTGTCAATAGTATCTGACAGGCTTGGCTGCACCATTAGCTTTTCAGAATGTGGGGGTATTGAAATTGAAGAGAACTGGGATAAGGTATGGTCATTAAACAGCAATATAGTATTGTTTTTTTGTTGGTATTTTGGACTCCATTGCTCAGCTCAACTGTGGTGATGTCCCTACAATTGGTATTATGATTGTGCAAATGGAGGCATGCATTTAATGTCTTTTTTATCTTTTCATAGGTCAAGACTATATTCCTTTCAACGGAGAAGCCAATGACATTGGAAGCATGTGCTCCATTGATAGCCACACTTCCGTTGGAGGTAGTCCCCGAGTACTATCCGTTGTTATCTGATATACTTCTGTATTAGCTCCGACGCCTAGAAGATGGACTTTACGTATTTTGATGGATTTCTATTGCTAATATAGACTCCAGATGCTAGTTTCTTTTCATATTTATGAACTTGTTATTCTGCATGTTATTATTGCTACAGTTCTCTTGAATGATGTGTTAATTCTACTTTTGCTTACCCAGATTCGAGGAAAAATTTCTGACTTCATCATGGGTGTTTTCGGTGTGTTTCAAGGTATTATGATTAAGCTTCAAAATGTTTTTGCTTAAATTGCTCGTGTTGCAAATTATATCTGCAATTTATACACTCGATTTTAAGTGGCGTGCTTTTATAAAATTGTTATGCTATGCTAATTTGCGAAATGCGTTGGAATTAATTTACCAGACTTCTACAAGAGGATGAAGTTCCATTCTCTGTCGTTTCCTTTTCATTATTTGTTTTCCTCAAAATTTGGTTTACCATTAAAGCTTAGTTGTTTTGCAAGTTTCTACTTGCCTGCATATTTTTGACTTGTCTGTTGCATTGTTTCATTCATAGATCTTGACTTCAGTTTTTTGGAGATGAATCCGTTCACACTAGTGAACGGTGAGCCATTTCCACTGGATATGAGGGGAGAATTGGATGACACTGCTGCCTTTAAAAACTTCAAGAAGTAACCATCTGTTTACCCAGTCATGTTAACATTATACCATAGTTCTTTATTTTCAAAGCACCTCGTAAAATGTATTGTCTCATTGGTTTGTTACGTTCTTAGGTGGGGTAACATAGAGTTTCCACTGCCTTTTGGAAGAGTTTTGAGCTCCACTGAGAGCTTCATTCATTCTTTGGATGAGAAGGTATTTGCGATTGCATTCTGGCTTGGAAACCGTAAGGAGCAGACACATTTATCGTTTTCTTATTTATATGGTACAGACAAGTGCATCCTTGAAGTTCACTGTTTTGAACCCGAAAGGGCGGATCTGGACTATGGTGGCTGGAGGTGGTGCAAGTGTCATATACGCCGACACTGTAAGTGCAAGAACGTTCCCATGTCCTATTGATTGCCTGCCACTGAATCACTTTGAACTGTTGATTTTGGAAAGTCTCGTGCTCGTATGGTTTATTCAACTTTTCGTTTTTATAGGTTGGGGATTTGGGTTATGCATCAGAGCTCGGTAACTATGCAGAGTATAGCGGAGCTCCTAATGAAGAGGAGGTTCTGCAGTATGCAAGAGTTGTCATCGATGTAAGTAATGATTTATTCCAGTGGTAATTGCCAAATTTGACGGTGTACAATCCCACTTTTGAAAGTAGTTGTCTAATACTTCGTTAATTGCAAAACCTTGCCGGTGAACTCATCTTCTTTTTTTCCTCCTTTGTAAATGAATTGAAAAGACAAAAATACCCTTCAATTTTTTTCAAAAATAAATCACTATAAAAATAAAATATATTTTATCATCAAAGAACTACGCGTAGTCTTTTTAATCATTTTTTATTCTAGGGGTAATTATGTCATTTTAAAAATGGAGGTCACGTGACCCTTTTGCAGTTAGCCCTTTATTTATCGTGTTTCGGAACCTATTGAATTTTTAAAGTCGGACGATGCAATTTTTTCCGTATAAATAATGTCCCCACGTGGTGTTGCAGTGTGCTACTTCAGACCCTGATGGCCAGAAGAGAGCCCTAATTATTGGCGGGGGCATAGCCAACTTCACAGATGTGGCCGCTACATTCAATGGGATTATTCGAGCCCTGAGGGAGAAGGTGCGTTTTCGAACCACGATTATACAAACATCAGTTTCCTGTCTAGTCTGTGTGTCCCTACATACATATGCACTTTTTTTGTTGACAGGAAGCGAAGCTAAAAGCAGCAAGAATGCACATCTATGTCCGAAGGGGTGGTCCTAACTATCAGACTGGTTTGGCAAAGATGCGCAGCTTGGGGGAGGAACTAGGAGTACCACTTGAGGTATGCAAAACCGTTTAGTCTATTTTATACTCCATCCGTCACAAAATGACCGTTCACTTCCCAATGTTTTGCGAAAATTAAAGATGAATTAGGTATTATGAGACTTTCCCCGTATGCTTTTGTTGTAACAAACTCAAGGGTTATAATTAACTTTGGGAAAATAGCAAAAGCGTGTCATATACTATCACACTTTTGCAAGAGGGTGTTGTGTACTTTGATAATTGCAAAAGGGTGATGTGAACTTTGATTTTTTGTGCAAATGTGTGTATTTGTACAAAAATGACAAATTACCTTTAAAATTAAAAATTATTTTTTAAAAAAATAGAAAGTTTTTTCTAAAAATATTTTTAACTAACATTTGTATAATCAAATTTTGTAATTAAATTTGTATGTTAAAAGTTATTTTTAAAAAATATTAATTCTTTATTCCAGTGCAAATTTCATCATTTTTGTACAAAATATACACATTTTGCACAAAAAATTAAAGTTCACAGCATTTTTTTGCCATTAACAAAGTACAGTGCATCCTCTTGCAAAAGTGTTAGTGTACAGCACCCTTTTCCCATTATCTTATTGTTTACAGATATCATTGGTAATTCATGCATAACGAATTTCTACCAAAAATGGAAGTGGAAAAAGTTTTTATGAGTGATGATATGAATGTTATTTTAAACTCTGGTTCTGAGAGTACAATTTATTCGATGCAATCATCCAAAATTTATAGCACAAAATAGTGAGGAGATTGCAATTTATTAAAATTTTCTAAACGAAAAAAATGGAGTTTGTGACATGCTGAAATGTTAGTATGCTAGAGAACTTATTTCGTTTTATGCAAACGGGGTTTCGGGGAAGTGGGAACGAGACATGATTGTGGTTGTGGCATTTTGCTGCAGGTTTACGGGCCGGAGGCCACGATGACAGGCATCTGCAAGCAAGCGATCGACTGCGTCATGTCTGAAGCGTAATGTCTCGGCGGCTCTCGTCTACGAAATTAATTCGTGTTTTGAGGAATGAATAAAGTTTGGATTGAAATTTTGTTTTGAACTCTGTACTTTCATTTCTCAGTTTGGTTACATGATGTTTTACACAACATTTCAGTTACATTTTTTGTGTTCCGGGTAGAAAATGTGTCTCTCTCAGTTCAAACTACAGTATAAACCTTTTAAATCAGTCCACTCAATATCAGTGTTCTAAAAATCTGCATAAACAAATCGGCTCAAACAATGTTTATGCAGATTTTTAGAATATCGATCTGATTATATTAAAAATATAAAGATATTAAACTTTCTTTACAGAATATTTATACATAATATAATTCATGTTTTAATCATATATGTATGTGATGATTTATTTTATTTTATGCAAATTGCCTAAACACGGCTTAAAATTATATATATATATATATATAACTCAGATCTGGGCAAGCTTTTAAGTTGGGAAAAGGAAATGTAAATTGGAAAGTGGTCCCGGCGGGGCTCGAACCCGCGACCTTCGGCTCATAAGACCAACGCTCTAACCAAACTGAGCTACGGGACCTGACATTCATTTCTTCAAGTGAATTATATATATATTCAATGATAAATGATTGACTGTACGTTCATATAAATTTCATAACCTATCTTAGTAAGGACACGTCATCGTGGTACATTTGTGAACAAATACTTTCCAAAGAAAACATTAGGGAGAGTGTGTGAAGGCCAAAATTTTGAGACCCAACTCGGATGGAGCGGATTAAAAATATGAAGATTGATTTTGGAACCTGTTCGGGTAGGTTCAACCTGAGCTAGTTGGGCGGTTTTTATACAACCTGTTATGCCATCTTGATGGACTATATTTGGAACCTTCATAACCCGAATCTAAACTAAATGTGAAGCTCAACCTCATTTATGTTAGTGCGAGTTTTTTACCACTTGACCCAACTTGTGTTGGTCATATCATCAGTTATTGTTGGTATTACAATTGAAGTAACACTCTACATCAATAAACATAAATGATAATCTCACATATGTACAGCTGACTTGACACATTTGAAAATAAAGAAAAATATACTAATGACATCCATTTGAAAATTTAAATGACAAGTAGAGGTATTTTGGTCATTTCACATTCAAAATTTAAATGAAAATAACGGATTGAAGTGGAGTGAGTAAAAAAATTTCAGCTCATCTATTAGAGTAAAATATTAGTCAACTATAGGTAAGTAAGAAAATTGTTAAGTCAATTGTAGTTAGGTGAAATTATCTATAAACATAATATATCAAATGTTAAGCAAAGTTTCAGGAATAGCTGGGTTGCAGCGGGTTCAACTCTCCTAACCTATCAATTCATATCACACAAAAACTCAGATAAAGATGAAATTTGATCTATTGCCTCTTTTTTTTCTTTCTATATTTTATTTATTACCTTATAAATAGATTAGATATTGACTAGAATTTAGTGCAGATTATATTATCGCATATTTATTCACCTGTAATCTAGTGTACATATATATGTATCCTAAAACTAGACAGATTGATCATTGGTTAACCATAATCCTTATATGGTTCTGCACACTCGTTAATGAGTGATTCTGGCAGATAGGTGTGACGTATTTTCTACGACTAAAGGATCAACCTTTCAGTTTAGTTTGTTCGTAACATTTATATATGGTACATTATTTCTATTTCTTTCTGTGTGACTATATGTTGTTAACAGGGTTCGGTTTTTCAATTCGTTACTCGTCCGGATTGCATCGAGTTGAGTCTACCAGCGGGTGGGTTGCGGACAATTTTGCTCTCTCCTAATAAATTTAACAAATGTGTTGATCAAAAAAAAGTAACTGACATATTAATTTTTTATAAGATGAATATTGAAGGTTTATTTATGCATTCACTCGAAATTATGATTGTTCACCAAAACTTTTGATCGCATTTTGTAACGTGAATTGAAATATAGGAAATATAAATTTAGGGATGTAAATATTTAAGTTCTATTCAATTATTTAAACTGGTTATAATTGACCCGTTTGAGTTGAATGTTACTCATTTAATAGTCGAATTTAAGTATATAAGCTTAATTAAGTCCGAGCCATTTAATTAATTGTGTATTTTATTAATTAAATATGATAGAACTTCCAATCATTATATCCATCCTGATTATACAAATCAGCGAACAAGAAAATGTTTGCTGAAAAACTAAGGAAAGCTAGATAATGAATATTAAACATCCGTGAGCGGCAGGATTCGAACCTGCGCGGGCAGAGCCCACATGATTTCTAGTCATGCCCGATAACCACTCCGGCACGCTCACTGATGGCTCAGACCTATCGGAGTATTATAATTTACATTCTATATTTATTATTATAATATGAAGAAGAGCATAAAATATTATCTTAATTATGGTTATGAGCGTCAGCTGAAAAAATGGAGATTGCGAAAAAATCGCGGTAAGATCACATTTTGTAATAGATAAATAATTAAATATATGTAACTCATATATTATTAATTAAAGGTAAAAAAAATTATTTTAATTTCAAACTTGTCGATAATCACTATTTTCTATTATACAAATTGAATCACAATTTACAACACAATATAAAATAGTTATCAAGTTTGATACTCGATTTGCAATACAAAATTGATTTGGACCAGATTAGACTAGAAATAATTAGTTTAAACTAAAGTAGACCGAATTAAACCAGAATTAATTAATATAAATTGTAATAGACCAAAGTAAATTAATTTGGACCAACTTAGACCATAATTAATTTGAATTTAGATAGTTTGACCGGTATTTTCACCGATATCAGTCATTCATCACGGAAAGCTTGGCATAACCGATATATTAATATTCATAACACTAGTTATGACTACAAACCATTCAATTTTTAAAAAGTTCATTTAAGCTTCTTATAATCGTGATAGAATTGAAGTTAAGTTAAAAAATAGTCAAAGTCAGTTGTTCATATTTAAGTCTTTGAGATTTTGTATTTTATAAAATAGGAATTTTATTTAATACTATTTATTATGAAAATTAGACGAACTGATTTTTTTTCCAATGATATAAACTTGTTCGAAGCGAACCATTTTCCCAAACCCGTAGTGTAATATTAAAAGAAAGATGTCATTATAGTTAAGTGTAATAAAATATTATTATTCATTAATATAACATTAAAAGAATATGGATTTGACTATTTTATCCACTTGTACAATTCCGGAGACCATATTAACACTATCAGTTTTTGCAACAGTAACGGCGCACAAAAAGTATGTGCGCCGTTAGAACATAAATTTGTAACGGCGCACGCTTAAAGTGCGCCGTTACAAATTTTTGTAACGGCGCACACGTACCGTGCGCCGTTACACAAGTCTGTAACGGCGAACTTTAACCGTGCGCCGTTAATTAACCAACTTTGTAACGGCGCACACCGTTATGTGCGCCGTTACAAATTGTGTTGACCGTTGACCAGTTTTGTTGCCGTTATGGAAAACGGTCGGAAATTGAGCCGTTGTTGTTACCGTTAGTCCGTAACGGCGCACCTTGGTATGTGCGCCGTTACTAGAGGTTTGTAACGGCGCACCTTAGTATGTGCGCCATTACAGATATGTATTATAAATCTGGGCAGAACCTCCCCTTCTTTTCCTACAACATATCTCACACCTACTTTTCTCCCGACAAGGGTAATTTCGTAATTTGGAAAATTTATAAATTTTTCCGAGCACCCTCAGACAAATCTCCCGAGAAGGTATGTACAAATTTTTAAATAATGCACTACATATAACTGCAAATTTGTATATGATTTCATCGATCCAAGTTTAGATTTTGTATGATTTTGCTTGTATGAATAATTTGCATGTTAAATTTATTAAATTAGTTTTGGAAGTGATCAAATAAATTACTCGATTCCATGAATTGCATGATAACATTAGGGTCAATTCTCCCGATTCCATTAATTGCATGATAACATTAGGGTAAATTCTCCCGTAATTGTTGGACATTTAGAACCTAATTGTAGGGGTATTTTGGTCATTTATGACCTAATTAGGGGTAATAAGGTTATAAATGACCAAACAAGGGTAATTAGGTAATTTATGTGAATTAGAAGGTACGTACATATTTTGAAATAATGCAATATTATGTAAATCAATTGTTAACCGAATTTATATATATTACATATATAGAATGGATCGGAGATGGATGGGATCCGTAAAAATGAGTGAGGAATGGATGAAAGGATTAAGCAGTTTTGTAAAATTTGCGAGAAAAAACGCTCCAAGAGATGGTGTGGGACGTTTCAAGTGTCCATGCACGAGGTGTTGTAATTCTGCTTGGCACGATATGGAGACTATTTGCGATCATATATTGAGGAAAGATTTCCTTAGATCGTATAATGTGTGGTTCCATCATGGCGAAGCCGAAGGAGCTAGCTCGAGCCGGAATTGGGATATCAGTTTGAGGGAAACATCGGCGAATCAGCTTGTTCGACGTCGGACAACAATCCAGTATACGTTGATCCTGTGCATCAGCTCGTGGATGATGTAGACCCGACTAGAGATGTAAGGATTGACGAGGACGAGGACGAGGACGAGGACGAACAACAGAACATTGGAATAATAACCGAAGTCGAGGAGGGAGTCGCTAAGGCAACCATGACAGCATACAACCGGTTGGTGACGGACTCGCAAAAGCCGTTGTACGAAAATAGTGAGGATACTTCATTAGCAGCAATGTTAAGGATGTTGTCCATCAAGCAGAGCACCGGGATGTCTGACGAAGCTTTTACCAAGGTTGCCAAAGATTATTATTCTACGTTACCCCAACCTAATACGTATCCATCTAGCTATGCAGCGGCGAAGCAGAAAATGAAGGCAATCCAACTACCGCACGTGAAATATGATGCATGTCTGTACGGATGCACATTGTACTACGGAACACAATCGCAACTCCAGACATGTGGCGTTTGTGGAGAGGCACGATACGCGAAGGTGGGAAAAAAATTAGTTCCGAAAAAGACGTTGTGGTACTTCCCATTGACTCCTCGACTTCAACGTTTATATCTTGCCCCAGAGACGGCTGAGTGGATGCGATGGCACGGGGAGCGGGAGAATGAGGACGATGAAATATTAGTACATCCATCGGACGGTGCGGATTGGATTCATTTTGACGCTAAATACCCAGTATTTTCTGGAGAAATACGGAACGTGCGGCTGGCGCTATCAACCGACGGGTTCTCTCCATACGGGCCTACTGCGCCGAGTTACAGTTTGTGGCCTGTAGTCGCTATCCCGTTGAATTTTCCGCCCTCGATGGCTATGAGAAAGGAGTATAACATCCTCACCATGTTGATATCTGGTCCAAAATCACCGGGGAAATGCTTAAATAACTTCATGCGTCCGCTGATTGATGAGTTGAACCATCTGTAGGAGCACGGAGTTGTCACGTGGGATGGTTCTAAGAAAGAGGCTTTCATCATGCGGGTTGCTGTGATGTGGACAATAAGTGACTTCCCGGACTTGAGAATGTTGGGAGGCATCCAGACTAAAGGATATAAGGCATGTCCTTTATGCTTGGACGAGATCGATTTTGAACACAGTAACTCAAGAATCTCTTACCAAGGTGCTCGTAGGTTCTTACCACCGAAACATCCGCTGCAATTTCAGCCGCAGGCCTTTAACGGGAAGACAGAGACACGGAGAAGGCCTACCCGGCATTCAGGGGCTGCTGTACTCAGTGCGATTCTACGTCATCAATACCCACCGCCTAGTCTGCATCCGAAGTTCAGTAAACGAAAAGGGGGTGGTGTTCGTATATGTTGGTCTCATAAAAGCATTTTCTGGGAGCTGCCTTATTGGAAAACTCATAAAGTCATACATGCATTGGATTTGATGCATATAGAGAAGAACGTATGCGACAACGTCATAGGTACAGTTCTTGGAATTGCAGGGAAGACTAAGGATGACGTGAAAGCTAGGAGAACTTACGAGGAACAGGGTGTCCGGCAAGACCAATGGGTGCAAGACGGGGAGCTCCCAGATGCACCTTATGGCGTGGCGGGTCGTGATCGGAAGGAAGTACTGGAGCATATAAAAGCTGTTAAGTTTCCCTCTGGATATGCGGGAAGTCTAAAGAGCAAGGTGAATCCCGATGAGAAAAAGTTCCTCGGATTGAAGACCCACGATTGTCACGTGTTGATGCAACGTATCTTCCCCCTTGTCATTCGGAAGTACGTTTCGCCTTATGTGGCAGAAGCATTAACAGAGCTGGGCAAGACCTTTCAAATGTTGTGCACGAGGGAACCGAGGAAAAAAGCCCTCAAAAAGTTGGGGGAAGATATAGTGGTTCTAGTCTGTAAGTTGGAAACTATTTTCCCTCCTTCATTCTGTACAATTATGGTTCACCTTCTACTGCACCTCCCGGATCAAGTTTTGCGAACCGGCCCAGTTCATTTCACATGGATGTTTCCAATTGAACGGTATGATCCTTGAATTCGAAATATCATGAATAATTACCATTGAACTGTATAATCGAATATGACATTAACCTTCATAATTCGATTGTAGGCAACTTGGCGTGTACAAGAAAAGTGTGCGAAACCCGCGATATCCAGAAGGTTGTATAGCCCAACAGTACTTGATGCACGAGTCTGTCACCTTCACTCAGATGTACCTTAACCGCGCCACTTCAGCCAGCGAAAGTTTTGTTAGTCCAGCTCTAGGTTTCAACTTATCAGTTGTTTCCCCACATGTACAAGTTAAGAGCGTGGTGCGAAACGACAAATTGAGCACCTCCGAGATGTTCTGGGCGAATTGGACAGTGATTGAGAATTGTGCCGAAGCAGATACATTCGTAGAATCACATCGTGCAGGGCTCCAACGAATACACCCACGGAAATCTCTTCAGGATCGAGTCATGTCATTTGTCTTCGAGTGGCGCAGAATTGTACGTAATAGACTTCAGTTAACTTGAATTACCATTTACAAATTTTAGGGATAACTCATTTAAATTCCGTGTGCAGATGAGTGCTCCAGGGTGGCAACGAGAGTTGGTACTACTATCCAGAGGTCCTCGTTCGTCTGCCATTTATTCGTAGTGTACTGTTAACGGCGTCAAATTCTTATGCTTGAGAATCGACCAGGGCCGGAGAAATCAAAATTCAGGGGTCATGATTGAAGCAAACGACATATGTTACTACGGTGTTCTTATGGACGTATGTATCCTTACCTACTCGGAAGGCATGCCAGTCGTTCTATTCAAGTGTCGGTGATACGACGAACGGACAGTTAGAAAGGACGCAAATGGATTCATTTCGGTCAACACGTCCACAGATCGTCACAAACAAAACCCATTTTGCCTTGCTTTAATGGCAAAACAGGTATACTATATCGACGACCCTAAATCTGGACCGTGGAAGGTTGTCAACGTCGTGTCGCATATGGGTCACTACAAACCGAGCAGTTTAGCCCGTGCCGGTGACGACGACGACCTGGAGTTTGAAGTCGATGAACCTTACCAAGAAGATCGAATTGACATCGTCACACCGGGTGGTATCACTATCGACCTAACAAACTTAATCCGGTGTCCACCGCCAGCACCTCCAGCTGAGAACGACTAGATTGGACCGGAATGGGATTCCCAAGAGTCTGAAAGGGAAGAAGTCCCAGTGGCGGTGGCTCGTTGAACATTTCGATGCCAACGAGGTATATTACTAATTTTTACTTTACTTTAATTTTTTCTTGAATTTTTACTATTTATCATGTGAATTTACTTTGATTTTTTTTCCAGGAAAATGTTGGTACTCAAATGAGTGTCATTCGGAGGAGCGACAACAAGTTAAACCACCACACTGGCAAAGTCCCATTTCGAGCACTTTGGGAGAGGATGTCGGCGGCCGGGGAAGTGGAGGTCTCCAAAAAGTTGGAGGCCTTACTGAAGGCTCACAAGGCCTTACCTAGGCCTGGTGATGGTCCACAGGAGGGGGAGGAGGAACTCAACCCGAAGCTTGTAAGTTTCGTTATTTTTTTTTAATTTTAATATTTTAATTTATTATATTAATCAATTTTTTTTTGCAGCTTTACATTAGGAATGCGCTTAGGGATTGGAAGAATGACGAGGCGAACTACAACGAGGATGGAACGCTGAACAAGATGACCGACGTTGAAGAGGATGAGGTCATGCGACAAGCTGCCGAGTATGTTCGCCAGATCGAGCTTGCCAGAGGAGTTACTATAGAACCCTCCAGAGGACGACGCATCCGGGGTTGCGGGAGTGCTTACGAGGCACCGCCGAGACAGAGAAGACGTTCGACCTCCTCTGATGGTAGTCAGGCGGAGATTGCGGAGCTCCGGAATGAACTCAAGGAACTTCGCGCTGAACGTCAGGCTGAACGTGAGCAAGCCGCCGCCGAAAAAAAGCAAGCCGCCGCCGAAAAACAGCATGCCGAGCAGATGTTCCAGTACTTCCAACAACAGCTGCTGTTACTCAACCTTAATCTCGCCCCTCCACCTCCACCTCCGAATAGTTCTAGAGATCCTGGAGGCCCGTCCTCGTAGATTTTTTGTAATTTAAATATGTTATTCAACAATTTAAACAATTTAAATATTTTTTGTAATTTATATTTATTCAATAATTTTATTTTCAATTTCAATATTCATTTCTAAATAAAATTTTTTTTAATTATTATTCTGCATCATTTGTAACGGCGCACGAGTGGTGTGCGCCGTTACAAATATGTAACGGCGCATTGTGTGTGTGCGCCGTTACAATCATTGACGGCGCACGCCGTCTGTGCGCCGTCAACACCTGTAACGGCGCACACTCACAGTGCGGCGTTACAAATTTGTAACGGCGCCCTCCGTAAGTGCGCCGTTACAAACGGTGACGGCACCGTCATCCTCATCAACGGTGACGGCAGCGTTTGTAACGGCGCACTAACGGTGTGCGCCGTTAACGTTAGTAACGGCGCACGTGTTTTGTGCGCTGTTACAGGTTGTCACGGCGCACAAACGGCGCGTTGTGCGTCGTTACAAGCTGTAACGGCGACACTGTAACGGCGCACGCTAACGGCGCCGTTACAGACGTTTTTGTGCGCCGTTACAGTTTGTAACGGCGCACAAATCCTCTGTAACGGCGCCGTTAGCGTGCGCCGTTACAAATAAAAAAACTGATAGTGTAACCTGATTTATTTTTGTAAATAAAATCATGACTTTCTCAAGTATTCTAACGTGTTTACTAATAATGTTCAAATCGTTATGTCTAGAAAATGCCCCGGAGCAAACTCACAATCAGAGCCTTGACGGGCAAAACAAACAACCTCATGATGAGTAGTACGAATATGACATATACTATAATTTACAAAATGATTATCACATATACTCCTGCAACAATATCTTCGGCAGAACGATAATCTGGGTTGGATTGAATGCCTTTTCCCGTCAGACAAGATCGTTTCTAGCCCTCCAAATTACTCACCACCAGACTGCCAGTTTCTCAATCTTGTATTTTGTAGCGATTTGGAGTGATAAAAAGTCTGATCGCTTTTTCTTAAAAAAAAATTGTTATGTAAAATTATTTATCGTGTATATGATTAATTTAATCATCTAAAAAGTTATAATATTTTATTTCAAAATATATTAAGATATTTATTTTGGATAAGAAAAATAAGATATTTAAATGTAATTAATAATATAAGTGACTGAGGGCCTGAGGCACAATTACCTCTCTGTATTTTCAAAAAATAAATAAACCACTGACTGTAAATTATATTATCCTATAAATAGAAACCTATATCAAAACAGCTAGCACTACTATATATCATAGTAGGCTAGGCATTGAATTAATTGGTATTGAAATAGAGGAACAATAAAATTGGAAAGAAATGATTCAAGGCAAGAGAGTTGAGTTGCAATGAGTCATGGACAGCTTTCAGAAAACACATTCATTGTCTTTAATGTCCCTTACAATCCTTTGTTTTCTGGTTGGTAAGCTGTAGTAAACTCTTGGTCTCAATGCTCATTACTCCTTCTACTTCTATTGTTTCTTTGGTGGCCCCCCACCCACATGACACTTCAAGGGGGTTATTTCTGTCATTTTCAAAAAATATCTTAATTACAAAACCCTAAATGAGTTTAACCCACGGCTATAATCACGTGTCGATCTGATAATAGATTGTATGGTTATATCAGTTTCTTATCATTTGTTTCGATGATAAAGGGATTCACTATTATTTTACTCTTTATGTTTTTTTTTTATTTGGGAGCTGAGTGAGCAATGACAAAATAAAAATCTAATGTAATCAGTCATGTATATTCTACTATATATCTCATTGAACAATCTATATTGTTCGAACTCCACAACCCTAGACGGGCTTTACTTGTATTTATATCCATCATATCGACTTAGTAGTTGTATGCGATCATGCCAACTCCGTACGTATAATTTATATAAGTAATCTTTTTTCGTTATTGAAAAACAAAATGAGAGTCCACATACTCTTATACTCTGATTTATTGAGAACAAAGTGAGTATCAAAGGCTAAACATTTTGTATAACGTACGTCTGACACTTAATAATATCTCGTTATACACCATCATTAACATATATCATGTATGAATATGACCGATAGATAGATAGATCTTCCCACTTCCCGTGCTATATATAACACAACTAACCCTAATTTAAGTGGTTGAGTGGTATTATTTATTGTGTTCTCTATGCTCCACTAACTAAAAATAGGTAAAAATGAATACCATCCACCAACCTAGCATTAGTGAACTGACCAAAAGTTGTCAAGAGTGTAATGAGGACCCTCCCATAACTAGAAAGCCTCAGTACTATAAGAATAGTGCCTCCCCCCACGAATATTATAGCAACAAAAAACCTTAAAAATCTTTTCTAGGGTTTCAAGAGAGAGTGTACACTCATAGTCATGGAGAGAGTCACAAAGGTTGTGCTGGTCCTGGCCTTGGCTACAATGGTGCTTGCTTGGGATGTGGAGGGGGGGAGGGTGCTCAAGAGTGAGGACAAGGCCTTGCAGCCTCAGAACATCTATGGAGGAGTCATCGGAGGGTTCGATCCGGGCAATGGCGGCCCAGCCACCATGGCAGGAGTCTATTGTGCCATGCCTGGTGGTTGTGTCCCCTTCCCTGGTGGTGGATCATCCTTTGGTGGCCTTGGCTCACCCCCATTGGTCCCATTTCCTTGAGGTCTTTGGCTTTGACCCTTTTTCTTGCTTTGGTAGGGTGTTTTAGGGTTATGGGTTCAATTAATAAGGTTTAGTGTGTGTGTATTCTTGTGATCATGTCATGTGAGTCTTTTGTTTAGGTCTTTTAGTTTGTGGGTTTTAAGGTTTCTTATGTTTCTAAGGTAGGAGATGATCATGTGGTTGTGTTATGTTATGTTATGGGTTTAGGAGCTCTCTTTGGTTCTTAATTGGGTACTTGAGTTTGGCTCATTTTGGTTACTAAATGAAAATCTAGATCATGTAATGTAATCCAAGGGATGCTTGACTTATGAAATCCATTATGTTACATGTTGATCTTATTTTATTTATTTTATATAATTGATTTGTCACACTACAATCTCTTACTGATTTTTACTTAGTTAAGTGATTAAATTATTCATTATATAATAAACAAAGCTCAAATATTACTAATGATATATTTATTTTTTGAAAGAGTATCGAACAGTTGAAAAATTAATTATAAATTATTGAGATTTTAAAAACCCAGAAAAAAAAAACTCAAGTTAAGACTGTGAAATCTTAATAGTCAGACTTCTTTTTATTACATTATGTTTTTTATGTTTTTGGACAGGAAAAAAATCATTAATCTGCATTGTCTCTTCATATATTAACAATACCCTTTGAATCTTATGGCTAGAGAGCCATAGTATATCAATCTTTCATGAATTGCATGTAGTTACATTATCATGAATGTTCTTAGTTTAAAAGAGTCGAATCAGAAACCCAACACCAAATTCACAACTTCACCTAAGAATTAAATATGGTGAGTAGCTACCAAACCAAACTGTTGGGAACATTAAATGAGATAAGTTTGGTACAAATATTACCGAGACCGGTCTCTATGTGAGGATCAAATGGTTCACTTTGATTTTTTACACAGGCTGACTCATCCAAAATAACTAGTCTGCTTTTAATTTATTTCAAAATTTATCTTAATAAAGGTTTAGTTGAAAAACTAACTACTTAAAGCCTAACTATATATCAAAGCTACATGCATGCATAAATCAAATATACGATCATGTATAAAGTTAATTAATAAAAACATTTGGTTCGAATTGGTAATTTATCCACGAGTTTGAGTAATTGAACTCTAAAAAACCAGATGCATCAAGATGTTTATTAAATAGTTAATCAATCCATATTTTGTTTAGATCTCGAATTTCAGCAATTGAGTCGAACATGCCTCCCTCGGTGTTGAAAGAATTTCTTCATCGCTCGCCACAGTACGAGTGGCTTCTTGAACACTTCAAGGACCTGAAAAAATGTGGAAGATAAATTTTGTCCTCTGTACAGAATATTTATTTGGTTAGTTTTGTGAATGAGAAATATCATGTTTTGAAGATGTCTAAATGTTTTTTTATGTGAATCGCAGAATAACATTGTGCCAAATCAATATTCACTTTGGTTGTTATGCTTTCAAGCAATAATATGTTGTCATGAAGTTGGTTGCATATGTATGGTTATGAATGGAGACAATTCATCATAACATGTTTAGATCTTTCCTTGTCCAGTACTGTTAGATTGATTGAGATGTGTTTAATAACTTGTTAAACTGTGACATATATATTTTGAATTGTATCTTGATTCGAGTTGGATTTGTCATTCAATATTTATTTATCTCCATTCAATCTAAATTTGTTAAGCTGAATATATTGTTTGCCTAGTGAATTGTAATAGCTTGTTTAGAATTTACTATATTGTCATGTGTAATAACTTGCATGTGTAAGCATATATGTTATCATTCAACGCTCGGTGAACAAATGTGTTGATCGACATGGTACTCGAATTTGGAGTTGTGGCACGATTTCATGTTCATCCATTCGAGGGACTCACAATAGAGTTCATGAGAAGATTAATTTAGCAGTCGAGGGGAAATTGTGCACCTCAGAAGAATATCATAAAACATATAATGAAGTTCAGCAACGATAAATCGCAAACCTATTAGGGCAGGTAAGTAAGATGTTCGTGGAGAAGTTTACCTTATCCCTATTCCCCATCTAATTAACAAATGTGCAACTTAACTTTTTATTTCACTATTTTTATCGGATACTTTTGATAAACAATATGAAGTTCTAAGCACATTCTCGCCAAGCTTTTGTATGACATTTTGGGTTAATTTGATTGGATTTGTTTAAGCTAAACGTATATTTTATTGTATTACTACATTATCTTTTGATTAGATGTGTAGATTGTGTTATTATCCATCTGCATCTATGTATGGCATTTTTTATCATGGGGTGATGAGGTGACACAATTTACTATGTCACCATTTTCACACATTGGATGACTCAAAACTTGTGGCATCTTCTGACTTAATATTTGTATGGTCTTCTCTGATAATTAATGTCATTCTCTTCATATTATGAATGATACAAATTTATATATGTCATATGTGTTGGGAGAAAAACGAATCTAATAGAATAATTAAATGCAGCGGAATTAAATAATTCTCCCCACCTGTGCAAATCTCGTAGGAATCTATCAAGCAGAGCGAATCAAGTAAGCTAACAAATATAGCAAACAAGAACATGCAATAGGCACGGACAATTTTAGCGTGGAAAACCTCCTCAAGGCGAGAGAGGAAAAACCACGGGACCCTCGAGGCCGCTTAATCTCCACTATCAATATAATGGGTACAACGAGTTCTCTCTAAATACAATTAGAGGATCACAATATCTCAAGATTAACCAATCTTGGCTTAAACCACAATTACAAGAAAGAGTAGAGAAACTTCACCGAATCGATGGCGCACGATCAAAAAATCGTATCAAATCACTCGGACCTCCAAACGCAAATTCCAACGGTCAGAACGTAGTACCACGTCTTCCGAACACGCTGTCCAAAAATCAGCACGATCCAACGGTGGATCGACCTCCGATCGGACTCGAGAACCTTGCTGGTCGGCCCAGAAAGTAGCAGAAAATTCTGCACGAATTTCACTCTATTTCTCTCTTGAATTGTTCTTACTTCCTTCTCTCTATTGCCTCCTATTTATAGGCAAGCAATTAGGGTTTCCTTTTCCATGTAGTATACTAACTACATAGGTTTTGGGCCTCCACTTATTTAATAAAGGCCCAACAAATCTCCCCCTTATTCAACTAAGTGGAGGGCATCGCCATCCCGGCGATCTTACGACAAACATCAAGCTTCTCCCTTGGTAAGGCTTTCGTGAACATATCGGAACCATTATCATCTGTGTGGATTTTCTCAATCTCAAACAATTTATCTTCAAGTGCATCTCTGAGCCAATGGTATCTCACATCAATATGTTTCGACTTTGCATGAAACGTAGAATTCTTACTCAAGTGAATCGCGCTTTGGTTATCACAGTAAACCACATAGCGCTGCTGCTTGAAACCGAGCTCCCCTATGAATCTCTTCATCCACAACAACTCTTTACATGCTTCAGTTGTTGCGATATATTCAGCTTCTGTAGAAGAAAGTGCAACACACTTTTGTAGACTTAACTGCCAAGAAACTGCTCCACCTGCAAATGTCATTAAATAGCCCGAGGTGGATTTTCTGCTATCAACATCTCCTGCCATATCTGAATCAAAGTAGCTAACCAGCACTGGTTCTCTACTTCCAAAAGTAGGTCTGTAATTAGAGGTACCTCGGAGATATCTCATAATCCATTTGACTGCATCCCAATGCTCTCTACCCGGATTTGACAGAAAACGGCTCACAACACCAACTGCATGAGCTATGTCAGGCCTTGTACACACCATTGCGTACATCAAACTTCCTACTGCTGAAGCATACGGAACTCTATCCATGTCGTCCATCTCCTTCTCTGTAGAAGGGCTCTGTTGTGTGCTTAGCTTAAAGTGAGTAGCAAGAGGAGAACTCACCACTTTAGCCTTGTCCATATTGAACCTTTGCAACACCTTTTCAATATATCGCTCTTGTGACATATGCAACTTCTTCGCAACTCTATCGCGAGTAATTCGGATGCCAAGAATAGTCTTCGCAGGACCCAAGTCCTTCATTGAAAAAACCTGACTCAACTGTTTCTTCAATCTCTCAACTCTGGAGACATTCTTGCCAACAATCAGCATATCATCAACATATAGCAATAGTATGATAAAATCATCATCAGAGAATTTCTGCACAAAAACACAGTGGTCAGATTTCGTCTTTTGGTAGCCTTGCTCACCCATGACTGACTCAAACTTCTTGTACCACTGCCTTGGTGCTTGCTTCAAACCATACAGGCTTTTCTGAAGCTTGCACACATAGTCCTCTTTTCCCTTTACTTTGAAACCCTCTGGCTGCTCCATATATATCTCCTTATCTAAGTCACCATGGAGAAATGCAGTCTTCACATCCATCTGCTCAACCTCCAAATCAAGACTAGCTGCTAAACCAAGAACCACCCGAATGGATGACATCTTAACAACAGGAGAAAATATTTCATCAAAGTCAATACCTTTCTTCTGGCTGAAACCCTTGACAACCAATCTAGCTTTGTATCGGGGACGTGAAGTATTTTCTTCTTGCTTCACTCTGTAAACCCACTTGTTCTTCAAAACTCTTTTGCCTTTCGGCAACTTCACCAACTCATAAGTATGATTCTCATGCAATGATTTCATCTCATCTTGCATGGCTTCAACCCACTCCTTCTTGTTCTCATCTTCAAGGGCTTCACTGTAGCTTTCGGGTTCTCCCCCGTCAGATACTAACACATACTCATCAGCTGAGTACCTTGTAAACGGTTGTCGATCTCTAGAAGATCTCCTGAGTGGAACAACTGGTGGAACATCTGGTACTGGCAATTGCTCATGGACTTCATTATCCATCTCTACCTCTGTAGGAGTATCAACATCACCTGCACCCTGTTGGTCATCATGAACTTCATCTTCAACTTGACTTGGCACAACTGTAGGAGGAACTATATCAAAATCAATCAAGTCAGTTATAAATTGCGGAGCACTTTCTTCAAACTTCGCAATATCTTTGATGTCATGATTCTCCATAAATACCACATCGCGACTTCTGATAAGTTTCTTCTGCACCGGATCATAAAATCTGTACCCAAACTCATCCTCGCCATAACCGATGAATATGCATGGTCTAGTCTTCACGTCAAGCTTAGATCTTTCATCCTTTGGAATATGCACAAATGCCTTGCATCCAAATACCTTTAAGTGGTTGTAGGAGACATCTTTACCTGTCCAAACTCCATTTGGAACATCAAACTCAAGAGGCACACACGGTGTGAGATTCAAGACATGAACCACTGTATTCAAAGCCTCACCCCAAAAGCATCTTGGTAACCCTGCTTGTGAAAGTAAACATCTCGTCCTTTCAATAAGCGTTCTATTCATCCTCTCAGCTAACCCATTTAGCTGAGGCGTCTTTGGAGGCGTCCTTTGATGTCGAATGCCTTGATCCTTGCAATAATCATCAAAAGAACCACAATACTCACCTCCATTATCGGTTCGCATGCACTTTAACTTCTTCCCAGTCCGTCTCTCAACTAGGGCATGAAACTGCTTGAAGACACCACACACTTGATCTTTAGTCTTCAAGATATAGGCCCACACTTTCCTTGAATGATCATCTATAAAAGTCACAAAATAGAGACCACCTCCAAGCGTCTTGGATTTCATAGGACCACAAACATCAGAGTATACTAAATCAAGCATCTCTGGCTTTCTCAAGAGAGGGGATGATTTGAAAGATACTCTAGTTTGCTTGCCGGCCAAGCAATACTCACACTTCTCTAACTGTTCACCTTTCATTCCCGGTAGGAGATTCTTCTTTCCCAAAACCATCATTCCCTTCTCGCTCATGTGACTAAGTCTCTTGTGCCACAATTCAGTTGTACTCTCTTTCTCGACTGCATTAATAATGCCACCACAAACTCTAGCTTGTGTCACGTACAACGAAGCACACTTTTCACCTCTAGCCACGACCATAACACCTTTAGTGAGCTTCCATGAACCACCACCAAAGGTATGATGAAAACCTTCATCATCTAGCTTGCCTACTGATATCAAATTCAAACGAATGTCAGGAATATGCTTAACATTTTTCAGAATAAGAGTTGTACCATTTTTCGTCTCCAAACGCACGTCTCCTATGCCAATAGCTTTTGACATGCCTCGATTTCCCATCTTAACATTGCCATAATCACCAGATGTATAAGATGAAAAGAGATCCTTTCGACTTGTAGCATGAATGGAGGCACCGCTATCTACTACCCAACTGGTCTCATCACAAGCCAAGTAAACATCTTCTTCATCACACAAGAGAAGAAACTCTTCAGTAATAGTGGCAACATCATCGTCATGACTTGCCTTCTTTTCTTTCTCTTTGTCATGTTGGTTGTCTCTCTTGAGCTTTCGGCAATACTTTTTAATATGCCCCTTTAGACCACAGTGATAGCACTCTGCATTGGTATACCTGTTCTTACTCTTGCTTCTGTCTCTACCCTTTGGATCTCTGCTCTTGCTCCTTCCTCTTTGTTCTGTCACTAAAACTTCTGAGTGCGAAGAGGAACCTTGTGACTTTCTTCTCATCTCTTCATTCAGAGCACTCCCCTTAGCCAAATCCATGGTGATAACACCATCTGGAGCTGAGTTAGATAAGGACGTCCTGAACGTCTCCCACGAGTCCGGTAATGTACCTAGAAGCCACAAACCCTGCACCTCATCATCGAACTTGATACCCATTCCTGCAAGCTGGTTAATAATTCCTTGAAAAGCATTAAGATGATCTGTCAACGGAGCCCCATCATGATACTTCAAACTCATCATCTGCTTTATCAAGAACAACTTATTATTACCAGTCTTTCGAGCATATAACTGCTCAAGCTTGCTCCATAAACTGCGTGCATGTGTCTCTCCACTGACATGATTCAAAACATTATCATCCACCCATTGTCTGATATAGCCACATACTTGACGATGCAATAAATTCCATTCACCATCAGATTTGTTTTCAGGCTTAGCTTCACTGAAAACCGGCAGATAATAATCCTTCACATAAAAAAGATCTTCCATCTTCCCTTTCCAGACATGATAATTTGAACCATTCCAGACATGATCTTCCAGCTTCCATTATTTAACACAGGATACCGATTAAATAACCTTCGCTCTGATACCACTTTGTTGGGAGAAAAACGAATCTAATAGAATAATTAGATGCAGCGGAATTAAATAATTCTCCCCACCTGTGCAAATCTCGTAGGAATCTATCAAGCAGAGCGAATCAAGTAAGCTAACAAATATAGCAAACAAGAACATGCAATAGGCACGGACAATTTTAGCGTGGAAAACTCCTCAAGGCGAGAGAGGAAAAACCACGGGACCCTCGAGGCCGCTTAATCTCCACTATCAATATAATGGGTACAACGAGTTCTCTTTAAATACAATTAGAGGATCACAATATCTCAAGATTAACCAATCTTGGCTTAAACCACAATTACAAGAAAGAGTAGAGAAACTTCACCGAATCGATGGCGCACGATCAAAAAATCGTATCAAATCACTCGGACCTCCAAACGCAAATTCCAACGGTCAGAACGTAGTACCACGTCTTCCGAACACGCTGTCCAAAAATCAGCACGATCCAACGGTGGATCGACCTCCGATCGGACTCGAGAACCTTGCTGGTCGGCCCAGAAAGTAGCAGAAAATTCTGCACGAATTTCACTCTATTTCTCTCTTGAATTGTTCTTACTTCCTTCTCTCTATTGCCTCCTATTTATAGGCAAGCAATTAGGGTTTCCTTTTCCATGTAGTATACTAACTACATAGGTTTTGGGCCTCCACTTATTTAATAAAGGCCCAACAATATGTTGTGGATATCGGTGACGCAAAAAAACATCTGTCATACTTCTCTTATAACGAGTAACATGAGTGTATCGTATGCCATTTTAAGGTTCTTGTAAATCTTTAACGAGATGAACGTCATCATAAATTATGGTATTGGATCACAAATTTTTCTTATGAATAACCCTCGTAAATATGTAGTTTGTCGGGAAGATTTTTATGTGGTGGCTTTGTTACACAAATAGAAGATAGGAGTCTTTTATAACAAAAAATTCATCGTTCTCGACCGACACATGCTATATTATTGGTCGGGAAAAGGTGTATATGACCGTTAAAAAAGCACAATATGATTGTTTGTGACCGTTCTAACCACTTGTAACCATTCTAACCGTTAACTCGTAAATATTCTCAACCAACTCTATTTAAAGTTGGTCGAGAATAATGCACCTTTTGCCGACCAACTTGAGTAAGTCGTGAATTAGTCCGTTATTTCTGACCAACTAAAATCTGGTCGGCATAGAGGCAGGCAATATTGCCGACCAACACGTGTTGGTCGGCAAAAACACATTATTTTTGACCAACACAAATAGAGTTGGCCGGGAATAATGAACTGAAATCCAATAGTGTATATTAAATATCATATTAGCAATAGATTATCAATATAACTTCAATTATTGCTAATGCACACTCAAGGATCATTGATTCATGACATAAAAGCAATGCACCAACTACACTACTAATAATTTGTAGAATAAACTTGAAAAAGATCAACTAATTAGGTGAAACCATTCTTAATTTGACGTGTTAACAACGTGGACTCCAATGTCTACTCAATGATCTCATGCACACTAACTCATAATTATTCTACATACGTAGTGTCCTCCACGATTATTATTTTGTTTTTATACGAATGTTTTATAAGGTTAATTAATTAGTATTAGCATATGTTGGATGTTTGAGGATGTTCAGTAATGTACTTGTTTAATTAGATGAATAAATATCTCTCATTTGACTCCCTGATTATTGAGTAAAGAATTGTGATGATTAGATAATGTAATTCACTTTTATAAATATGGACATATATATAGCGTAGAAGATCGTTTTGGTGACTATTTATGAATTGCGTGATTTGGGGTTGACTTATTCTTAAGCCAAGTGAATCAATTGATTTATATCATTTAGAAATAATTAAATTATATAAGTAGTTTAGACCCAGTCTAAAAATTAATGCCCAAAACAATAATATGTTAATCACTTTTATTTTAACTCTCAAGAATTTTAATAAGTTAAATGAGAGTAGTAAAATAGTTATCATCGAACATGTATACGCTGTACGCATATAAGTAATTAAAATAATAAGAATTTGAAAAAATCTTATCTCTCTAAAAACATACCTCACAATTGTTGTTTTTATTTAGATCACCGGAGGAGGGCATATTCGGCCAAACTCTCCGGTGACCATTAATTTCATTTCTTTTTGTTGTTTTGGCCTTTTGTTGTATTTGTGGAAGAACCCCAAGCTGAATCAGACCACGAAAGAGAATGAAGGGCTTTTCGAAAACCATATTTGTTTTTTTAAATCTAAGCTATTTCTATTAGAGTTTTCTTCACAAGCAAATCTCAAAAGATGAGGCACAGATGGTGGTTGAGGCTTCAGCGATAATCGATCTTAAAGGTAAAATTTTAATTTGGGTCTGTAGCGTTTCTAAGCGTGCGGGATTCACACAAAATCAAATTATAATGAATAAAAGATGCCATAATCTCGAATAAACCAACATCAGTTTTGTAAAAAAGTCTTATCCACGATTCCAACATTCGAGGAAGAAGCTTCCTAGTAGCTCCTATCGCAATTTGCAAAGCATCTTTAGTTAAAAAAAAGTGTGCGCCAACTAATAATTAACTGTTCTAAATAAAATAGTAATTAAGCATTTTTTATTAATTGATGCCACGTCACCAACAACGTGGCATTCGAATAGCGGCTCGGCGGCGCAGCTGGTTGGTTTATTTTGGCTTGTTGACTAATTATTCGTTGTTTCGGTCTTTAAAACGATTTTTTTAATATCTCATAAGCAAAATTTTAATATTTAAAATTGTATTTGGGTCAATTGTTCTGTTGTTCACCAACTACAACATAGGTACTAAAATTCAGTGTTCTGTAATTTATTTGATTAATTTCTTATTATTCATTTATTTTGATTAATTTTTGAATAATTCTCGATTATATCGATTTTGTTTATTTATTGATGTATTATATTTAGATATTGGGTAAAGAGTATTGAATGTTATGACTAAAAAAACTAAATTGACATTAAAATAACCTATCAACCATATCATGATAATAGTTGTGAATTTAGAGGTGGTATTGGTACTTGAAAAATGAAAATAATATAACGGGACTTACGAGGACTTTAGTGTAGGCTTATCACGAACTAAATTTCCTAAATTTAAATTTTGGTCAAACTATTCATTTTATTACTACTTGTTTATGTGTAAGAGCAAGTTGGACGAATCCGGTCTTGGTTCCATCCAGATGCGTCGTCTCTTGAATTGAGAAATCTTGAAGATGAGGTTGCAATCCTTAGTTGCTAACTCTTGAAGGTTGGGCTGCGCGAGCTTAACTTTTGGAGACGCGTGGACTTGGTCGACTCGAGGGGTGATTCGGGCCGCAAGGAGGTTGGGTGAGCCTCAGTTGAGCCGCGGATAGGGAGGTTGAGCCTTGAACGACCGATGGGGAGTCTCGGTTGTGTCATTTTGTGGCCATGTGTACAGGCGTCGGTTAATCGTTGACCATTAGGAGGCATTTCACAACTAGCCTAGAATGACGGTTAGACTCAAAGTGGCATGATCGAAAGGAGGAGAAGGAAGCTCGCAACGAACTCGGGTGAGAGTTCGTTGGTCACGTCTCAAGTCATTTTTTAGGCGAAAAGTATATGGGGCGTGATAGTAGGACAATTTGTGAATCAGTTTTGAGTAATCATAAAATTATCACAATTTAGACCGTTTAACTTACCAATTTCCAGTTGGATTTTCTTTGAATCGTTTTTTATGAAATTCTCACATTTCAGATCGGTCTTGACTTATTTCTGTTGGCCCGATATTTTTAGGTCCAATTAATAAAGATTGATGACTTAAAATGAGAAATGTATCTAGAATCAGTTGATTTTTAGTTTGATTCTCTTTTTATCGGTTCTATTTTATAAACTAAAATTTCGATTCAATTTTAAATTGAACTAATTCGATTTTGTTGAGTTCAATTTGATTGTTCTCAATATCTTTGAGTAGTCCTAAACTAAACAAGTGTCTATTGTGATTATAGATTTTGTTAATATGAACATGTCACTGGTATACCGAACAAATATTATAATGTAAACTTATTGATGCAGTGCAAATCGAAAAAATGTCGAATTTCAACAAATAACTAGTGTTTTTCGGATAGAAACAGCGTTCTGAGCAAAATTCATCACTTTGCCATGATGTACGATGGATTTCGGCCATCTGAGGTCATTTTGGGGTCAAAATCACACTTTTATAAGTTTTTGGCAATTTTAACAATTTGTTTTCTTTTTCAATAAGTTTTATGATTTCATTTTCTGCAATTAGGTTTTGGTTATTTAAACACTTTTGCACGATTCTGTTTTTTTTAAGGTAAAAGCGAATTTTATTAATTAAGTAGCAACTAACCCGGCATCAATTCAGACAACTGAAGTTACAGTTGGTGGGACATACCCCTCGCCATAATCACAACTACTATTAGTTAAAGCAAATATGGCCAATTCGTGAGCCATTTGATTACATGTAAAACAAAGAACACATGTTCCGATAGTGGGTAGTACGCAACACCGTTCGCTAATGATTCCTCCAAAGTTGTGCAGCTCGACCTATTTAGCATCATGTAGAGCAACGGCCTCCAACTCATACGGATGGAGAAATCCCGTGATCTTGCTGTAGAGTGCTTTACACATGCATCCATGATAACTCTGGAGACCAATCAACTCGAACCAATTAGCTTCATGCAGAGCCACGACCTCCAACTCATACGGATGGAGAAACCCCGTGATCTTGCTGCAGACCGCTTTAAACTAGCTTCCTCGATCAACCCCGCGATCAATATGAGCATCGTGAAATTCAGATTCTCCCAGCACATTAGGTTTAACCCGGTCAACCCATCGACACCAGGGACCCCTCTTTTCCTTACAGTACCGATCACAATAGGACACACAAGTGACGTATTGAATCTTAAGCAAACCGAGTACCCCTAGTTCGGTGTGCTTGCATGAGTCTGCCCACCTACGCCAGATAATTTCATGTCCCTCCCAATACCGATCTACCAACCAATCAAAGCCGCCGGTTCCCACGTATTGAAGTTTAAGCAAGCCGAGACCCCCTAATTCGGTATGCTTGCATGAGTCTGCCCACCGACGCCAGATAACCCCAGTTCCCTCCCAGTACCGATCTACCGTCGCGACCCAAGCTCGCCCCACCTGCAATTCCGTCCTCAACCCCACTGCACTCGACTATGTTCCTGCCATCCCACTAGATCTGCTTCCTTCACCGCCAGCTGTCGTCGCAGCTATCACCGCAAGACCCGGAACTGTCGCCGTACTGGAAGCCCTCACAGACGGAATCGTGCCGCCGTGAGACATCGTCGATTTTCGACGAACAACCCAAATCGCCACGGGCGAAGGGTACAAACCGCAAAGAGAACACACATGTGTTCGAATTCTCTTTATTGATTATTTTTTGTACGATTATGTTATTTAATTTTGAAGTTTAATAAAAAGATCAAAAAATTTCTCAAATCTATCATCCTCGATATTCTTGCGAATTAACGAATCTTGATAAAGAATTATTACTAGTCACATACGCTGCATCATGTTAATTAAAAATATCATCATCTCTGTTATAAAAATATATTTAAAACCCACCTAAAGCTGAAAGTTTTAAGATTCAAATATAGTTGGTTATACGTCAGCCAAAAAATAGTGTCGGTTTAATTGAAACTAATGGGGCTATCAATTCTTTAGGTCACTATATAGGTCCTACAACAATAGTACCCACCAATTATAATTTAAATGGCAATGCATGTGATCTAATATAGTTGGTGATTATTAATTCATTTTAGAGAAATATTATTAATTCAATATAAAAATCAATTTTTAATATGATAAAAGGATATGTGATTTAAAATAGACTTGAATTTCGGTCTTAAGATCAGAAATAATAACATTTTATTTAAAATTTTACATATCAGTTTGAGTTTTTTTGGTATCAGTATGAGTTTTAACGTAATATTTTAATTTTAATATATATATATATTTATTTGGCAATGTAATTTAATATAATTATATCGATGTGACAATTATATTAAAACTTAGGGATAAAGTATATTTTTTATAATTGAATTTAATTTAAACAAAAACTAACATAGAGAAATTATTAAAATCCTAATTGGGTGCGGCGGCTTGTACCATTTTTTTAGGGTTTGTTTCGTCACAATTGGATGAAGTCTCGTGGCGTCGATTTCCTACGAGTGTCGACGTCTGCGTGGTACTGGTGGCGACGTCAGTGTGGTGCGGCGGTAAGAGCAGAACTCTTGTGAAGGTAGATCTAGGTTTGATGGATGTGTGGTCGGGTGGTAGATCGAGTTTTGATGGAGGTGAGGTCGGATGGTTTGGGGATGTGCTGAGATGGGTGAGGCTGGAGTTGCATATGGGTCGCGCTTGGGTTGCGACGGCGGAGCATGGAGAGTCGAAGGTTTTTGCTTTTGGTTGGTTGGTTGGTAGGCTGGTACTGGGAGGGAACCGAAGTTATCTGGCGTCGGTGGGCAGACTCATGCAAACATACCGAACTAAGGGGCTCGGCTTGCTCAAGATTCAATACGTGTCTTATTGGGATCGATATTGGAAGGAAACGGGGAGTTCCTGGTGTCGATGGGTTGATCCGGTTAAACCCAATGAGCTGGGAGAATTTGAATTTCACGATGGTCATATTGATCGCATGGTTAATCGAGGAGGTTGGTTTAAGTCGGTTTGCAGCAAGATCACGAGGTTTCTCCATCCGTATGAGTTGGAGGTCGTGGCTCTGCATGATTCTAAGTGGTTCGAGTCGATTGGTCTCTAGGGCTATAAGAGATGCCTGTGTAAAGCATCCCGCAACAAGATCACGGGGTTTCTCCATCCGTATGAGTTGGAGGCCGTGGCTCTACATGATGCTAAACGGGTCAAGCTGAACAAATTTTGAGAAATCATTAGCGAACGGTATTGCGTACTATCCATTATCGGAGCTTTTATGATTTTTTTTGCTCGTAATCAAATGGCTCACAAATTGACCATATTTGTTTTAAGGGAAAACTTCACTTAGCTCCCCTGAACTATACCCGATTTTCACATAACTCCCCTAAAAGATAAAAGTGGTCTGTGGAGCCCCTGAAATTGTCGACTTTGGCACTTAGCCCTAACACCGTTAGTTTTTGGTCACATGATTAGCACATGGGTGCTCTTTTTATTAAAATGACGGAAATACTCTCACCTCCATCTCCCTTTCCTCTTCTGCAACTCCTCCATCTTCTCTCGCCACCGCCAATTCGCCGGAAACGGCTCCAATTCTCTGGCGAATTGGACCGGACTAACTCAACGCCACCGCGGAGGAGGAGGACTTCGGCTCCAATGGCGAGGATCCTCTCGGCTTCGACTTCGGGATTTTGAGGACAGTGGCGGAGAGAGCCGCAGGAGGACGATGCAGCTTTTTCCGGCCCCCGGAGGGTTCGGTATCGGCGAGAGCCGCCGGATGACGATGCAGCTCTGTCCAGATCCTCGCCGGAGCCCAACCTCCCTTACCGGAAGATCCCAGCCTCCATCGAGCTTTGGGGTTGTGCGGAAACGGACGGTGATGGAGGCGGACGGAGGAAGGCGGCAGAGGCGATGGTGACGCCAGAGCTCCTCCCAATTGACCGTCTCCGTCGTTGGGCTCCGGCGAGGATCTCGACAGATCTGGTTTGCCGAAGACGTTCGAATTCGACGGTGGCTAGATGCAGGTTCGCGAGGCTGGAGGCGTGGTCGGAGCCGAGACCGGAGGCGAAGGTGGAGGAGACGCCGGAGGCGGAGGACGGTGGTTGACCAAATTTATTTTTTAACTTTTTTATTTATTAAAATAAATAAATAAATTGAAAAGACAAGTTTACCCCTGAAATATGAGTTTATTATATTATTTAATAAAGGGTAAAATGGTCATTTAACATTTAATCAAATAATTATATAATTTGAGGATTATACTACTAGGGCATTTTGGACTTTTCACAATCAAACTAACACCGTTGGGGCCAATTGAAACTTTAGTATACTTCAGGGGCTCCACATACCACTTTTATTTTTCAAGGGAGTTATGTGAAAATCAGGTTTAGTTCAGGGGAGTTAAGTGAAGTTTTTCCTTATTTTAACTAAACTGAGATTACGGTGAGGGGTCTGTTCTACCATCTGTACTTTCAGTTGTCCGGCTTGATGTCGAGTTAGTTGCAATTTAATTTATAAAATTCGATTTTTTCTTTAAAAAAAGCATAGAGAAATTATTCGTATATCCAACTATATATAGCACCATTGATTGAAGATAGAGACAAAAATCAATATTGTACTCATTGATATATATGTCCATTTAATGTTTGTATTCAACTTTTGGGATAAAATTAATAAATTGAATAGACAATAATGGATCTCTAACATTCCATGTGCTCACACCAGCAACAACAACATGGTCTCATCGACAACATTAAAACTATAAAATAAACCTAAAATATTGGGATAATTGTGTCGGTAGCAGCAAGGACCTTGCTACTATATATTCACGTCATATATTTTGTACAATGTTGTGCTATATAAATATAATATTTGTGTCGGTTATTAAAATGTAGTATATGCTATATATTTAAGGTAAATAGTTAATTGAGAATATAAATTCAAATCATAATCGATTGATTTGGTAATATGTAACGATCGTGTTATGATTTTATCTCTTCTTAATAAATGTTGATTGACTAAGGGTTTATAACGATTAATTAATGAATATGGTTGGTCAATGGATATTTTATAGAGTTGATAAAATGATGTGATGAGCAAAATGGTTCTTATATATTCAGTAACGACGAGAGTGTGATAATTAATTACGTTAAAAAAATATTTACCAATAATACAAAATATAGGGCACACTCAAATATAAACAAGAGAAATGTCTAAATCGTCTAAACTCTATGTTCATCTAGAAAAATTAGAACAACGCGCAACAAATGGCTAAGCGTATGTCTCCACTTAAATAATGGGCAATTTCGTTATGTTGCACGCTCACTCATAGTATAACATTTACTTTTTTAGTGGTATATTTGTGTTTTTAGTAAAAAATTTGCGTTTTCAATAGAATTTTGTATTTTTAGTAGAGCAATTTTGTTAATTCTTTCTCTTTGTGGGATTCCATCCCTTGTTTGTTTTTGGTTCAAAGATGAAATTCTTAATGAGAATTGGTTATATTCCTCAATTTTTGTAATAATAACTTTTTCCACTGTAGAATTTATCGCATTTTATATGTTTCGGATCTCCGTCTAAAGGATAAAACTCTAACTCTCCAGTCAAGACAAACTCTTTGAAATTCGAATATGTTGCCAGTCTAACCTATGACATTTAAACTTGAAGCTAGCGAGTGACAGTAGAATGCCCTAAATCCCTTTGATGAATCTTATGGAGTCAAGTTAAGGTTGCTCTAGAGCTACACAAAATTCGAAATAAAAGAGATGCTTACGCTATGCGTGGTCAGAGGGCTATTCTTCTATTCGTTCTGCGGGTGATTTGGCGAATGAAAGAACTTCAAGCATCTCGCATGGACGATGTTGGGTTTGTGGAGACTTTCCTATTTATTTAGGGAAGCCACAATTTCCTAATTGAATTAGAAGAGAATTCCTAATGTGCAAGAAATTAGGAATTCTAGATCTTTCTTAATTCCCCTTAATATTTCACTATAAATACATGTACTTGTAACCCCGCAATTATTCATGAGTTTAGAGCAATAATAAGAGAGTAGTGTGACCGTGGACGTAGGCAATTTGCCAAACCACGTAAATTCTTGTGTTCTTGTGTGATTGTTCTTTATTTCTCTTGGTTACTTTTGCTGGAGAATTGTTCCACGTTGTTACATACCCAAATAACTGGTATCAGAGGCTAGGTTCGTGGCAAGTGGGAGCAATGGCAGAAGAAGGGAAAGTTCGAATCGACAAGTTCAACGGTAGGGATTTTGGATTTTGGAAGATGCAAATAGAGGACTATTTGTACTAGAAAAGGCTACATGAACCTTTGTCAGAGACCAAACCGGAGAAGATAAGTCCGAGCGACTGGACGTTGCTAGATCGGCAGGCTTTGGGTGCGGTGAGATTGACATTGGCGAAGAATGTTGCATACAACGTCATGAAGGAGACAACTACCTACGGACTCTTTAAGGCGCTATCAAATATGTATGAAAAGCCGTCTGCATCAAACAAGGTATATTTGATTCGTCAATTGGTTAGTACGAAGATGAGGGAGCACGCTAGTGTTACTGATCATGTGAACGAATTTAATACGTATTATCGAGATTAGTGTCAGTGAATATTAAATTCGATGATGAGGTACAAGCTCTGTTGTTACTATCTTCGTTACATGAAAGTTGGTCAGAAAGCATTACAACAGTTAGTAGCTCAACTGGAATTACTAAGCTATCGTTCGAAGGAGTAAGGGACTTGATTCTCGGGAGAATATCCGGAGAAGGAATCGAGGAGAATTGTCAGACTCTATGTTGAACGTGGAAGAGAGAGGTAGGATGTTTGAATGGGGGAAAGAGTAAGGGGCGAGAGAGATCAAAGTCCAGACAACGAGGAACAGACGCTACTTGTTGGAATTGCCAACAAACTGGGCACTTCAAGTATCAGTGCCCAAACCCAAAGAAGGAAAGCAAGCAGGACAACTCAGTGAATGCAATAGAGGAATTCGAAGATGATGATTTGATATGTTGTGTAGAGAGTCTGGTTGAATCATGGACCATAGATTCAGGTGCTTCTTTTCACACTACCCCTTGCAAGGACGCATTAGTGAACTTCAGACCTATGAAAGGAGTAGTTCATCTAGCGAATGATGAGACAGTGGAAATCGCGGGCATCGGAGATGTGAATCTGAAGACTCCCATGGGTACTATTTGGACGTTGAAGGATGTCAGGTATATCCCCACCATAAAGAGAATGTTGATCTCGCTGAGTCAGTTAGACAGTTTGGGATATAGAATAACCTTTGGAGACAGACAATGGAAGGTATCAAAGGGGAATTTAGTTATTTCTCGTGGTTGGAAGAGAGGAACTTTGTACATGGCGGAGAAGCCAGTGGAGAGAGTTAATGCAATTACTGATGGGCCTGACCATTCAACTCTATGCCGCCAAAGATTTGGGCATAAGAGGGGGAAAAGAACGAAGGTGCTAGATTGGAAAAAGAAGATTCCAGAACTGAAGAGTGTGGAAGTTGATTTATGTGAACCAGGTGTGTTCAAAAAACGGAAACAGGTAAGCTTCACAGAGTCAGGGAAGTCTTCAAAGGGTGGAAAGCTAGAAACGGTGCATCCAGATGTGCATAGACCTAAAAAGGTTTACTCGACAAAAAGAGTTGAAGTAAGGAGATTGAAGAAAGGTTCAAGACCACCCGAACGGTTCTCTCCTCACCGGATTATTTGTTGTTGGCAGAGAGTAACGATCAGTTGAGTGCGAAGACCTAATGTGCAAGCTGGGAAATAGCTTCTGTGGTCTGAAGAAATCAGTTGGGAAGGAAGACATGGTTTGCAAGCTGGGAAATAGCTTGGATGATCTGAATCAAGCGCCAAGGGAGTGGTACTTGAAGAAAGTTCTTAGATCAAGAAATCATGAAGATATATTGATCAAGGTGGCTACAACTGATAAGAAAGTCCTTGAGTCAGAGAATCGTGCAGGTTACAATTGAGAAGCTGAAGCTCTGCATAGCTTCAGCCGGCCTTCACGGTTTGTGAAGAGAAGGCGGCACACTACCTCTAGAGCTTATTGCGGAGATCGTTGGGCGTGTTACTGGAGATACATGATTGAGGGTGAAGACGTGTGTAGACAATCTCCAAGTGGGAGATTGTTGGGTTTGTGGAGACTTTCCTATTTATTTAGGGAAGCCACAATTTCCTAATTGAATTAGGATAATAAATTATAGGAGAATTCCTAATGTGCAAGGAATTAGGAATTTTAGGTCTTTCTTAATTCCTCTTAATCTTTCACTATAAATACATATACTTGTAACCCCACAATTACTCATGAGTTGAGAGCAAAAATAAGAGAGTAGTGTGACCGTGGACGTAGGCAATTTACCGAACCACGTAAATCATTGTGTTCTTGCGTGATTGTTCTTTATTTCTCTTGGTTACTTTTGCTAGAGAATTGTTCCACGTTGTTATATACCCCAACAGAAGATGGAGTGTATTTTAAGTGAGAAGGGCATCTCCCATTGATAGGAAACCTTTATAATCCTATTGGTGATCTTGAATGGGCCTTCGTACTTCCACAACAACCTCTTACGCACTTTTCGTTTTCACGATAATGTTTGATGAGTTTCAATATCGATTTTTTACTGTAATTTCAATTTTCTAGAATTCATATTTAAAATATGTTATAATTTCAAGATTATAAGTATATAATTGTTGTTTGTTTTGATTATTTGTGTTTCAGTTCATACATTAAAAATATTATAAAAGGCAAAATATCCTACTACTGATGCAAATGTTCTACTGAAATGTAGAAGTTCTTATGCTTGTGCAAATGTTTTACTGCGAGTGAGCGTGCAATAATACAAAACTGCCCCTCACTTAAGTGGAGACGCGCGTTCTACCACGTGTCGCGCGTTGTTTTAATCTCGCCATATGAGCAGCTGATAGCGAGTTTGGACGGTTTGAATGTTTGGGTTAATTTTACCTGATTCTGATACTATATATATCAAATATAACCATGATAGGTTGACACTAATCTATTTTCTGAACTATCGAATACTGATTTACAATTTTTTTTAGTTATTATTTTGTTTGTCGTAAGAGATCAATTTACCCTTAAATCATATGTATACCTTGTTATTCAACTCTGGGTAAAAATGACTTCATACATTATCAAATAGTTGCCCAATTTGGAAATTAGGTGGTGGGGACATGTTTGTCTTTTACTGTACCAATTTTGTTCGATTTAATGAAAATTATCTTATGTGTGACGAAAAAATATTTGGGGTATTTGTAAAAAAAAAATTAAATTGGGCAGTGAACTTGAAAATGTATATAGTTAGATATAGTTTTTTTGTAATCATCCGTCTATTTAAAAATTAGGGTTAATTATAATTTTAGTGCTTATGTTTCAAGTGATGACCGCGAGTTTAATTTTTTTTTTGAAGGAAAAGAGAATTTTATTGATTAAATAGCAACTAACCCGGCATCAAGCCGGACAACTGAAGCTACAGATGGTGAGACAGACCCCTCACCATAATCTCAACTACTGTTACTTAAAACAATCATGACCAATTAGTGAGCCATTTGATTACGAGCAAAACAAAGAACATAAGTTCCGATAATGGATAGTACGCAACACCGTTCGCTAATGATTGCTCCAAACTTGTTCAGCTTAACTCGTTTGACGATAAATAGAAAATAAAACTGAGGGTTTATTATGAAATTGATGAAGGATCATATCTTTGCAGAAGGAAGCTACAAATTTTGGAAAGACAATGGTCATGTAAACCGAACGAAGAAAAGCTTGACTTAAAACAACTCTAGTTAACAACAATTTTTGTCCGTGAACTGTCTGTTGCATTGCAAGATATTCGGTCAATCAGAAATAAGATCAATTGACATAAATTGAAGTGATCTTCATAATTAATATCACTAACTTGATTTGCAAGTATTATAATTTATTAGTGAGATTTAATATGTATTTTTATACGTCAATTTTAACATAAAATCTTATTTAAAGTTATATATAAAATATCTGAGAAATTCATCTTGTTTATATGTATTAGAACTAATCAGATTGATCATTCATATCAGAGCTCGTCTATGAGTGCTTCTAGCGGGTGAGCATGCTATATTTAATGGTATAATTATTCATTTTATATTGTCGGCCCTCATACAAGTTGTGTACAACACTGTTGGCCTCAAGATTTTTATTTTGCATCGTTGACCTCTAAGCGAGTATCAGTTTGTACTGGACCGGTCACGAGAAAGGAGTTTCTATTTACATTGTCAGCGCCGAGATTTGTAGTTGGTGTCACTGTCGGTCACAAGACGAGTTGTCGTTCGCACCATATGCCCCACAACGAGTTGTCATAATTTGCACAGTCCGTCATGGAGTTGTTGCTTTTATTCTCAGCCCTAATTTGTTGATTGCAAGTTAAATAATACTACTCATACTTCAATTTAAGGGAGAAAAGGGCGATTGTCAAAAATTAAGAGTGATTTCCATCATTAATATTATTGACTTTTTTTTTAAACAATACAATTTATTGAAAGATTAAATATATTTTGTTTCTTTTCGTGTACGGGTCAATTCTAGCACAGAATCTTCATTACTTATTTACCGGCGACCTCTATTTTGCATATTTCCTTCCTCTCCTTTTTGAATAATTAAAGTTTGGTAGAAACAACTTCAAATTTTGTTGGTTTCAATCTTTTTAAAAAAAAGAGAGAAGATGATAATCACTGTGCAAGAAATAAAAATTAACCATATAAAAGAAGTGAAGCCATAAAAGCCGTTTAAGCCAATGAGCCAGCCGAGCCGATCGGTCAAGCCAGGGTTGGTGAACCAACCCCATCCCAACCGGCTCAGCCGGTAACAATCTGTCTCTCTCTCCACCGACTCCAACCAATCCCAACCGTCCAACCTCCACCGATCCAACGGCTCAGATCTCTCTCCCCCTCTGAACGTGGGGCCCACAAAAAAGATTACAATCCAACGACTGTAAATGGTTCCAAAAGAAAAATCTGACAGAGACACAGTTTTCGTCGGCCTATAAGAGAGACTCAAATCCTCAGCAAAAGAGTCGCCCAAGATTTTTCCCCAACTTCACTTCAGGGACTTCTTCTCCAGATCCGGACCTTCTTTTCGATTTCTCAGGTACATTCCATGTCCTGTTCCTTCCATTTTGAGCTATTATGCTGTTTCTCTGTTCGTTTTGATCTTAAAGTTTGCTCCTTTTTGCTTGATTTGAGATGGGTCTCAGATCTGGGTTTGGGTTTTTGATGTGTTTTGTCGTTTTTGGGTATTGGGTACTCTAGTTCTTAACTGGGTTTATGAAAATCATGATTATGGGTCGTGGCTTTTACGTGTATGGTTTCTGTGATTGTGTTGGTTCATTTTTTTGTGAAATCAACAAGATCTGGGTTTTTTTTGTTTGTTTTTGTTAGTTGTAATGGTTCAGAATATTTTGTAGTGATAATTACACATCACTAAAGGCTTTTTTCACATAACTATTCCCAACTTTAAGTTTTACTCTCACTCACCAAAATTTTCCACACTTTTCTTTAATACCATACAGCTCTGAGATAAAATGGAAATTTAGTGAGTGGAAAATAAAAATTAAAGTTGAAGATAGTGATGAGAAAAACTTGTATAGCTGAGGATAGTGATGTGTAATTATTCCTATTCTATATAACGTATTGACTTTTGATCTGTGATGTGTGGTATGTGAGTGAGAGAGAGCTTTAGTTGCTTGTGCTTTTGTATTGTTCAATTTTGGAATTTGGGAATTAGAGAATATGTGAATACAAGTTGTTTATTGCTGGCATAAGAATCTTCAATCTTGAAGCATCTAAATTGTGATAAGGCAGAGACTTTATGGTTTTTGTCAATTTATTCTGGTTTCTTTAGTTGTCTGTGTGTCTAATTATATGTGGTTTGTGTATTGTGATCTGAAGCTTGAGGAAATGGAGACCTTCCTATTCACCTCTGAGTCTGTGAACGAGGGCCACCCCGACAAGCTCTGTGATCAGATCTCTGACGCAGTCCTTGATGCCTGCCTTGAGCAGGATCCCGACAGCAAGGTCGCCTGTGAGACTTGCACCAAGACCAACATGGTCATGGTGTTCGGTGAGATCACCACCAAGGCCAATGTGGACTATGAGAAGATTGTCCGTGATACTTGCAGGGAGATTGGATTTGTGTCTGATGATGTTGGTCTTGACGCTGACAACTGCAAGGTCCTCGTTTACATTGAGCAGCAGAGCCCCGACATTGCTCAGGGTGTCCATGGTCATCTGACCAAGCGCCCCGAGGATATCGGTGCTGGTGACCAGGGTCACATGTTTGGGTATGCAACTGATGAGACCCCCGAGCTCATGCCCCTCAGCCATGTCCTTGCCACCAAGCTTGGTGCCCGCCTCACTGAGGTTCGCAAGAACGGGACTTGCCCTTGGTTGAGACCTGACGGGAAGACCCAGGTCACCGTTGAGTACTTCAACGAGGATGGTGCCATGGTTCCCATCCGTGTCCACACTGTCCTCATCTCCACCCAGCACGACGAGACAGTCACCAATGACGAGATCGCTGCTGACCTCAAGGAGCATGTCATCAAGCCCATCATCCCTGCCAAGTACCTGGACGAGAAGACCATCTTCCACCTCAACCCATCTGGCCGTTTTGTGATTGGTGGGCCTCATGGTGATGCAGGCCTCACCGGGCGCAAGATCATCATTGATACCTATGGTGGCTGGGGAGCCCATGGTGGCGGTGCCTTCTCTGGCAAGGACCCCACCAAGGTGGACAGGAGTGGGGCCTACATTGTCAGGCAGGCGGCCAAGAGCATTGTCGCCAGCGGGCTGGCCCGCAGGTGCATTGTTCAGGTCTCCTACGCCATTGGTGTACCCGAGCCACTGTCAGTGTTTGTTGACACCTATGGAACGGGGAAGATCCCGGACAAGGAGATCCTCAAGATTGTGAAGGAGACCTTTGACTTCAGGCCAGGCATGATTGCCATCAGCCTTGACCTGAAGAGGGGAGGCAATGGCAGGTTCTTGAAGACCGCTGCTTACGGGCACTTTGGAAGGGATGAGGCAGACTTCACATGGGAGGTCGTCAAGCCCCTGAAGTGGGAGAAGCCTCAAGAATAGGTCTGTTCTTGCTGGAAAACCTACAAAACCTGGTGTGTGCTGTCAAATTGTGTTGCTGTGTTTTTTTCTGTTATGTTTACTACAAGAAAACTGAATCTTGAGTCTAAGTAGTTGGTGAAGCAGTAGAAATGATATATTTACCATATTATGATGGTTGGAGAGGAAGTGATGGGAATAGGAGTCTCAGTGTCAGTCAATGTATGGATATGCATTTTATTGTTTGACAGCAGAATTATGGTTAATTAGTCTACTTTGTATTTTGTCACTTCATTTGGATTTCTTGTTAATTGTTTTAGCTACATTGACTTTTTGGTCCAAAAGGGCTTTGTGGAGAAAGGGTCGTCTCAAAAACATGAGAAGCCAGCATCATACAGATGCAAAGGCTCTTGCATGATGGAATGGGCACATTGGCTTTGCAATTTATTATATATCACAATGAGAAGAATTTGTAGTTTACTAACTTGTTAGCCATGTTTGTGCAGATGATAGGTTTTATTGAAGATTTCATAATACAGATAATTAATTATCAATGTTTTATAAATCCTGATTTGTTTAACTTATCCTTTATAATTCTTAATTAATCATTCAATTTGATTTATATTTTTAGCTACTCTCTAATTAGTCTTTTTAACCTCTCTCGACCCGATTAGTACTCGGCGTCTTTTAGAACACTGCTAAATATTTGTGAAACAGGAAGATTTAACTCAATAAAAATGTCTGGAATAAAAGCTCAAGCTCAATACATAATATGTGAAGTGTTCTGTTCCATACAAGGATGTCATTATAATAATATTACCCTACTTTTGATGTATATCTACTTTTGAACTAATCACTTGCATGTTATAATTATCTTGCATTCTTCCTTATTTAAAGACTACAAATACCATTACCAATTTCTCTTGAACACTACAAATGTCTTTACCATTACCAACAACAACCAGTGGGATTTTGGATTTCAATTTAGGCATATATACCTTGCAATTTCCTAGGCTTGCATATGGAAAAAAATGTGGCATTCAATGGCCAAAGCAATTGAAGGACCAAGCACAATCCCTCTTTAGCTTCAACTCCTACAGAAATAAATATACATGTGAAACTTTCCAACCTCTCACCAACAACACTGTCAACGTAAAAATTGACACGAGATATGTCACATCGCCATTTAATTCTCACACGATAACCTTAAACATGGGGATCACTTCATTCACTATTCTTTAACACCTTAAACGATCTTGAAAAAATCCAAAATCACGCGATAACACCATTATCGCGTCTTTAAAGCTCATCTAATCGATTAGTCAATCACTTGGAATTGAGTTCCAGGGTTCAAATCCCTACAACAATATCTCTTTCTCCCAATTTATGTTATTGTTCGGATTCTCTCTACCAACAAAATCAAGAATAATTGAACTATACAACATGAAAGTAACACTACAAGGAATAAATTATACTTAGAGAAACAAACATTACCGTTACATAATCAAACAATCTTGGAGAGCAAGTTACCCAAATCCTATACACAACATCCCTACTGTTTTTCTTCTCATCCTCTTTACAAAACCATATTCATACACAAAATACTCATTCTCTCCATCTACTAATAAACAATACCACAAGGAACAAGAGAGCAATGAATACATAAAAATAAACGAAAAGATACAATAAAATCATCGATCCTTCCCTCGCCAACCCCCTTTCGGATTCCTAAGAGTCATGGCCATCGTACAGGTACACTATGGATGTACTGAAACATAAGACTTACCGAACTAAACCATTTCCTACTGGTTTGTGAATCCTCAGTTTTCATTACGCTGGTACACTCTGCTCTCTGACCTCGAGCCTGGATTGTTGCTTTGATCCGTGTCGGAACCATCCTTTTGGGAGTCAATCTCTGCACTGCCTCCATGGTTTCTCCTGTGTCTTCGGTCCTGAAACATTATAGTAAAAGTACATGAGTTTGATCTTCTTCATTTGTAAAATTTAGTTGAAATGCACAAAAACTCTTCTTGATGAAAGATGAAGTCGGAGACTAACCTCTCGTGGGATAGGATACTCCTCAGACTCGAGCATACGGACAACTTGGCTCATCTTGGGTCGTTTCTCGGAATCTGGATCCACACACCTCAAAGCAGTCAAGAGAGCTCGTTTGAGAGCCCTTGTCGAAGGCCTTGCCTCGATATTTGGGTCTACGACTTCTTCTGACCGCCTACTTCCAACCATCATTTTTAACCAGTCTACAAGATTTACCTGTAAGCATTACGGCATATATGCTCAGTAAAAATCCATCAATCTTGCCAAAACCCGCTAGGATTCTCTCTCTTTTCATGTTTTTCTTATCTTTTGTTCTGTGGATTTCCTCTTTCCCGTTTCTCGGGTTTTCAGTTCCCTTTTCAGGATCTGACTTCCCTAATAATATTGCAATTGCTTATTAAAATAATCTATAGATCTTATCAATGAAGCTGTTTGAGCTAGATCCATGTTTGGTGCTTACTGTAGCAAATATTCAATATACTTTGATGAGATGAAAATTAAAAGGATAGCGTGGAAAAATATTTGAGACCAAACTATTTCAATGCAGTTTCTATCACGATACCAACTGAATAACTCGGGAAACACATAAAAGCGTACCAAAGAACATAGCAAAAGAGAAGTGCTACTAAGTGCTAAAGAGAGAATCTAAATCAATACATTCATACATAATAAGAAATTTACGGCTGAAGTTGCAGTAGTTGTTAAGTAAATTCATCAGAATATACAACGGTGAAAAAAACTGCATACCTCGTGAGCTGAACGGCCATAGTCCACAGGATCTCTTCCCGTAATTGCCTCCAAAATTACAACCCCAAAGCTATAAACATCACTCTTTTCATTTAAGAGACCGGTATTTGCATATTCGGGAGCCACATATCTGTGGTGGGGATGGGACAAAAAATATTTATTTATGAAAATGCAGTTAAAAAAAAAATTCATGGGTAGTGTCGGTGAGTAGAAAATATGCTTACCCGAAAGTTCCCATAACTCGAGTGGTGACGTGACTTTTACCAGCACCAAGCAACTTGGCAAGGCCAAAGTCAGATACTTTGGCGTTGAATTCGTCGTCAATCAATATATTGCTTGATTTTATGTCTCGGTGCACCACTTTTGGTTCTATGGCCTCGTGCAAGTAAGCAAGACTGCAACAACAAAAGAACTGTTAAAAGGGAACTATAAATTTGCTCGAGGAAAGGAGGTAGTCAATTTGACTTACGCCCTAGCTGTGCCAAGGAGAACTTTCATACGAGCCTCCCAGGTAAGATATCCATACTGTCGCATAGCTCCATGAAGCCATTGCTCTAAGTTACCGTTGTTAACATACTCATAAACCAAAATCCTGAAATTTACAATACATATTAGGATAGTAAAATCTTGTATGCATCCATATTTTGAAATCTAATTTGTGGTTTTCGATGCTTAAGCCATCATTTGCTTATCTAAGGCCAAAGATAGTGACTGGTTTTGTAGGTAACATATGTAAATTGCCGACATACATAGTTTTTTTTTTGAAAAAAATAATTGCCTATTAAAATAGGATTACAAATATATTAAGAAAAATTATATTTCGATCCCCTAACCCGATCAGCCCTCAAGCTGGTACACACTAGGATTCGAACCGCTGAACTCTTATGAGATAAGGTGCCCAATAAGCCAACCTTAGTGGGTGTGCAAAAGATACGGTACCTATGATTCCCTTCAATGCGGTATCCTAATGTTATGCAAAAGAAAATGGTACCTAGCGGACTAATAATTAATAATGCAAATAGTTTTGGATAGTTCACAACAAGGTTTTGCAGTTAATGGAGTGTACGGTAACTCATAGTATGAATGGGATACTATAACGCTATTTTTTGCAATTGCTTATATGCATAGTAATAAATGCAAATGTTGTGCAAGACAAATGGTACCTATGAGTCCCTTCAACACAGTATCCTAGAAGACGAACCAAGTTCTTATGGCGCACATGGCCAATAGCTTCAACTTCAACACTAAACTCCTTCTCCGCTTGGCCCCTGAAGTGAGAAAGCATTGGAGTTGAATGCAAGACAAAGTCATAACAATTATATGGATATTGAAATATGTATTTTTGAGTAGTATGTGTGTAGTCAAACTTACAGGTTGTTTAGGATCTTTTTAACCGCCACTGGAGTCCCGTTTATCAAATTTCCCCGATAGACGATTCCATATCCACCCTCGCCAAGGATACTATCCTTTGAAAACCGGTTTGTCGCGAGCTCAAGATCTCTTAGCGTAAACCAATGGCCCCAACCCAAGTGAGAGAACTCAGGTAGACCAACTAGCGGTGAAGGAGCAGTTATGGGATGAGAAGACTTGTACATGGTAACCGTGCCCGAGTCATCCCCTGATTGAGAACCCCCGCCATCTTTCTCCAAATGATGAAACGAGCTCGAGGGGCTGCTATAGTCTCCATTCTTTGATTTTCCCATACCCAAATGAACCATAACTTTATCGGATTCCTTGTCACTGGACTTATCTTGAATCGTTAGGAGAATTCCATCACACGGAGAAAAGTTAAGCGCTGATACTTGCTCCACCCGGACCTCCTTGATTTCTTTCGAAACAGTTGGTATTTGGCTAACAGGAATCTTGTCTCGGCCTCTTCTTGACTCTTTCCGTTTAGTTAGACAGAAAGGCAATATGGAGAGGATGATTATGATGAACAACCCGACAGCAATCCCAATAACCTCCCACGCCTTAAGACCAAATATGGCCGTTTTCTTGGATAATTCGGTATTAAGATCAGTTGCCATTTTTTTGGATGTTCAGATAGTTAATGCCTACACAATTATATAAGAAACATGAGAATGAAATGATTTTAATTCAGAATCTAGCATTAAAGTTCATATCATTTTTTTTCATTATATGTACACGCTCATATCCATCTCTCCTTTCCTATGAAGCAACCCAAGAAAGCAATTAATTTTCTTCACACATAAGATCAAAGCTATAGATACTGAAGACATAAGCATTCCGACCTAGTACAAGGCCAAACAATGAAGGGAAAACAAGAATATCCCACCATATGCACACAAAAAAAGCAATAAATAAGCATCAAAATGGAAATTGAGGTACTACCTTTTCAATAACAATAGACAGATCAGAGAACACAATGCAAACACAAATGAGTGCCCATAGGCCATAGCTCAAAAAAAGTTTCACCAACGAAAGCATAACCATTTTTCATAGCACAATAATGGAAACAAAACACAAAAACATGAAATTCAAGCCAAGAATGGTCCATATCAAGAGGTGTTCTTCATTTCCTTACCTTCTTATGGTGGAATCCACAGGAACAACCTTCAAGCCACAGATCCAAGAAAACCCCTCAACACAAAATCTCTAACCTGCACTAACAACTAACAATACCCCATCTCCACTCAAAAAACAAATGAACCCAGATGACAGAAACTCCCCAAATGCTTGATTTCCTTTTTGGGTCTTCACTTTTGAGCAAAAAGGGTCTCCAAATCTAAGCTGGGCTGGAGCTTTCGCCACAAGTTCAAACCTTTCTGAAAATCCAAATCACAAAAAAAAAATGGCACTAAAGTTGCTGTTTTTGCTGCTGCAGAAGCAGAACATGAACTTGAGAATGGTTGTGATGGTGGGGATGAAGAGGAGAAGAAGAAGAAGAGATGGAGTTTTCAGTGGTAGGTGATAGGTTTAGATGGCTTGCAGCAAAGAAGAGAGATACAGTAAACAAGAAGCATTTGGAAATGAAATTGGGATTTGCTTGATGTGTTGTCTGTTGCTGAACAATGACTGATTATCAGAAATTTATGGTCCCTAATTCAATTTTAATTTATTTCCACTTTGGTTTATTGTTTTAGAAAGTGTAATCAAATCAGGACATACCCATTACTGACAACTGTGTTTTCTGTAAATTTCATACATTTTCTTTTGGATTGATTTTGACAGTGAATGAGCCATTAAGCACATGGAAATTCAATAGGAATGTCCTTAGCTCAGCTACTCCAATGATAAAAAATATGAGAACATTGGCCACCAAAATTCCATGGAGACATGTGTGATTGCCATTTCCAATACCATGAACATGGTACATTAAAAAATTAATATATATATTTTAACCATTTTTATAGCTTATAAGGGAATTTATTTTGTGAAACTTTAATGTCAAATGAAAATTATTCAGCTATTTTAGTTCATTTCCACATCAAACCACCTCTAGAAAATAACATCTCAGACGCATGTGGCTACAAAATTGTTTTATTTGTATTATATTAGGACCTTCGTTTTTTTTAAATCAAATTATTTTTAGATATTGTTCCGTAAAATTTAAATAAATTATTTGTGTTATAAATGAATCACGACCTCTTCTGAGTTAGTATGAATTTAGAAATGATAACTGGTCAGGTTTGACGAAATCCACACCCGTTTATATTGAACGGGTGCCCGATCCGTTCGTAACCCGTTTAATGTGAGTAGGGTTGTTCATCGGGTCGGGTTGGGTAGACCCGACTCGGGTCGGACCCAAGTCGGTTAGAGTGGGGTGGTGGAACTCAGACCCAATACTCGACTCGGTACTGTAGTCGGGTTCGGGTGGACTCGGGTGAGTCAGGTAGACCCAACACATCCGATGAACAAAAAAATTGAGCCAATTACAATTTTTGTGAATACACCCAAATCTTCAAACAATGCAATCTAAATTCAGTCCAAGTTCAAAATAATATAGTCCTAATTTTCAGCTCAAACAGCCCCATTGTTCATTACTTAATACTTGATCAAGTATTTTCGAAAACCTAATTAGTATATCCCAATTTAAAATTGAAAACAAAACATTCGATCCAAAATTGAAATTGAAACCCTAAACCCCAAATTAAAACTGAAATTAATCCCCAAAATTATAATTGAAATTAACCCTCGAAATTGGATCCCTAAATTCCTAACCTCCAATTATGAACCCTAAACCCCCACATTGAAAGTAAAATTAAAACCCAAACCCTAATTTCAAAACCCTAACCCCTAAATTGAAAACAAAAGGTCATGATTTTGACACCCTAAATTCTCAAACCTTAATCAAGTTCATAAACCCCCAATTCTAAACTCAATTGAAATCCCAACTCAGAAATTGAAGATGAAGAGAAGAAACATACCCCTAACATAAACACATAAAACCTTTCTTACCATAGTTCCAACCATCTCATCGGTGTGCGAATCTTCGATCTCCACTGAAGAATTGATATGTTCGATAGTACTTTCCTCACTATCGATGATTTATAGTGGAAGAAAGGGTTCTCCAACGGATCGATTCGCAACAGAAATTGCGAATGAGAGGTTCATAGTGAGACAGTGAGAGAATGAGAGGTGTGGGCCGGGGAGGAGAAAGCCACGTTGCAAGTGAATAGATGGTTGAGATGAATTCGTCTTAAGAAGATCGAGGGCAGACGTTGTGCCACGTCGCGCGGTTGACATGCCACTCTAAATAAGTCCCACATCGGAAACGTATGAATGCGTTGAAACATTTATAAGCTTCAACTGAATCTTTCAAGGAAAGATGAGATTAGGCTGGGCTAGGCTAGGTTGTGCTCATTAATCCTGGTGGGCTAGTTGGGTTATGGGATAAAATCAGTATATTTTTTATATATTGTCGAGTAGTCGGGTACCCGACGGGTTATACAATTGGACCCAATACTTGACTCGTTTGGCTTGTAAGGTGGTCGGGTCTCGGGTTGGGTGTCGATCGGGATACCGGGTAAAATGGACAGCCCTAAATGTGAGTGGTTGCACGATCCGTTCAAAACCGCTAGGTAAGGGTATTATCCGAAACCCGACTTGAAATTAATTATTATATTAAGAATATTATAATATTTAAGTAGATATTAAGAAATAAAAATATTAGTTTAGTAAATAATTTTTGGTGTGGGTCGACTCCAGATTGGGTATAGATCCACTTGTACGCATCCATAAAATCATGTCAACAATCAGCATCATACTGAACTATAAAAATTTCGATTTTCTTTCGTTCTGATTGGGGGACGGGTATATCGGTTCGATATTTTTTGAAACCTAAGTATTATCCCAATTTTGGGCATTTATCTAAAATTAGGAAGAATTGCAAGTACAAATCATACAAAACTTTATGCATGTATTTTTGTATGTGTGAAATAATATTTTGACACAATTTGAAAGGGAAAGGAATTTTAGAAAATAATCATGTAAAGTCAAAGTGGGTAAAAATAGTGGTGGATTGGTAGCAGACAAATAGATCATGACAAAACCCAATTGATTATCCCTCACTTTATTGTATAATCAATGGAGCATCCTTGTGTTTGTAGAAAATTTTGGGCTTTGTTTAATAGAACCCATAAGAGACACCCCATAAAAATGGCAATATTCAAATGTTTTTCCCTTCTTTGATTAGGGATCCTATGCCCCAAACTAGTAGGGTAGACTGAAAGAGTAGGACCTCACATTGTTAATTAACCCCACAATTGTCCAATAGTATGTGCAGCATGTTATGTTGGATATTGAGCTTTGTATAGTAACCATCTGTCCATCAAAGACCTAAATTTTACTATTTAATTGACTCAACATGTTTTGGTTTCTTGTGATTTTCTTGTGTATTGTGCCATTGATAATGATTAACAACTACCCTAAATTATAAGTGGAATATCCTTATAAAGTAGTTTAATTAAACATAATACAAATGGCTAAATTAATTATTGAAATTTTAGAGAATTGAGTTCATCCAACCTGCCCTTTATTCATATGAATCGGGTCATATAGTTATGAACAGTCAATTAATTTGTTAAATATCGACAATCGCATTATATAAAATTACTTAAAAATAACTGTTATGACTATATATCTAATTACGTTTCGTGACTTTTGCGATTTTTGGACAAGAGGGAAGCAAGGACACTTTTCATACGATAAAACAAATATTTTTTAATCCAGTCTAAACATCTATTATATATCACTGAATAACCTATATTTGTTAAACTAAATATTTATGGTTGGACAAACTAGTAATGGATAGTCTAGTAGGGGTTGGCCATGTACTACATTGTGGTGTACTATTTGTTGCTACTCATAGGCTATAATGTAATGGTCATGTCAAAGGCCAAATTTAAACAAGCATTCATTGGGTTTGGGACTTCACTATGGTTGCCCAATGCAGCTAATAACTCCAAAAGGGTATGTGAAATTTGGAAGCAACTTGGAGTCTTGGAATTTACCAAAAAATTAACACATGCCTACTAAAATCTTGGTTAATACATCTAAATGAAATTATCGATTTTATATATGTTATTATCGTTGTTATGGATAAATGTAATTTTAGACGTCAATTGTTTTGATCTAGATGGAGCCTACCTTCCATTTGAAAGGAACCCATGTGCCCTAAAAGGAGAAACACAATTAATTGGTAATGGGGTCTTGAAAGATAAGGTTGGAGGAGATGAAAATTTTAGGGTCCTCTTGGTTGGTCCTTAGCTATAGCTAGGGCTCTCCCAAGATCTTCTCATTCCTCTATGTCCCTATCATTATGGAGAAATAAATTGTGTAGCTCACTCACACTACTGTACTTGTCATCCATCAAATTCTATCATTTTGTAACTTGTTTAAGATGTGCTTACCATAGATCAAGGGGTGTGGGCCCAATGTAAAGCCAGGCCCATGAGTAGGCCCAAAGGTAAATTCTCTCTCTCTCTCTCTCTCTCTCTCTCTCTCTCTCTCTCTCTCTCTCTCTCTCTCTCTCTCTCTCTCTCTCTCTCTCTCTCTCGGTTTTAAGAATTTATATTTCATTTGAACTTGAATTTTTATTTTTATTTTATTAGCATCTCATTATTTATTTATTTATGATAAAAATAGTTTTTCTTAAACCCTATAATAAAAATAGTTAATTTTTCTTTAAATAGAAATATCAGATGAAAAATAAATAGCGCTAATGTATATGATTATGGACAAACACAAATATAATCGACTAGTCTTGAGATAGGAAGAATTTTATAGATAAAAAGGAAAATATATAATTTTTAAAAAAAGAAAAATAAAATTTGAAACTTCATTTTTTTATATATTCTTTTTATTTATATTCTAACAATAATGTTTATTTAAAAAGAACTTTTGTATGCGTTTGTTCTCTCTTATTTTCATATTGTTTTTTGTTCATATTTTCTTTGTTCTTTTAAAATAAAAGGTTATCTTTTGCTTAGTACAACTTAATTGAGATTTAAGTGGTCCATCTTTTTACTTTGCACTTTTTAAGTACCGACTCAATTGAGATTTAAGTATATTTAGTGTGAAACTGGATTGTATATATCGCGTGGGTTTCATAATTAAAACTCAAATTTGTTAGTTTTAATTTCAATTGTTTTCATTTGGTATTAATTTAATTTTTCCCTTTCATGTTCATGTACGTGTGAAACTTATTTTCACATGAGGCGTATGCATAGAGAACCAACACATAACCAAATTAACCCACTTTGATACATGTAAAATTGGGTTGTATGTATCGGGTCAGACTCCACAACTAAAAGCTCAAGCTTGTTAGTTGGGTTTCACTCATTCATTTATATACACTCATTTTTCTTTCGCACTCGTATACGCATGAACATTTAATTACTTCAACATTTAGTGAGTCTAATTTATTCATCATGTAAAAGATATAAATTTTAAATTATTTCTTTACTATATAAGCTGCATAGGCTTAGAACCTACCGGGCTGTATAATTTAAGATAGGGGTAATTACATATCAGTACACCCGTCGAAACCTCATTTCAGGATTAGTCCCCCAAATTTAAAAAAAATTTCCCGGTCCCCTAAGTTTAAAACGTTAACACATTAATCCAAACTCAGTTAAATCTAACAGCTCTATTTTTGTAATGACTAAAATGCCCTCAAGATATATTTTCAAACTTATGTAATTATTGTGTGATACTTATGAAATGACTATTTTGCTCTAATTAAATTTCTAAATGATCTAATTAATTGAGAGTTTATTTGTCTTCTCAGTAAACAAATAAAATAAACAAAAATTAAATTATAAGAACAATGAAATGACTTTATTACCCTCAATTGAATTAAAAACTAACTTCATGATTAAGGGTATGTTAGTATTTTTTAATAACAAAATAATAGTAATAATAAAATACAAATGAAATGTTCTTATTGTCCCATTCTTCAACCTATAATCTCCCACCTCTCTCCCCTCTCACTGAATTGAATTCATGTAAAATTTCAATCTTTTTTGGACAGATCTTTAATCAATTCATCTTATCAATAAGAGTTTCACCATAAATTTTGATACATAACATTTATATATAACATAAATATATATTTATACACTATTTTTAGCCATCTTTTTGGAGCAAAACCCAACCAGAGTAATTCTAACGGTGGTTGTTAGTAGCTTGCCTGAAATAGACGGTGACTGGTCCGCCATATCTGGGTCGCACCGGATACTTCGGTCTCGACACTGACCTCCGCGGGAGGCTCGGATACTTCGGTCTCGCCAGGATGCACGAGTACGGCTCCCTCACTCGCCTGGCCTGGCTTCAGCGTCGGAGGTTGAGCTGCCGAAGGGATTGGGACTGACTGGGCCCGAAACCTTCGCTACAACTCTTATTCGAAGAGCCCTTGTTAGAGTTTTGTGGGTCTGTGCCTGATGGCGGATACAACACTTGCTGATGAGGTCTTTGTTGCCGGGGGGAAACGAAGCGACACACAGGGTCGTGCCATCGCCGGAATCAATGGGAGAGCCTATACGTATTTATTCAGGAAGAGGGCAAGATCCATTTGTTGAAGATGAGGGAAAATAAGACTTTTCTCATTTATTTTAAATTTAAATTTTTTTAATTTATTAATTTGAAAAGACATATGTAACCTTCTATTATAAGTTAAATTTTGAAATCAATTGAGGTTAAATTGGCCATTTTATATAATAAGATAACTGTAATAATTTTGTAATTTTACACTAGGGGTATTTTAGATTTTTTATAAAAAAAATATCAGGTAAATCTAACGGAATTGGACCTAAGTGTAACGTAATGAAACTTGGGAGACCGATAAAAAGAATTTTAAATTTGAGGGACTGATTCTGAAATGAAGTTTCGGCGAGTGTACTAATGTATAATTACCCCTTTAAAATATTACAGGAAGTTAATTATGATAAACTAAAATAAAAATAAAAATGATGAAACTTTAGAAAGAAATTTGCTTAATTAGCAAAACAATAAATATGAATAAAACATGGCCTTAAATAGTGGTTTGGGTCTTGATTAATTTGAAAACTATAAGTGATTGAAGGGTGACAGAAGTATTAATTATTCAATATAGACTCATAACTGTAATATAATCTCAAACTCATGCATTCAAATAATCCTTATAACATTATTGCTGAACGATCGAGTCATTAGAAATATAGTTATGTTAAAATACTGTTAATCAAGATCTTGCAACCCTTTAATATTCTTTGATTAAGACAAGAATTAGTTTGATTGTGATATGATAAAGATACAAATACCATCATGCTGTACAAACTCGATTAAAACATTTCACGACCCGATAAAAAACTACTTATATATTTGTACGTTAATTTTTTTGTGAGCATTTCCTTTATTAATTAATAATAAATAAAAGCCTTTTTCGCTTTAGGTATAGTCTATCATTGTGCTTTGCGCCCTCTATTTAGCGAATCTCATTTAAGTATGTACTTGAATAATTACATTTTTTTTCTTCTAAATTACTCAAAAATTTCTCTCATATTTATCTTAACAAGATTTGGATCAATCAAGAATTAATGATAACGAGTCGGTTTGGTCAAACCCGCTTACTTAAGCTGGCCGTGCCCGACCAGCAAAACCTTTAGTATAAGCAAGTATCTGACCCGGATATTCAAAATTAATTTAACTAAACATTTTATAACGATTAGTTTGGCAGAGGCTTTAATTACAACCCGGTTATTCAAATGTGTTGCATGAGAGCACACATAAGAAGAAAAAAAAAGTGCTGGCATGAAAGCACACAAACAAATAAAATAAATAAAAGGTGTCGCCTTCAAAAGCACGTGAGAAAATGCTTACGAGCATAGAGAAGATATCTCTGTACTCGCCAGTTGGACACGCTTCAATGTTCAATGTTGAAGATCAACTTCATAATCAAATTTATCATCCAAACTCAATTCAGTTTGTGAATTGACTTGAGTACAAGAAGACATTTAAAATAAACTAGTTTATTTTCTATTATAATTTAGTTTTAATGTTGTCTCTCTTATTGTAATACAAACAACAAGATCAATAATATGTTTTCTATCTCTACCATATTTCTATCTGTATAATTTTAAATATTATAAGAAGTGATTTTGATTATAAAAAGGATCATTTAGATGAAATTGTGGCATTTTAGAAAAGTGTTTGTTTTATTAGAAAAACAATAAATAAGAATAAAACATGAGCTTACATATGTGTGTTCCCAAGTAGAAGCAATAGTGGTTAGGATTGCATTGTCTTGATTAATCAATGAAAGTTATAAGTCATTGAAGGGTTATGGATGTATTAATTATTCAATTTAGACTCATAACCATACCATAAATATAATATCAAACTCGTGCTTCAAATCTTTATAAATTGTCTTTTAGCTTGATCGATAATGTTGAACTAATCATCAAAGATACAATTTTTTTAAAATTCGGTTAATCAAGATCTTGCAACCCTTTAATATTCTTTGATTGTGATTTATAAGATAAAAATATCATCACAAACTCGATTAAAGCACGTACGCCTTAACGCGACAAAGAAAAAACTTAAATTGATTGTGTGAAGAATCATTTTAGGTACATTGTTGCTATCAATATTCATACAAAATCCACTTTCTTGTTTTGTTTGGATCTTAATGCCATTTTTTAAGCGTGATCGACTGTCTATTTTGAAACCTAATTGGTGTTGAAATAATAATTATTATGTGATTAAGTAAATAACAACAAAAAGATTATGATCAGACAAATCATTATGCCCTTCTAGTTAATCTCAAAGTAGCAATCAATACAATTTGATAATATGAGTTTCATTCTCTTTTCTTGTTACTTTATTATGATTTGATTGTTGAAATGAGGATGATCGACCATTATTTTTGTTGTAAAATGTATGTTTAAGCTTTTATTTTATTAATACATAAAGAAAGTTAACAATGTTCCAAAAATAAAAATGATAAGACAACTTTGTATTATTATTTTGAATTTACAATTATGTATGTTATTATCATGAATTTTCAAATATATCATGTTATTAAGCTCTCAATCTCAAAAATGTTTTAAAATAATATTGTACTTAATTAACGAGATACCTTAAAGGTTGAGCATCAAACTCTTATAGTAAGATTAAAGGTTTGATACATGCTCATGTATTTAGAATGGATATTAGGTCAACAATTATAGTACTTATTTAAGGGCTTTAAAATACTTATTTTAAAGATTTCGCAATTAAATTGCGTATGAAAAATGAAGAAATAATAATAAAATTGACTATGAGAAATTTAGTGTTTGAAATCTAGATTCTTTTGTTGTTTATTTAAATTTTTGCCCCCGTATTATATTTATTTTCTTTCTATTTTTAAAATAAATATTTTCTTGCTGATAAAAATAAAATTGAAGGAATATATAGGGTAAGAGACGGTTAGATTGGATGATATGGGGAGTTAGAGAGAAACAAAATTGTATTTAGAGAAAAAAAATTTTAAGTGCAAGAACTTAGATCATTTTAACTTGACCCGAGAAATTGAATTGGATGCTTTATTTTCAATAAGAATAATTGCAGTTAGGAACATATGTGGAAACTACTTTTACATATAGGTACATTTTACTCTTTGGACAATTTACTTAAAATTGAATTGGATGCTTAATTTCTAATAGGAATAATTGTCCTCAAAGAGATATCAGAACAATTTGAGCTTTTCATTATTAATGGAGAGGTTTGGGTTTCGAACCCTGTTGTGAACTAGGTGAGGAAGGGTTAAAGTGTAGATTTTAAGATATGATGTAATTCAAAAAAAATATGAATAATTGCGGTTAGGGGCATTGGATGCTTCATTTCTAATAAGAATAATCACAGTTCATATAGGTGCATAAACCTTTTTTTCCTCTTTTGACGTGTCACTTAAAAATCTTATTTATACTTTTTTTCACGTAAGTTTTGCCTAATTCTGTAACAGTTAGATGTACCTAGGTGCAAAAAATATATCAGTAACCTACCAAGTTAAATAAAAGGTCATGGTTTCGGTTGAAATTATCCATTTTCAATGTGATAACTTATATTAGAACTTTGGGATGAACTCCACTACAAACATGGTTAAGTATACAAACGTTAGAACAAAATGTGGAACGTTAGATAACATTCAACAACGGCTGAGATGAACCTGAATAAAAGAAACAAAATCTAAAATGAAACTAGTCAACATGGGCAAGTTCGTCATTCCGCTTTGTGATTGAGTCGATCATCTCCTACAATCAAAGAGTCCTTATTCGACTCTATCTATAAATTAAATAGAAACACGTGTTTGTGAAGCATTCAAAAACTAGAACAATGGCTTCAATGGTTGAAACGTCAACGAATCAAGGTGAGTATCGTTGTTCCATCATTATCATTAGGGATAATTCTTGGTGACTACTCCAAGAATTATATATTTTTCATATAGGTATACCTAGAATATTTTTTGGCAACGAGGATACCTAAGTTCGTTTTGCACCTCTCCGTCCAATTCTATTAGGTTTTAACATTTTTTTACTTGTAAAATGACTAAACACCCTTAATAGATAAATTGGTTTATTAAATTAACTTGAAAAGACTTAAATACCCTTATATAACATTCTAATTTTCAAAAACTTGCCATTGCCTCCATTTTTCTCTCACCTCTCCTTTCTTCTCTCTTCCCTTACGTTGTTAATAATAATTAATAACATTAATTATAATTTTATGAAAATAAAACACTAATTATAATATATAATGATAACATTAATAATTATCACATAAAAGTAATTGGAGAGGCGAGAGAGAAGAAAGGAGGGGTGAAAGTATACAATTTCTACCCAAACATAATAATTGTTGGAGGCTACTCTCTTTTCTCTTACTCTTCTATGTAGGAAGGAGAGATTTTTACCACAAAAGATCAATCGACTTTGTTTGGAGGTACTCTCTTTTGTCTCAGTCTCTTCTGGGAACAAAATGAAATGAGTTTTCTAATTCTAACCCTGTTTTTATATTTGGATTGTTTTTCATGTGCTTTGCTATATGAGTTTGTTCCTTTGCGGCGTAAATTTTGTTTGTATTAATTACCCAGAAAAAGGAAATTTTGTTTCTCAATTTGTGTAGATCTTTCACGTTGGGACTTGGCGATTTTTGTCCATGTTGCTTGATTGTTTGCTGAGATCAAATATTTATGATTTAGAAACCCATAAAAGTTAACTTAATTGAAGAGAGTATTTTGATTTGTGGAAATTCAATAATAATTATTATCATACAGGGAGAGAGAAGAAATGAGAGGTGAGAGTGAAAAAATTGGAGGCAATGGCAAATTTTTGAAAATTAAAATGTTGGGGAGGGGTATTTAAGTCTTTTCAATGTAATTTTTTAAAATCAATTCACTACTTAAGGGTATTTTAGTCATTTCACAAGTCGAAAATGTTAAAAACTAACAGAATTGGACGAAGAGATGCAAAGTGAAAATTTTGCAAAACTTAAGTACCCTCGTTGCCAAAAAATATTTTAGGTGTACCCATCCAAAAAACAGACAATTCTTGTGGTAGCCATATGAAATTATCCATTGTTATTATGAATAGTATATGTCATGACTATGAAGTAAATGTTTCATCCTTCTGGTTAATGGTACACAATTAGGGGTGTCAGATCCAAATCAGGCTATAGGTAATCGTTCTCCTAGCATCTGATTTCTATTCATATGCAAATAAATACCGATTTGTGTATGAAACTCTTTAATATATCCAACGATTATAGTTACTGCAGATAAAAAATGGATGGTCAGTGGACAAAAATGACGATTACCTTCCAAAATATCTAATTGAGATGAAACCACGAACTTGGATGAGCTTGATGCCCGTTACGTTTGCTAACGAGACTCTGTTTGCTAGTGAGACTATGTTCACTGATGAAACAATACTATTATCAAATGAAACTTTAATTTTAGTTGTTATAACATACATATGTTCTGTTTATTGGTGATACTTTGTTTGTCGGTGACACGTTAGTTAACCGATGACACATTGGTTGCTAGATGAAACATCGATAATTCTATATGAAACATGAATATTATCATTTCACACCTCACCATATCCTGGGTGAAACCTAACTATCGTCTAATGAAACATTCTACCTATTTTCAATATCCCACGAGTATTTGGCCTCCATAGAGCGATTCTGACAATTCAGATGGTGGTTCTGATAAATCGCCATCTGAGAAGGAGTCTGATGAAGATGGAAGTAACGATAACTTCGGAGATGGTAGACTAGTGCAAATTGAAGAGTTTGGTGATCGTGAATACATGTGTGACGTGGAAAATTTGTTCATCAATTTACTTTTCGTTTAATTTAAATTTTATGTTACATAACAAAACTTTTATATGATTAGCAATTTGTATCTACTAAATATTGCATTCATGTAGTTACTAGTAATATATAACTTAATGATGTATTATCAACATAAAATATTTATGTTTCATTTTAAATTATCGATGTTTCATCAGTAAACACTATGTCATCGAGAGAAAAAGTTTCATCAACAAACTCATATTTGTTCATAAATTCCAAGGTTGCATCAGAGAATAGTAATGTTTTATCATGACATGCTCATGTTTAAACAAAATAAAACCATCTTGTAACAATGAAGTTCGTCATAAAACATAATGTCATCATCATGCATAGTGTCAACTTCTACATAAGGGTGTGTCTTGAGCCCGTTATTGATACAATAATCTTAAAAACTTTTAAGAATTAGAAGTTTAGTGTTATCTTGCTTTATTATAGCATAGTCGATAACAAATTTTGATACAATTTGCCGATAAAAAAAGGTGTGTCAACTGCGTATATAGTGAAACAATATTCTAAGAAGTGAAATCCAGCAAAAACAATAATTCATTTAGAAATGTTAATGATTGATCAACTGGTCAACCCAACCAAAACAAAAATGCATATTGTCTGAAACAAAACTCATCAACCTAAAGTTGGAATAACCAAAAGTAAGATATCGTTCTAATCATGTTTCATCCTGTTTACTTGATGAAATAATACTTGTACATGTTTCTCGTACATGTTTCATCTGCAAGTGAATTTTCAATCAAAAGTCGTTAATTGAAAATAAAATTATGATCAAGAGAGTATTCATTTGATTTTCAAAATTTGAATTAATTGAAAAATAGATTATGATCAATAAAAAATTAATTTGATTTTCGAAAATTGTGTTTAATTAATCAACAATTATGAAATGATGTGGCGGCTTGTGCCCTTTTCTTAGGGTTTGTTTCGTCATAATTGGGCGAAGTCTCGCGGCCCTGATCTCCTATGGGTGTCGACGTCAGCGTGGTACTTGCGGTGACATCAGCATGGTGCGGCGGTAGGAGCAGAGCTCCTGTGGAGGTAGATCTGGGTCTGATGGAGGCGTGGTCGGGTGGTAGATCGGGTTTTGATGGAGGCGAAGTCGGGTGGTTTGGGGATGGGTTGAGACAGGTGAGGCTGGAGTTGTAGATGGGGCGCGCCTGGGTTGCGACGGCGGAGCATGGAGGGTTGTGGAGTTCTGCTTTTTGTTGGTTGGTACGCCGGTACTGGGAGGGAACCAGAGTTATCTGGCGTCGCTATAGACTCATGTAAGCATACCGAACTAGGGGACTCGGCTTGCTCAAGATTCAATACGTGTCTTATTGGGATCAGTACTGGAAGGAAACGGGTGGTCCCTGGTGTTATGGGTTGATCCGGTTAAACCCAATGAGCTGGGAAAATTTGAATTTCGCAATGCCCATATTGATCGAAGGGTTGATTGAGGAAGCTGATTTAAGGCGGTCTGCAACAAGATCACGAGGCTTCTCCATCCGTATGAGTTGAAGGCCGTGGCTCTGCATAAAGATAACTGGTTCGAGTCGATTGATCTCCGGGGTTATTATGGATTTCTGTGTAAAGCACTCTGCAGCAAGATCACGGGGATTCTCCATCCGTGTGAATTGGAGGCCGTGGCTCTACATGATGTTAAACGGGTCGAGCTGAACAACTTTGGAGGAATCATTGGCGAAAGGTGTTATGTACTACCCACTACCATAAGATGTGTTCTTTGTTTTGCTTGTGATCTAATGACTCACCAATTGGTCATGCTTTAACTAACAGTAGTTGAGATTATGGTAAGGGGTCTGTCCCACCAACTGTAACTTCAGCTGTCTGGCTTGATGCCGTGTTAGTTGCTATTTAATTAATAAAATTTGCTTTTACCTTAAAAAACAATTATGAAATGATTTGTGATAATTAAACATTGAATTAAATGTTATTATCGATAATTAATTCTACCCGATCATACTCAATAATTTATTAGTTTGAAATATTTAATCTGCGAAAAATCTATGTCAATTAATATCCTTGAATTAATCAACTCGCCAAAAATACGATAATGCCCCTGATGAAGAATGATGAAATGTCAAAATTGTAATTAAAAAATATTTAAGTCTACTAGCCAACACTGAAATTCGTCCATCATAATCGTCTACTTCGAGATCTTGTGGTCACCGTGTGTTCGGACGTTTGTATGCTTAACCCCAGTTTGTAGTAAAGTGCGACCTTAGGGTATTAGTGCTTGATGGGCCTTTTTCAATTGAGGCCCATTTAGCAAAAGTGGACAAATCTTATGGAGAATCAAGGTCCATTCGAAGTTAAGTTGGGCCTATGTTAAGTCCAAATACAAAACCCTAGGATTTGAAACCACATTCAGTTTTAATCTTTATGTCATGATGTTTGACCAATTATCAAAACTGCATCAAAATTGCATTTTCTTTTTGGGCGTCACTTTTAAATTTTTTGTTTATGAATATTTGCTCGACTTTTCTTCTACAAAAATTAATTCTATTGCTTCTTTTTTCTATGTTTGATTTGTTTGGTTGGTAAGAAAATGAACGAGAACGACTCTAATTTCTTATTTGTAACTTTTATTGTTTTCACCACCTGGTATTATTTTAAAACTCAAGAATTTGATGCAAACTCAAAAGGTCAATAAATAGAATATTTGCATGATATGATTGACGTAATAATTCACATGAGAATATTGTAATTGTCATATAAAATCATCAAAAATCAATGCCAGCTCAGCAGCCGACATGGAACATACAAAATAATCAAAAATCATATCCACAACTCAGATTGCAAGAACATGATGAACTGGATTTTCCACTTGTGTGAACCAGAAATCAAAGAAACATAATGAACCTTGTACCAAACGTTGACTTCGGATATGTCTATGATTCAACAACGATAGATAAAGCCAACAGGATTTTGTTTAAACTTTCGGGCGAATCGAGTTTAAACAATTCTGGCAAGATTTCTCTTTCTCGACGATTCATAATATCGTTACAAGCTATTGCAATGTAAATGTAACTCTACCAACAATACCAAAAAAGGCGTTCCTTCTACGCTGACACTATACTACAAACATTTCTACAGGCAATATGGGATTCAAACTAGGTTTTTTTTACATTGACAAGACTATTATAGGTATGACGGGTTTTACCTCTTTGAGAACACCACCAGGATCAGCATTGACATGGAGACGACGACCTTGAAGCTAGAGGTTTCCCAGAAGTTTGGTTTCTCGTTACAAGAATCTTCGTTTAGTTGCTTCGCTGCCAACTGATCTCTGAGCTCTTTTATAGCTTTGTCCCTCCTCTCACCCATCTGTTGCAATGAGAATTGAATATAGAGCTAAGCAACCTCTACGAATAATGAAATCAATGTTGAGAACTAATCAATCCACAACAATAGATTGATGATCAAGTGGTTATAATTGTTCGATAGGGAAGTTTCTAGAAGAGCACCCGGTCATTTGGTGGACAAGGAACCTAGGATTTTGTTTATCATTGCCAAAAAACAGGAACAATAAAACAATACCCTTTGAAGCTTTCGGGTCTGTGAGCGAGCTTCTTGGAGGCAGAACTCCAACTTCAGTACCCTCTTTTTCAGTTCCTGATCAGCTCTCTTTTGCTTCTCTAACTGTTCCATGAAACGGGTTGAAGCTTAAATAACCAGACTTTTTTTATAACAACACGCTAATACAAAAAAGAATCATTGAATTTAGTAGACATACCTGTGATTCGAGTTCTTTGGTTTTCAGCTTCCAGTGAGCGGACATAATCCGGATCTCATCCCTCAGTTTGGCTATTTCTTCATCTTTAGTAACTAAAAGCTTGTTCATCTTATCGATGTTCTTGGGAGAAACCTCGTCGAGTATTCTCCTTAATTCACAATCTTTGCTTGCTCCGGCTTTAGTGACTGCTTGCATGATATCATGCTCGATTCTCAAAACTTCATCTTTTAGCTGCATTTGTGACATTTCCCTCGCTTCAAGATCCTTCTGCAACTGATCTAACTGCGCACCTAGCTTATTTACACGCTCCTCGTGTTCTTTCAAAGAACAATTCTTCTCGTCTAATTCTTTTAACAAGGATACACATTGAAGTTGAGCCGATTGAGCCGATGCAGCACTTGAATCTGCAGTTGCCTGAGTGGTTGCAAGCTGGGATCTAAGGTCATCCAACTCCTTCACATACTGTATCCGAAAAAAAATATACATTCAATACTATAGAAAATTATAAGTGGGGATTACAATGCTATAACACTACAGCTGTGTTCCGCATATGATAGTTTTGTTTCAAATACAAACACAGATATATTGCACGATTTATCACAAACTTAATATAGAATTATAAAACTTAATATGATAATTTAAAGCCAACAATGTATCCATGTGTAGTTAATTATTCTGATGAAACAACAAGCACCAAACACATATACTTAATAATTATTAAAAGATGCTGAACTTTATTTAGCAAGAACAAACTTTCATAGAAAAAAGGACAAAGTGCTTACATTTACTCGATAACTAATGCAGCAAGAAATCAATTGATGCCACTTTAATCGATTGAAGATTACTAAAAGAATGCATTACATGTTCACAGTGGAATATAAGTATATATCAGCATTCAAAGCTTCAATTTCTTCCATATATTTGACGAGATTTACAATCTTAAATTATCTAGACATAACTACATACAATATCAGATTTATAAATAATCACGCAGACTCTTAAATCCACATAAATAATCATAATTAGTCCCCTCAAACTTAATTTATTGAGCAAAATATTGCAGCTATAACAAATCTAGCAATCCATTACTTGTCCGCTTCATTTAACTGGATGTTTTAATTTGGAATTGTTGAATACATGCATATACAGAACCAGTTTGCATTTACTCCAATACATACTTCTTGCCATCCAACTACCAAAGAAATACATATTAAGATTAAATATTAATTCTACAAGCTGTCCACAATATTGCACAAGTAAGATATTGAACGTCTCAAGTTCCATCTTAAACTTGTTCATTTAATTTACCAAATTGTGTGTATAGCTAAATGTACAAAAAGAGACGGGTCCCAGATGTTTCCAGTAGCATAGAAAACTGAGAGTGCAAATTTTTTCTTCTAAGCAAAAAATCCCGACTTAGGGTTGCTAATGATTTTAAAAAGTTTCACACTTACTATAATTCATTCTTATAAAGGTATAAGCAAAAGGTTAGGACTTATGAATCATTTCAGCCACAGGAAAAAAGAAACAATAACAATAGTATCAGAACCAGTTTTCCCTCCAATGGCTGCCAAAAGCAAAACAAAGAAGAAATTTCAAAAAGCATCCCCTAAAAGACAAGGGCAACATGCATGGATTGTGTGATAAATTCAAAACACCAAAATGCAAAAGCACAACAAAGAACCACGGAACCACTTCAACACACTAGACAAAGACAACCTTATTTGATAAATTATGTATTAGTCAGAAGGCGATAAAAACAATGGAAGACAAGATCAAGAAAATAATCAGAAAACAAGGACATGAGTGGGAACCTTTTCGGCAGTAGATGCCGAAGCAAGAAGCTGCCCATTCCTCTCTTCCAATCCTTTCTGCAATCTGCGAATTTCCTCCTCCATGTTCTTAGCTTTCGTTTCAGCTTCCTGTAAACAAAAATTGCAACTTTTAGTAACATAAGCAAGCCTACATATGACCCACAAAAACATAATCACACCCACAAGAAGAAATGATGGTTCCAATCATTAACTGCACCAAAAAAGCCCAAACCAAAACATCACATGCCTGTCTTGTTAGGGTTTCTTTTGAAAACACTTGTTCTTGAAGGGCAAGGCGGCTCCGGACATCCTTAAGCTCAGAAGCCAACGACACCACGTTGCGCCGGAAGCTCTGCTTCTTCTCGTTCAAATCCCTCAGTAGAGGATCAACTTCGCGAACAGGCGTCACATATGGCGATCTCTCAGAAACTGACATCATCAAATCTCCAAAACTTAAAACCCCAAATAAGCACAAGTGGGTCTTCAAGATCCCTCCAACTGGGTGAACACACAATGAATCAAGCTAGATCAAATAGCTTGAATCCAATTCCTGCATGTGAACCGGTGGTTGAGCATTTAAGTCAATTAGGCCTCCAAAAGAGATTGAAAATTTGAGAAAAAGATAAATACTGAACCATTAATTGCACAGTAAATTTTCTAGTTATGTGAAGAAAAATCAAACCTTTCCCAACTCTAGAACCCTCAATCTAAAGTCAAATTTGAATTAAATTAGCCTACAATATTGTCATTTTCTAGGGAAAATCTAGGCCATGAAAATTTTCCGGTACGCAGCACCTCACACACATTCCATTATGAAGAGAGAGAAAAAAAATGAAAATAAAAATAATAGCATTAATATTAAACACGCAAAGACTGTGTCAGCGAAAGCGAAGCGAAGAACCCATGTGAATTGGATTCGACTGTACATAAAAATTCAAATTTTTGAATCTTAATCGAAGCAACCCAGTTCCCGAGAAAATCAAATTCAAAATCAAAACGAAAACAGCAAAAATAAACACTCGAATTCAAACCTGAAGCTGATTCTCATTTCTCAACCTAACCAACAAACCCATTTCTGCAAATTTCATCCCCACAAAATCAAATCCGAAAATCAAAAACCCCCCAAATTTTCCCACTAACCAAACACCATTTCCAGACCCAACGAACTGATAATCCAAAAGGGTCTGTAACAACAAAACCCAAAAAGACCATTCCCAGAAACCCAGAAACTGATCTGGATCACGAGCTCCACGATAGCTAGAGAGAGATAGAGAGGAGTTACCATTTACCTTTCGCATACCCAAAACGACGTCGCTTCGGAGCTCAAGCTCTGGGCCGTGACTCTGCTTCTCTGTTTTCGTCTCTGTAACAGAGTGTGTTTTGTGCGAAGACGAGGACGCTAAATAAGGTAGCTCGATCCGACGGCTGAGGATGATCCTGGAGATATGATCGGACGGACTGTGACGGTTACGCTTGGCGCAGATTCAGTAAGCTATTTATTGATTTATCAATTAATTAAATTAATTCGTTAATTAGTTTTGTCTCATGTTGAGTTAGTGGGTGTTGGTTCGGGTTTGATGGTTATGTTAGTTGGTTCGGGATTTCCGAGCCTCGGGCTCGTGACGTGACAAATGCCGAAGCTGAGGTTCGGAAGTTTTGCGGTTTTGAAGTGTTGACCACTGGCACAGCGCGGCAAATCCAAATTTTGGCTTGGGCTGGCGGATTTGTGACGCGTGGGTGTGTGGGGACCGTTGGATTTGGTAGTGCGGAAGATTCTGGTTTGAAATTTAAATGATTGTTGTGGGCTTTCCCATAAACAGAAATGGGCTTGTCCATAAGTAAGAATGGCTTGTCCATAAGTAAAAATGGGCTTTGTTTGTCATGATTGTTTAAAATTTACAAAAAGGATAAATTAGTGATGTATCACAATTTCTCACCAAATGTGAGAATGACAACGAGTCGGGTTTGTCAAACGTACATTCGATCAGTTCATTCTTAACGGTACTTGACCCGTTGTGAAAAGGTTTCGAGTGCCAGGCCGGTTCAAAACCCAGATAGAGGTGGAGATTTTCCAAAACCTAAACCCGACCCGAAAAAATCATATTGAAGAAATAGAAAAACAAAATTGATTTTCATAATTTTGGTAAAATTAATTTGTAACAAAAAGAAAAGGGGAAAGAGAAATTAAACATAAATGAAACTTTAGAAATATAAATTATAATTGTATAAAAATATATAATTTAATTATACTTTTTAAATGGTTTCGGGTGTGAGTCATATTGGGTTTAGGTGTCCCCGCACCCGGTAAAAAAATCCCACCCCAGTCTGAACCCGAATCTTAAAATATCCTAAACTAATTGTTTAATTTTTACTCAAACAATTGTATAAATTGAAAATTTCTAAAATTCAACTTCATTCAAGATTTTACTAATTTAGCACACATTTAAAAATATATTTTAATTACATTGTATCAAATTGGATAAATAAATATTTATCCATTTATTCATATCGAAACAAAATTTACAATCTTATATAGATTAATGGTCATGATAACTTAACTACTTATATCAAAACATAACTTAAAAGTTTATTTTTTTGGGAAAATTTTACATACCCGTTTAATTATAGCTGAGTTTCACTTAATGACTCTTAAGTTTAAAACAACTTGTGGAATTTCTTAAGTTTGAAAAGTTTCGTTTTATCATTTTACATTATTTTTTATGAAAATTCTATAACTATTTGTGAATGCATTCTGCTAGTAGCAATAAATTTAGAAAAGTCTTTTTTTATAAAAAAATAATTTTTAGGGATAATTCTAGATGACTACACCTAGAATTTTTCGTGTCAGAGTGAATACCCAAGAATTTTATTTTTGTCATCGTTACTCATTCCGTCCATTTCCGTTAGTTTGTAACATTTTTAACGTGTGAAATGACTGAAATACCCTTCAGAGATAAGTAATGATTTTTAAAATTGAATGAAATGACGCAAATACCCTTAACTATTCATTTAATTTTCATAATGAATAATGAATAGTTAAGGGTATTTGCGTCATTTCATTCAATTTAAAAACAATCTATTTATCTCTTAAGGGTATTTTAGTCATTTCACACGTTAAAAATGTTACAAACTAACGGAAATGGATGGAATGAGTAAGGTGACAAAAATAAAATTCTTGGGTATTCACCTTGACAAGAAAAATTCTAGGTGTAGTCATGTGATAATGTGACATATCTAGGTGTAGTCATCGTTTTTGTATTTTAAAAAAAATAATACTAACATTTTTTTTATTTTGTTTTTGTAAAACAATATAGAAAAAAAGAGTTCAAAATCATTTTTAATTATTTTAATACAATGGTATTTTCGTCATTTCGCACAAAAGTTAACAGAATTTTCAAAAAATATTAACAGAAACGTGCAAAGTGAAACATTTTCAAACTTAAGGGACACAAGTTGTTTTTGAACTTAAGAGGAGTTAAGATAGTTTGATTCAACTTTTCATTGATAATTCTAGTTCTTATAGTAATCAAATTTTTGATCATGTGTATATCCTTGTGTTCGTCTATTCGAGAATTAAAAGTATACCAAACCGAACTGAACCAAACCGGTTTGTTTCAATATTAGTACACTTATGAAAATCAATAAAATATTGAAAGAGATAATAACTTTTAGAGATATAAATTGTAAAAAAACTAGTTCAAATATCAAGTAACACATTGTTTATACTTGAACAAATGTAACTCTTTATGTATTTGGAAATGAAAGCTAAAAGTTTTGACATTAGGTTATCATTTAACGTGTAGTGAGGAACCCGCAGACCAACTCAAGTTGGGAAACAACCACACGCCGCACCAACAATCCAGTCCGGTAGTGGGGAGACCCACAGACCACCATCATCCAGCCCAGTAGTGGGGAGACCCGAAGACTGCCACCATCCAGTCCGGTAATGGGGAGACCCACAGACCACCATCATCCAGTCCGGTAGTGGGGAGACCCGCAGACCACCACCATCCAGTCATGTAGTAGGGAGACCCGCATACCACCACCATCCAGTCTGGTAATGGGGAGACCCACGGACCACCATCATCCAGTCCGGTAGTGGGGAGACCCGCAGATCACCACCATCCAGTCATGTAGTAGGGAGACCCGCATACCACCACCATCCAGTAGGGATGGCAATATTCCTCGTATCCGACGGGGATCTCCGAATCCGAACGAAAACAGGGCGGGGGGGAATCCCCGAATCCGGATGGAAACGGGGCGGGGACGGGGTGAGGTATCTCCGCCCCGATATATTAACAATATATATTTTTAAATTAAAAATAATATTTTAAAATGTATATTTAATGAAAAATAATATCTTTTTATTGAAATACTATTTTATAATACATGTTTAATGAAAAAGCAATATTTCAAGTATATATTTTTATTAAAATAATAACTTTTTAATACAAATTTTATTAAAAAATAAATATATTTTAACATTTTTTGGGTTGGAAACGGAAAACGGGAAATCCCCAAATCTGATGGGGAATTCTCAGCCCCGTTCGAAATGGGAAATTCCCGATCCGATTCTAACGGGGACGGGGACGAGGATTGCAAAATCCGCCCCAATCCGCTTCGTTGCCATCCCTACCATCCAGTCTGGTAGTGGGGGGACCCGCAGACCAGCACCATCCAGTCCGGTAGTGGGGAGACCCGCATACCACCACCCTCCAGTCCGGTAGTGGGAAGACCCGCAGATCACCACCTTCCAGTCTGGTAGTGGGAAGACCCGCAATCCACCACCATCCAATCCGGTAGTGGGGAAACCCGCAGTCAATACTACCACTATTTGGTTTTGTCTGGTTTGGTTTGGTTCGGTCTGGTAGTGGCCATGGACCACGGGGTGTGGTCCTCGACCATGGACTCGGTCTAGCACGGAGTTGGACATGAGACTTCTCTTTTGGTCTTCAGGCGTAAGTTCAATCAGGTGTTGCCATGGTGACATATTCGCGTTGGTCACAGGGAGTGGTTAGTGTTCTACGAGTATCTTCAAAAATCCCCAAAAAGCGGCCAAAAAGACCTAAAATCTGCAATATTTTTTCAAGAGTTCCGTGAGGTAAAATTGGCCTAAAAATGAGTAAAATGCACCCGAGTGGTTCAAAACAAGGCAAAATGGGGAGGAAAATGAGCTGAAAAAGTGTTGCTCAGAAAAATTAATGACCTGAACCAATATTTAACTCTCAGTCCCTGATGCTCCGGGATATACGGGTAGTCGATTTATTTTGTGAGGGAGTTCGGGCTTAGGATGTGGAAAAGGTTTGTTCGTTGTTTGACCAAAAACTTTGGGAGAATATTTTTTGTTATACCTAATGTCGAGACCAGCGTACCCGTGGTACTGGACTGAAGAGGGATCAGGGGAGTATTTAGTCTGCAGTGCTTACCTTTGATTCTTAGGACCAACAACATGTGGAACTCATCTGAAGGCATGGCTGAGTGGAAAATGCTCTGGAGGTTAAGTCAAGGTTTGTTTCTGGAGAGCCGTCTCAAATCTTCTTCCCACTTTATACAAGCTCAGTCAGAAATGGGTCCCCTGCAATAAATTGTATCCTTTTTGTTCTAACGAGCTGGAGACAGCTGACCATGTTTGCAGTGTCTGATTTCCTCTCTCATCTGTCAAGATAGGCTCTTCACAAAGATCATGGAGAAGATGGGGCCTGGCCCCGGTTTCTCAGATTGGGCGTCTTGGGCTGTGGGGGAGGAGGAATTAACTAGACTGACTCTTTTCATATGTACTGTTTGGGGCACGAGTAATCGGTTGGTTTGGAAAGGGGAGTATTTTCTAGTATTCATGGTGGCGGTTGTGGGCAAGGAAATGAGAATACAGTTGAAGTTAGCCAACATGAACTCTGGGAATACGGGACGAAGCAATGGGATATGAGCGATCGAGTGGAATCCACCACCCCAAGGCCATCTTAAGATCAATGTTGATGGGGGTGTAGATATTTCTAGTGGCGCTTAGAGTGCGGGGTTGGTTTGCAGGGACGACCAAGGCATGGTTATGGCGGCATTTTGTGGACGGTTCACGGGGTCTCTTCAGCCTGTAGAGGTGGAGGCCGAGGGAGTCAGGGAGGCGTTATAGTGGGCCAGGAGGGACAACATATCTGAAGTGTATGTGAAATCTGATTACTTGAGAGTAGTGGAAGGCACCAAGCAAGGTAATTGGATCCGAAACCAACTAGGTGGTATTGTGGATGATTATCGATTTGCTTAAATAGCTTTGGTAGGCATGTTTTTGTTAACTTTATTTTTCGCAAGGGCAATTAACGAGCGAAAAGTTGACGACAAAAATGTGTCGCGTTTTTTCGCACACCCGGCAGTGTACCGGTCACAAGTAATATAAGGAAGTAGGATTACGACTCAAAATTATCGTACCCAAGGGACAACGAGGACTTTGATCACTCAAATTAAGTTCGTGTGACTAATTTCAGCAAATCGAAGGTTTAGAAAAACAAAATTAAATTGCGAAAGCGAAAAGTAAATAAACAAGCGAGAGCATGCAAAACAAATAGACGCAATGATTCATGGTAATAAATACATACAATGGTTTCGAGCCGAGGTGAAAGTAAATCATGCATAAAGGTGAATTCTTAAACTTATGGCACCAACGAGAATTGCGAAAGTACCTAAACTCCTTCCCGGGTAACGTAAAGGTCTAAGAACAGTTAAGGCAACCAAGTTATCCCTAGTCAAGATTTAACCAAACTGTAAAGCATTAACTTTGCGAATCCTTCTAACTTTCGGTTTTGGGAACCTATGGTTATCGTAGTCGTGTTAACTCACTTATCCCTAAGATGAATTTAAACCCGACCTTTATCGAACAATCCGTTTACAAGCTTGTTTCCCAACAAAACTGATAAACTAAAACATACATCAATCAACTAAGGAGATGCAGCAGTAAGCGAAGAACAATAAATACACCCAACACGGAGCTGTATGCACAATTAACAATGAACAACACCTCTAATTCATCATACAAATTCAAACCCTAAATCAACAAAACAAGCCAATCATGATTCTAGAAATATGGTAAATAGAGCATGATTATTCATGAATAATTAAAACATTTCATTCATCCATGAAAATTCATAACAACACATTCATTTATGAATCATAAATGTGATACATCAACATAAAGGGGAAAAGAAAATATAAAACTCGGATTCCGTGTTCAAGACGTGTTCCCGACTTTATGAAATCTTCAATTCCTCTTTAGCTTGATATGAGTGACTCTTGGAATGGCTCTGATGCTTATGGACCTTCCTCGTGTTGAAAATACATTCCCTTCTTTGTTTTCTAGAAAGCAGTTGTCTAAATCATCTGATAAAAATGATTCCAAATCGCCCCCCCCTTTTGAAATGAGGCGATGTATTTATACCTCTGGATTTTTGACCCGCCACGGGGCCGTGGCCAAATCTCCATGGACCGTGGCGCCTTCGTGTCTTGGATTCCGCGCTTCACGATGGGTTCACGACTCGTAGTGGACGACTGGATGCATGGCCACGGGAAGAGGTCACGGACCGTGACCATGACCACGGGCCCGTGGTTAGAGACCACATAATCCATAAAAGAAGGACCCTGAAATCTGACACGGGGTCGTGGTTGGTAACCACGGTTCTTCTTCTTCCACATGGGCGCGGCTCTTCTTTGGACACGGACCGTGTCCAATCGCTACGGTTCTTCTCGCAACAAATCCCCACAGAGTGTGGCTCCTTTTCCGCCACGGACGTGGCTCTACTTTGTCACGGACTATGGCCAATCACCACGGTCTAGTCCTACTCGGTCGGCTTCATTGACATGTTGAGGTATGCGATTGGTGGCCACGGGTGGCCCTTCTATCGTCACGGTGCATCCTCAACTACTCTCCAAAAGGGGTCTATTTTGACCCGAAAATCTGCATTCTTCAACTAAGATGGTCGTGAAGCAAAGGAGACAAGAAGTATAGGTTTTTTTACCTAAATGGGACGAAAAGTAAGTGAAAATATACGGATTAAATGCTGGATACAATGGTGTATTTCAGCACTCATCAGCAATGTGGTCACTCACGAATTTGCTAGTTAACTATGCTCTTTCTCATTTTAGCTAGAATTATGGTGATGAGTATGTCTCGCTGGCTTTTATTGTTGCAGTCCAGCGAGATGTTGTTTGACCCTTATAATAGTTTGCTTATTTCCTTAAAAAAGTATGAATTTGACTCTTTATTAAACTATATGAGCCTTAAAAATGATTTCAACTTGTTTTTCTTAACTTAAATTAATATTAAATATATACCATGAATTTGAGACAGAAATAATATTGCCTTTTTGTTCTCGTTTAATACTCGCCGAGGGTGTTGAGAAAGTGTAATACAGTACTATACATGTGCTGCCATAAAGATCGGACAATGTGGATCTTCTTGGGTTAAATGTGGGAATTTAGTGGCGAATCGACTGTTAAGAACAGATACATGATTATTCACATATCAACTTAAAGCTAATATTTCCTTCCTTCTATTTATCGTAGTTTGTTAAATTGTAATGCATGCATGATCTCATATATTTTGGATTAGCTAGCTTCAGATGAAATGGTAAAGCTATCATACTTATACTGTTAGTATTTGACAAACTTTTAATATATGTAGGTATGGAAATTTATACACTTATTAAGCAAGTACTTGTTCTCTATAATTCCCAATTAATCTTCAATTAATTTTCTATAATTCTGATCTCATGACCCATTTTTTTACATGTCAGGGAAATCATTATGCCCAAATATAATTCAAGCGGTCATTTTTTTGGTACTTTTCAACAACGTTCTAAAAGTTGGGAATTTTTAGAACACTGCTTCTTAAGGAACAAGACTGCCATTCTAACTATTCTTGGGGAATTCCATCCACAAACACAAAGGTTATAGCTGACTGATATTGTTGATCACCATCATTTTGCTACTGCATTCCAGTTAAACAAACCAACCACTATCACATCATTTACCATCTTTGAATGAAATTCGGTAAGCGAAGTTTAAAACTATAGACTATTAGTGCTCGTCGGTTATTGGATCTCATGCTGGAAAAGGGTTGGATCCCGGATAGCACGACTCATGGATTGCTGATTGGAGATATCGGTAGAGAGGAAGCCAATGGGATAGCGCCAGGACATGAAAACTCGGTTGTTCATGACAATGTTAGTGAAATACTTGCCGAGGGTCTTGAGAAAGTGTGATAGTACTAAACATGTCGCGCTGCAACAAAGATCGGGCAATGCGGATCTTCTTGGGTAAAAGGCGGGAATTTTCTGGCGAAGCGACTGTTAAGAACAGGTACATGATTATTCACATATCAGCTTATAGCTAATACTTCCATCTTTTTTATTTATCATAGTTTGTTAAACTGTAATGCATGCATGATCTCATATTCTGGATTAGCTTCAGATGAAATGGTATAGCTATACTTACTATTAGTATTTGACAAGCTTTTAACATGTAAGTATGGAAAAATACACTTATTAAGCATGTGCTTGTCCTCTATAGTTCATGATTAATCTTCGATTAGTCCCCAATTACTGCCCGACTAACGCCTAGCGTTGTTTTGAAACAGTATATGTGGGTGTGTATATCTTATCACGGCATTTTTTATCAGCTTGTAAAAATTCTTGGGTTGAATTAGGGATTTTATCAAATGTTGGAACTTTATTTTTTTGTTTGAAGGTTAAGATTTTATGAGTAACACTTTAAGCGCTTGATAGGACTAGGCCCTCATTTTACATGTCAATGGATTCATTATGCTCAAACCTTACTTAAGCAGACATTTTTTGGGTACTTCTTAACAACGTTTTAAAGGTTGGGGATTTTTAAAACAAGGAACATGAACTGCCATTCTAACCCTTCTTGGGGAATTCCATCCACAAACGTAAAGTTTATGGTTGACTGATATTGCTCACCATCATTTTGCTACTACATTTCCACTTCAACAGACCAATTGTCACATTATTTACCCGCTTTGAATGAAATTTTGTAGGCACAGCCTGAAACTATAAACTATAGACTATAAGTGTTTACCGAATTCAGGTTGATGGAGTTAGACCAAAGTTCGATGGATTAATTGTTCCATTGTTGCCTAGCTTCGGAGAGACTGAAGAGGAGTCATGAGATCATGCTAGTTCTCGTGAAGAAGCTTCTTCGATTCAGGACCGCCCGATGAAGATAAAGCTTGTCAAAAATGCTTCGCCGGACGAAGATCGTAAGGGGCAATGCTGATATGATTGACATATATAGTTGGATTAATATCTATTTTTTGAAATAGTTACAAAATGGATTAATATTCATCAATCACAGGGCCACACCAACATCTTCTACCACTACACAGCTGACGCAATGTAAATTAGAGAAAACTAGGGTTGATCCATTGAAAAGAACCATTAATAGAAAAAAAACACATAAATAATACAAAAGTCACAAACATGAATCAATACAAGAAGATTAGTTTTGCGATTTGTAAATTAGTTAGTCATTTATAGGACAACACCTATAAAACAACATATATTGAAGAAAAACATCACCGGAAACAATGTTAAACACAAACTTAAAATGACTAGGATTTAAACACAATGGCAAGCATGACATTTATAAAAGAGAAAAGTGTTGGGCCTATATTAAATAAGTGGAGGCCCAAAACTCATGTAGTTAGTATCCTACCTAGAAAAGGAAACCCTAATTGCTTGCCTATAGAGAGAAATAGAGTGAAATTCGTGCAGAATTTTTTGCTACTTTCTGGGCCGACCAGCAAGGTTCTCGAGTCCGATTGGAGGTCTATCCACCGTTGGATCGTGCTGATTTTTGACAGGGTGTTTGGAAGACGTGGTACTACGTTCTGACCGTTGGAATTTGCGTTTGGAGGTCCGAGTGATTTGATACGATTTTCTGATCGTGCACCATCGATTCGGTAAAGTTTCTCTACTCTTTCTTGTAATTGTGGTTTGAGCCAAGATTGGTTAATCTTGAGATATTGTGATCCTCTAATTGTATTTAGAGAGAACTCGTTGTACCCATTATATTGATAGTGGAGATTAAGCGGCCTCAAGGGTCCCGTGGTTTTTCCTCTCTTGCATTGAGGAGGTTTTCCACGCTAAAATTGTGCGTGCCTATTGTGTTCTTGTTTGCTATATTTTATTAGCTTGCTTGATTCGCTCTGCTTGATAGATTCCTACGATATTTGCACAGGTGGGGAGAATTGTTTAATTCCGTTGCATCTAATTATTCTATTAGATTCGTTTTTCTCCCAACAAAGTGGTATCAGAGGCTGGTTTGGTAGACTCTCCTGGTTAAGTGGGTCAGGTATTCTCCTATGGCTGATAAGACCGGGACCATGATCGCGTCTCCCCATGGTGAGGCTCAGATAGGATGAAAAGGGCCCTTGTGGGAGAGTAGACCAAGGCTTATATGTGGGCTTAGGGGGAGCCAGCCCGATGTGATGGGACTCAATGTGGAGAGGGAGATTGTTATGTCCACATGTGAGTTCAAAGTCCCACATCGGAAGAGTATTGAGTATAAGGAGGGTTTATATACACATTGGACCCTAGACCCACTAGGCTAGTCTTTTGGGTCAAAGGTGGGCTCTGATGTGTGTATGGGCTTTCCTTGGGTGCTCCTCCTAGGTAAGGCCCGGATCTCCCCAACAGTGGTATCAGAGCCAGGTTATTTAATCGGTATCCTGTGTTAAATAATGGAAGCTAATACAAGCAGAATGGTTAGTCTGAATGGTTCAAATTATCATGTCTGGAAAGGGAAGATGGAAGATCTTCTTTATGTGAAGGATTATTATCTACCGGTTTTCAGTGAAGTCAAGCCTGAAAACAAATCTGATGGTGAATGAAATTTATTGTATCGTCAAGTATATGGCTATATTAGACAGTGGGTGGATGATAATGTTTTGAATCATGTCAGTGGAGAGACACATGCACGCAGTTTATGGAGCAAGCTTGAGCAGTTATATGCTCGAAAGACTGGTAATAATAAGTTGTTCTTGATAAAGCAGATGATGAGTTTGAAGTATCATGATGGGGCTCCGTTGACAGATCATCTTAATGCTTTTCAAGGAATTATTAACCAGCTTGCAGGAATGGGTATCAAGTTCGATGATGAGGTGCAGGGTTTGTGGCTTCTGGGTACATTACCGGACTCGTGGGAGACGTTCAGGACGTCCTTATCTAACTCAGCTCTAGATGGTGTTATCACCATGGATTTGGCTAAGGGGAGTGCTCTGAATGAAGAGATGAGGAGAAAGTCACAAGGTTCCTCTCTGCACTCAGAAGTCTTAGTGACAGAACAAAGAGGAAGGAGCAAAAGCAGAGGTCCAAAGGGTAGAGACAGAAGCAAGAGTAAGAACAGGTTTACCAATGCAGAGTGCTATTACTGTGGGCTAAAAGGGCATATTAAAAAGTATTGCCGAAAGCTCAAGAGAGACAACCAACATGACAAAGAGAAAGAAAAGAAGGCAAGTCATGACGATGATGTTGCTACTATTACTGAAGAGTTTCTTCTCTTGTGTGATGAAGAAGATGTTAACTTGGCTTGTGATGAGACCAGTTGGGTAGTAGATAGCGGTGCCTCCATTCATGCTACATGTCGAAAGGATCTCTTTTCATCTTATACATCTGGTGATTATGGCAATGTTAAGATGGGAAATCGAGGCATGTCAAAAGCTATTGGCATAGGAGATGTGCGATTGGAGACGAAAAACGGTACAATTCTTATTCTGAAAAATGTTAAGCATATTTCTGACATTCGCTTGAATTTGATATTAGTAGGCAAGCTAGATGATGAAGGTTTTCATCATACCTTTGGTGGTGGTTCATGGAAGCTCACTAAAGGTGTTATGGTCGTGGCTAGAGGTGAAAAGTGTGCTTCATTGTACGTGACACAAGCTAGAGTTTGTGGTGGCATTATTAATGCAGTCGAGAAAGAGAGTACAACTGAACTGTGGCACAAGAGACTTAGTCACATGAGCGAGAAGGGAATGATGGTTTTGGGAAAGAAGAACCTCTTACCGGGAATGAAAGGTGAACCGTTAGAGAAGTGTGAGCATTGCTTGGCCGGCAAGCAAACTAGAGTATCTTTCAAATCATCCCCTCCCTCGAGAAAGCCAGAGATGCTTGATTTAGTATACTCTGATGTTTGTGGTCCTATGAAATCCAAGACGCTTGGAGGTGGTCTCTATTTTGTGACTTTTATAGATGATCATTCAAGGAAAGTGTGGGCCTATATCTTGAAGACTAAAGATCAAGTGTGTGGTGTCTTCAAGCAGTTTCATGCCCTAGTTGAGAGACAGACTGGGAAGAAGTTAAAGTGCATGCGAACCGATAATGGAGGTGAGTATTGTGGTTCTTTTGATGATTATTGCAAGGATCAAGGCATTCGACATCAAAGGACGCCTCCAAAGACGTCTCAGCTAAATGGGTTAGCTGAGAGGATGAATAGAACGCTTATTGAAAGGACGAGATGTTTACTTTCACAAGTAGGGTTACCAAGATGCTTTTGGGGTGAGGCGTTAAATACAGTGGTTCATGTATTGAATCTCACACCGTGTGTGCCTCTTGAGTTTGATGTTCCAAATGGAGTTTGGACAGGTAAAGATGTCTCCTACAATCACTTAAAGGTATTTGGATGCAAGACATTTGTGCATATTCCAAAGGATGAAAGATCTAAACTTGATATGAAGACTAGACCGTGCATATTCATTGGTTATGGCGAGGATGAGTTTGGGTACAGATTTTATGATCCGGTGCAGAAGAAACTTATTAGAAGCCGCGATGTGGAATTTATGGAGAATCAGGACATCAAAGATATTGCGAAGTTTGAAGAAAGTGCTCCGCAATTTATAACTGACTCGATTGATTTTGATATAGTTCCTCCTACAGTTGTGCCAAGTCAAGTTGAAGATGAAGTTCGTGATGACCAACAGGGTGCAAGTGATGTTGATGCTCCTACAGAGGTAGAGATGGATAATGAAGTCCATGATCAGTTGTCAGTACCAGATGTTCCACCAGTTGTTCCACTCAGGAGATCTTCTAGAGATCGACAACCGTCTACAAGGTACTCAGCTGATGAGTATGTGTTAGTATCTGACGGGGGAGAACCCAAAAGTTACAGTGAAGCCCTTGAAGATGAGAACAAGAAGGAGTAGATTGAAGCCATGCAAGATGAGATGAAATCATTGCATGAGAATCATACTTATGAGTTGGTGAAGTTGCCGAAAGGCAAAAGAGCTTTGAAAAACAAGTGGGTTTACAGAGTGAAGCAAGAAGAAAATACTTCACGTCCCCGATACAAAGCTAGATTGGTTGTCAAGGGTTTCAGCCAGAGGAAAAGTATTGACTTTGATGAAATATTTTATCCTGTTGTTAAGATGTCATCCATTCGGGTGGTTCTTGGTTTAGCAGCTAGTCTTGATTTGGAGGTTGAGCAGATGGATGTGAAGACTGCATTTCTCCATGGTGACTTAGATAAGGAGATTTATATGGAGCAGCTAGAGGGTTTCAAAATAAAGGGAAAAGAGGACTATGTGTGCAAGCTTCAGAAAAGCTTGTATGGTTTGAAGCAAGCACCAAGGCAGTGGTACAAGAAGTTTGAGTCAGTCATGGGTGAGCAAGGCTACCAAAAGACGAAATCTGACCACTGTGTTTTTGTGCAGAAATTCTCTGATGATGATTTTATCATACTATTGCTATATGTTGATGATATGCTGATTGTTGGCAAGAATGACTCCAGAGTTGAGAGATTGAAGAAACAGTTGAGTCAGGTTTTTTCAATGAAGGACTTGGGTCCTGCGAAGACTATTTTTGGCATCCGAATTACTCGCGATAGAGTTGCGAAGAAGTTGCATATGTCACAAGAGCGATATATTGAAAAGGTGTTGCAAAGGTTCAATATGGACAAGGCTAAAGTGGTGAGCTCTCCTCTTGCTACCCACTTTAAGCTAAGCACACGACAGAGCCCTTCTACGGAGAATAAGATGAACGACATGGATAGAGTTCCGTATGCCTCAGCAGTAGGAAGTTTGATGTACACAATGGTGTGTACAAGGCCTGACATAGCTCATGCAGTTGGTGTTGTGAGCCGTTTTCTGTCAAATCCGGGTAGAGAGCATTGGGATGCAGTCAAATAGATTATGAGATATCTCCGAGGTACCTCTAATTACAGACTTACTTTTGGAAGTGGAGAACCAGTGCTGGTTAGCTACTCTGATTCAGATATGGCAGGAGATGTTGACAACAGAAAATCCACCTCAGGCTATTTAATGACATTTGCAGGTGGAGCAGTTTCTTGGCAGTCAAGGCTACAAAAGTGTGTTGCACTTTCTTTTACAGAAGCTGAATATATTGCAACAACTGAAGCATGTAAAGAGTTGTTGTGGATGAAGAGATTCATAGGGGAGCTCGGTTTCAAGCAGCAACGCTATGTGATTTACTGTGATAACCAAAGCGCGATTCACTTGAGTAAGAATTCTACGTTTCATGCAAAGTCGAAACATATTGATGTGAGATACCGTTGGCTTAGAGATGCACTTGAAGTCAAGTTGTTTGAGATTGAGAAAATCCACACAGATGATAATGGTTCTGATATGTTCACGAAGGCCTTACCAAGGGAGAAGCTTGATGTTTGTCGTAAGATCGCCGGGATGGCGATGCCCTCCACTTAGTTGAATAAGGGGGAGATTTGTTGGGCCTATATTAAATAAGTGGAGGCCCAAAACCCATGTAGTTAGTATCCTACATGGAAAAGGAAACCCTAATTGCTTGCCTATAAATAGGAGGCAATAGAGAGAATGAAGTAAGACCAATTCAAGAGAGCAATAGAGTGAAATTCGTGCAGAATTTTCTGCTACTTTCTGGGCCGACCAGCAAGGTTCTCGAGTCCGATCGGAGGTCGATCCACCGTTGGATCGTGCTGATTTTTGACAGGGTGTTTGGAAGACGTGGTACTACGTTCTGACCGTTGGAATTTGCGTTTGGAGGTCCGAGTGATTTGATACGATTTTCTGATCGTGCACCATCGATTCGGTAAAGTTTCTCTACTCTTTCTTGTAATTGTGGTTTGAGCCAAGATTGGTTAATCTTGAGATATTGTGATCATCTAATTGTATTTAGAGAGAACTCGTTGTACCCATTATATTGATAGTGGAGATTAAGCGGCCTCGAGGGTCCCGTGGTTTTTCCTCTCTCGCATTGAGGAGGTTTTCCACGCTAAAATTGTGCGTGCTTATTGTGTTCTTGTTTGCTATATTTTATTAGCTTGCTTGATTCGCTCTGCTTGATAGATTCCTACGAGATTTGCACAGGTGGGGAGAATTGTTTAATTCCGCTGCATCTAATTATTCTATTAGATTCGTTTTTCTCCCAACATATATTGAAGAAAAACATCACCGGAAACAATGTTAAATACAAACTTAAAATGACTAGAATTTAAACACAATGGCAAGCATGACATTTATAAAAGAGAAAAGTTCACTGCATCTCTCGAAATTAGCGAATTTTCACTTACCTCCCCGCAGAAAATACTTGTTCTGTAGAGTCTGTGTATTTTACAAACTTTTCACTTAAGTCTAACACCATTAGTTTTTGGTCAAAAGTCAACTATTTAAAAAAACGGGAAATGCCCCTTATATATATATATATATATATATATATATATATATATATAAGTTGGTGATGAAATGTCTTAATTACCTTTAACTAATCATTAAATTTTCAAAAATTTGCCATTCATTTTCTCTCTCCATTTCTAATTCTCTCTCTCTCTCTCTCTCAAAATCTAAATAATATTAGTGTGGCAAATACTAAAATACTGATGATCATTAATATTTAAGAAACCTCGTAATCTTTAAAGAAAGGGAAAATGTCACTTATCTCCCTCGTGGTTTACGCGTTTTTCACTTAGCTCCCTCGCCCGACAAATACGTTCTGAGAGACCCCCGAACTTTCTAAAATTCTCACAGAAGCCTAAATGGTGTTAGTTTTGTCGTGAAAAGTCCAAAATACCCTCATCTCACCATTCAATTTTCAAACTAATGTCATTGCTTCACTGTTCATCGCACTCTGACCACCCACTCCGGCCGGTCTCGTCTCCGACCCTCCGTCCGGCCACCTACTATGTCTTTCCACCCCTTCACCACCTCCACCTCCGGCGATCTCTTTTTCTTCCCCACCCGTTTGTGTGAGAAATTCTCACACACAAAGAATCAAATACCCACCTCTCCATTAATTTTGCCCACACCAAGCTCTACTCAAGATGAAACTCATTTCAATTTATGGATTGTGGAGAAATGGGAATTAAATCAATCGCACAATTTAGGAAATTTTTGTGAATAAATTTGTAACTCAAAATTAATCACGAAAGTAAAACGATTTGGTTTGTAAGCCAATTACAAATCACAAAATCAAATTGGTTTCGATTTTTGGTTTTCTAGTTGCCAATTTGTAAATTTGTTTTTGGTTGCAAGGGTTCTAGATCTGGGAGGTGAGGGCGGCGTGAGGATCTGGAGTTGGAGGCTTTGCGGCCGAGATTGGGTGGCCATCGCCGGAAGAGGAGAAGATTGGGCGACGACCTCCTCCCTGCATCATGGACGGCATTGTTTTGGAGTTCCATGGATGGCGACGACCTCCTCCCTGCACATCAGGCACGAATCCACACAGTCAGGTCCAAGTTTCAAAAGACGAAACCATAATTCACCAATTTTTGAGAGTCAAATTAGTTTTTTTTGCTCTCTGAAGGATCCTCCAAGAATGGTCGGAATAACGCTCTCGAAGGAAGAAGAAGACCACAAACCCATATACGAGGAGGCCGAGCTCCTGCGGGATTTGTCCGGAGAGGAGGTTGTCGTGGAGGTCGATGAGGCGCAGAGGGCGAGCTGCGGTGGGATCTGGGAGGTTAGGCCGTTGGAGGAGAGGTTGAGGACGGCAAGGTTGACGAGGAACTGGAGGTCGGAGAGGTTGGTGCAGTTGGAGAGGAAGGGGGAGATGGAGCCAGGGAGGGAGAGGCTGGTGAGTGAGAGCTTGAATGAATGGTTCAATTTTGAAAATTGAATGGTTAGTTGAGGGCGTTTTAGATATTTTGACCAAAAATTAACGATGTTAGCTCTAAGTGAAAAGTTTGTAAAACACGAGGATTCCACAAAACAAATTTTTTTTTACGGGAAAGGTAAGTGAAAATTCGCTAAAATTTAAAAGATGTAAGAGAACTTTTTCCTTTATAAAATATTACCTATATTATAACAGAAGATTAATACCATCATCAGAAACAATGTTAAATGCAAATTGTGTGATTTAATCTATCAACGACCTTTAAAAATTCGATTGTTAAAAAACATATATAGCCTGACATGCATCAAGATAACCTAACATGACAAATATACGTGATTTCATCTCTCAGCATTCTTTACATACAATACAACCAAACCGAACAGACCACATATTCAATTCCCCTTGAAAATATACATTATCTTGAACAAAGCAGTCTATACAAACTATTTATTTCTGTGTCAGTGGACAATTATTGTCCCGACAACTTGAGCAATCATCTACATTTTAGTTTTGTCTGAAAATATAAATATCACCCTTATTCATGATATTTAAGAAATAAGGTTTGATTTTACTTTTTTGACTTTATTAAATGTTGTGCACTGTAGCTAATTTAAGAAAAATTAAGCCCAATCCAAAATTTGTCTATATTATTTCAATTGAAACGTGTACTTTAAGTGAAAATTTGGAAGTATGAAGTAGGAAATGATTAAGCATAAAACAAGGCATACGAAATGATCAAATGTTGAGGACGTCTGGAACTTGGACGGGATAGCTATGAATACAGTCGAGCCACGGCCCTTGCGTCGGAGGCTTGATGTCCCGGTTGCACCTCCAGACAGCACTGTTACACTTGAAGCCGCTCCCGAAAGCTATTTGCCACACCCTGTCCCCTTTCTTCATCCTCCCCTTGGCCTCTATGTAGCTCATCTCGTACCACAGCGACGACGACGACGTGTTCCCGAACCGGTGCAGCGTCATCCTCGACGCCTCCACGTGCTCGGCCGACAGCTCGAGCCTCTTCTGCAGCTCGTCGATGACCGCCCTCCCGCCCGCGTGGATGCAGAAGTGCTCGAACGCCCGCTTGAAGTCCGGGATGTAGGGCTTGAGGTTGAGGCTGAGGATCCTGCGGGCGGCGAGGGTGAGGGCGAAGTGGAGCTGCTCCGACGCGGGGAGCACGAGCGGGCCGATCATGGTGATGTTGGACTTCAGGGCGTCCCCCGCGATGGCCATGAGGTCCTTGGAGAGGGATATCCCCACCGTCCCCGCGGGGTCCTCCTCCTGGTACACGCACCCGTACGCCTTGTCCTTGGACCCCTTGTGGGTGCGGACAACGTGGGCGAGGCTGTACTTGGCCCGCCGCCGCTCCCGCCACTTGTTGCTCAGGAGGACGGCCGCGCCGCCCATCCGGAACAGGCAGTTGGGGAGGAGCATCGACCTCTCGCTCCCGATGTAATAGTTGGGGGATATGATCTCGGTGCTCACCACCAGGGCGTACGAGCTGGGGTGGACCTGTAGATAATAATTCATTAAACTGATTAAGTCAATAAACGAATCAACATAGTTTAATACATAGTAAAGATCACGGGAAGACTTAATTCATTAACTGACTTAGTCATCATCAATTAAATGAATGATATATACTTCTACTCGTAGAAGTGTAATGACCTATATGTCTTTGTACTTCTGTTCGTAGAAGGTGACAACGCAGGGAGAGAAACTGTCTGCGAAGACAATAGTAGCAGGCTCAACAAGTACTAACTATAAACCCTACTTCAAATTAGTGTTGGTTTTGGGCAGTCTCACTGATGAAAACATATTTTTTTAATGAATTATCATTATTGTTATCATGATCAGGACCTGGAGCAGGTGGTTGGCCATGTCGATGGAGACGAGGCCGGCGCTGCAGCCCATCCCGGAGAGGTGGAAGGTCCTGACGTTGCTGCGCATCTTGTACTTGTTGACGAGCACGGCGGAGAGGGAGGGCGTGGGGGAGAAGAGGCTGCAGTTGACAATGACGATGTCGATGTCCTTGGGGCTGACGCCCGTCTTGAGCAGGAGGGAGTCCACGGCCCCGAAGATGAGGTCGTGGGCCTCCTGGCGGGAGGCCGCCAGGGACGGGGCGGGGGGGATCTCGTGGCTGGTCGGGGGGAGGCAGGTCTCCTCCCCCAGCCCGGACCGCTGGAGGATGCGAGTCTGGAACTCAAGGCTCTTCGCCTCGAAAACCAGCCTCGCGTGCTCGATGAAGGTCGAGTAGGGGACCCGGTAGTAGGAGGGGGGCTTGTAGCACGCGTAGTCCACCAGGTAGACGCTGCGACGTCGTTTCGAAATCAGGTAGATTATTACAAACACGACCACGACAAAGGAGGTGCACATGATCATGGTGTTCACCATTTTTTTGTCTCTGTCTCTCTCTGAAACTATAGCTCGCTCGGTTTCATGAGTTGATGAGGATCGATGTCGTGGGGATGGGTTTTATGGGAATGGGGGAGACGTAAGGGACAGGTGGTAGCTAGGAGTGGAATTTAATGATGTCGGCCAACGCTCCCCATGCATGTTAGTTAATGCATGCATGCATGCATGCATGGTGTACACTTGTGTTCTTCTTCTATTTTTTCATCAATATTAATGTCCTGTATATTTATTTATATATGATATTTGTCGTGGGTTTTAGTCTTTTAAAGCTGCGGGTTTGGAACGTTGGGTTGGTATTGGTTTGAAATTTAAATGATCGTGGGATTTGCCATAAATAGAAATGGGCATGCCCATAAGTAAGAATGGGCTTTGTTTGTCATAAATGTTTAAAGGGTTAATTGCACATGGAGCCTCATGTAAGTTGACCACTCTCACCTGATGCACAGTAAAATAAAACTGTCGATTGCTACGTTGTAAATGAACTTTCCATCCATGTTCAGTTACTTTTGTACATACAATGACTCAAATCTATCACCATTCTCTAATGCATTATACCTCAAAAACCCATGTTATTTAAAATTAAAAACTAACACCGCTGAAAACTATCTCCAAGCCGGCGAGATTTGCTCCTATGGGGCAGGAGATCCGATCTTGCCGGTTTGGTCAAGTTGGCGAAATTTTTGACCGAAACTCACCGGATTGATTTTCGCTGGGCAAGTTTCGTCGGGAATGACCCTACCCGGCGAGATTTTGCATCAATATCTCGTTGGGTTAGACACACCCAATATCTCGCTGGGTTGGTGAACAATTAGCGGCGAGATTTTCTAAATCTCGCCGGAAAGTATGATTACAACGTCAAAAAACTGAACCTATCAACCTACGGGAGTTGACCCAACTAGGGTTGTTCATTGGGTCGGGTCAGATGGACCCGACTCGGCTCATGTCGGGTCCAGGGAGTCGTACCCGAAACTCGACTCGGCTTGGCACTCGAGTGGTCGGGTTCGGGTGACTCGGGTTGTCGAGTGAGTCGGGTTCAACCCGATGGGCTCAAAAAATATGAGCCCATTACAATACCAGTTAGAAAAATCAATTCAACAATAATAGTCAGAAAAATGGGATTTTCACAGTGACTTCTTATTGAATCTAAAACCCCCAAATTTTAGAACCCTAAACTGATATTAATTTCCCCAAATATAGAGCCCTCAACTGAACCCGAAACCACCGAAATATGAACCCTAAATTGAAATTAAAACCCCCAAATTAATCCTCAAAATTATAACCCTAAATCCCCAAAATAAACCCCTAATTTGAAACCCATTTCAGAACCCTAAATCCCAAAACTTAACCCTCAGTTCGAAACCCAATTTCAGAACCCTGATTCCAAAATATTAACATCAAATTTGAAACTCAATTTAAGAACTCTAAATTGTAATTAAATCCCCCAAAATGAACCCTAAATAAAAGCACAAAACCCCCTAATTTCGAACTAAAATAAACATAAACCCTAAAATAAAACTAACCTGATTTGAAGACATGTCGTCGCCTCGCCGTCCAACTCTTCCGGGCGTTTGAACCTCCCGAATTATCTGTGATGGTTGACTCTCCATTCTCCAAGACTCCAACTCCAACGGATCAATTCTTAACAATAACTCAAGAATCGATCTGTTGTGAGATGCAGTAGATGGAGATATGACTGAGGCTTGCGAGTGCGACTGAGAAAGACGAGAAAGAATGAGAGGAGAGCTGCTCTAGGGTTTTCAAACGTCGAGAGAGGAGAGAAGAAAGTGAAACGCTGTTAACTCGAGGAGAGAGATAAGCTGAGACGGTCGAGTATTTGTGTTGTCTGTGGAGGACAAATAACCACGTCAAAGGTAATGAACGACTAAGATGAAAAAGACTAAAAGGGATCGAGGGTCAAGGTTGTGCCACGTCGCACGGTCGAATTTGCACATCAAAATCCCACATCGGAAAGGGATGAGTGCAATGAAGCGCTTATAAGCTTCAAACTGAAACTTTGTTAACAAGATGGACAGTGGGCCTCTGGATGGGTTGGGCTTCATATATTGTGAGCTTGTCTAGGCAATGGGTGTCGGGTGAGTCGGGTTACTCGGTGGTTTTGAAAATCACACCCGAGGCCCGACTCACTTGATATCGGGTTCGAGTCAATCCAACCCAAGTTTCTCTCGGTTTTATCGGGTCTCGGGTCATATGGGTTTGAGTCGGGTTGGGTCGTCGGGTGAGTCAGGTCCCGGATAGAAATGGACAGCCCTAGACCCAGCAGTTTTCTTCAACCTCTTGCTCGGGGGCGGCTGTTCGTCGGCAGGTGCTGGAGGGTGTTGTTGGTCCAAAGACACTCCCCGCATGATAATCAGTTGTGTCACCGTTAGGGTCGAAGTCAGGACGGGGGTCGGAGTCACGACCGGGCTCGAGGCCCAGGCCGAAAGCGGCATCCGCATATTACCCGGCAAGCCGAACTGGACCAGTAGATCTTGGATACGGGCGTGAACCTCGGTCTTAAGCTGAGCATCAATCTCAGACTTAAGCCGAGCCTCGACTTTAATTCGACGTCCTTCTAAGCCTGTTGATCGTCGAAACGACGGTTCAACACATCTATCTCCTTCTCCGCAGCAGCAGCTCTGGCGGCCAATTTTGCCTCTCTCTCTCTCATGAGCCCTCTCCTACATATCGGCCATTCTGGCAGTGAATGCAACATCTATCTGCTTTGTTGACGCCGCAGAGCCGGATGTACGGGCACCACATCTTGGATTCGGCGGTCGTGCGTACTCACTGCCCATGCCAGGAACGATGCACCCGCGCTTCTTCTTCGTGCCCGTCAACCGCTGAAGAATTTATGCGTATACATGCTTCGAGACTTTATATTCTTCTCCGGCGGCAGCCGTTTATGCGGCAAGTGTTTTGTGTCGTGCGATCTCGTCCTTCACTTTATGGACCTGCAAACGAAAATGTTAAATTGTAGGGGTAATTCCATGTCAGTACCCCAACTTTGCCTCATTTTCAAATCAGTACCCCAAGTTTGAAAAGTTTTTTGTCAGTACCCCAAGTTTAATTAGTTGTAGATAAGTACCTAATCTGTTAAATCTAACAGAATTGAGACGTGAAAAATATCAAAATGCCCATAATGCTTATAATAATTAATATTACATTGAAACTTTCAAATTTAATAACTCTCTCATACGACCTCTGTTTCGGCCTCATAGTATATCAAATCGAAGAAAATCGGAAGATAAATAACTTTGAATAATATTAATAATTAAATAAAAATATATTAATTATTAATAATCAAATAATATTAATAATTAAGTAATATTAATTATTATTTTAATTTAATTTAATTATTAATACTATTTTTCAAAGTTGTTTATCTTCCGATTCTCTTCGATTTGATATTTTATGAGCCCGAAATGGAGGTCGTATGAGAGAGTTATTCCACTCAAAAGTTTTAATATAATATTAATTATTATAAGTATTAGGGGCATTTTCGTATTTTCACATCCAAATTCTGTTAGATTTAGCGGTAATTCAATGTCAGTACCCCAACTTTGCTTCATTTTCAAATCAATACCCCAAGTTTGAAAAGTTTTTTGCCGATACCTTAAGTTTAATTAGTTGTAGATAAATACCTAATCTGTTAAATCTAACAGAATTTAGATGTGAAAAGACCAAAATGCCCCTAATGCTTATAATAATTAATATTATATTGAAACTTTCAAATTTAATAACTCTCTCATACGACCTCTGTTTCGGGCTCATAGTATATCAAATCGAAGAAAATCGGAAGATAAACAAATTTGAAGAATATTAATAATTAAACAAAAATTTATTAATTATTAATAATTAACTAATATTTATAATTAATAATTAGATAATATTAATTATATTTTAATTTAAATATTTAATTATTAATTATTAATTATAAATATTACTCTTCAAAGTTGTTTATCTTCCAATTCTCTTCGATTTGATATACTATGAGCCCAAAACGGATATCGTATGAGAGTTATTTCATTCAAAAGTTTTAATATAATATTAATTATTATAAGAATCAGGGGCATTTTGATCTTTTCACATCCCAATTCTGTTAGATTTAACATATTATGTACTTGTTTGAAATTAATTAAACTTGGGGTACCGGCAAAAAAGTTTTCAAACTTGGGGTAGTGATTAAAAAATGAGGCAAAGTTTGGGTACTGACATGAAATTACCCCTTAGATTTAACTGATTAGGTACTTATCTGCAACTAATTAAACTTTGGTTACTAGCAAAAAACTTTTCAAACTTGGGGTACTGATTTGAAAATGAGGCAAAGTTGGGGTACTGACATGGAATTACCCCTAAATTGTATCAGGTAATAAAACTCTGGTGCATTTTGAGTAAGTGCGAGTATGAATCGAGCCTCACGAGAGAATATACAATTCAATGTTTCTCATCGCTTTCACTTGTAGAATTCAACGAAATTCACATCATGAATTAGTCTATAAATTGCAATCATTACGATATTTTCTTGCGAATTGATTTTAAAAATGTACTTACTTTTTTGTAGAACGATAAGAAAAATTATTATACATGCAACTTCTCGGAACCATTCAAAGACTTCATGTTGAATCAATTGCGGTGACTATCAATGTATGGATGTGCTTTCTCGCAATTGTCCATAATCGTCCAATGGGCCCAATTTTGGTCCTTATCTGTGACAATTGTGTGACCGACAACTGAGGAGAAAACATAAATGTTCCATTGCCGAACCTCATTTAGCTGAACACTGGGAGTAGTCGAGTCGTCTTCGAGGTATAAGTTGATGAAAGTGGCGCGTTAGTGCATCAAATACGATTCACAATGTAACCCTCTGGGTACCGATGGTTCCTTATACTCTTCTTGTACTCGTCAAGTTGCCTACACCAAAATATAAATTAGTTAAGAAGAAAAATATTGTGAATGATATAACTTACATGTAAAAATATAACTGTTATCTAACTGGGAATACAACTGAGGTGAACCATGATTGTGAAGAATACAACTAGGAATATACTCTTCAAATTGCACATAATCAAGTTAATATCACTTTGGAACTGATGGATTTCTTGCACCTTCAATTCCCCGACACGTAACCTCTAAAACCATCAAGATAAGTTCACTAAGGTACCCGCTACGTGCGACCCAACATATGGTCGGATGAGAATTCGCTGGAGCAACATATGCCAGTCGTGTGTCTTCGATCCGTAAATTTTTTTTGTCATGGACATTTACTTTAATTTTCAGCTGACTGGCATACCCGCTCGGATATTTTATAGCAACAATTCTTTCAAACACTTCAACCCGCTTCTGAGGCAACTCAGTGAAATCAGAGGAATGTCGACTGATGCCCATATCTGAGAGAGTTTCACGTGCATTTGTATCATCCTTGGTCTTTGACTTCAGTCCAAGTACGGTGCCCATGACATTATCGCATACACTTTTCTCGATATGCATGACATCAAGAGCATGCTTAACCTGAATTGACTTCCAGTACATGAGCTGCCAGAAAATAGTTTCATGCGTCCAGTAACACAGAGCCCTACCTTGTTTCGGCGTTAACAACGGATGCAAACTCTGCACTGAAAATTCATGAAGTATTGTTTGTCTGAGGACTTCCTCCGATGAAAGTACCTCTAGGGGTGGTCGTTCTTCTGTTGCCCCGTTAAACTCACGAGTCTTCAATCGGTATGGATGTTGAGCGTGTAACCATCTACGGTGTCCGAGCTATGACATTCTATGACGACTGTATGTAGCTTCAAGGTTGTCAAGGAAAATGGAGCATGCCTTGTACCCATTTACCTGAATTCCGCCTAACATTCCCAACCCTGAATAGTCGCAGATTTTGTACATCACGGCTGCACGCATCCGAAATTGCTCGCAACTTTTCCGATCATACATTGGGACACCCGTGCCCCACAATACTTTCTGGTCGTCTATTAATGGCTGCATGAACACGTCCAAACACTTACCCGATGATTTTGGCCCAAAAACCAGTATCGATAGAATATTGTTCCTTATACACATCGACAGGGGAAGTTGAGGGGGAATCATCATCACTGGCCAAATACTGTGAGGCGTAGAAGCAGGCCCGAACGGGTTAAAACCATCGCTCGCTAGAGAAAGACACACGTTCCGGAAGTCTGCAACAAATGTTGGGTACAATTGATCAAACTCTTTCCAAGATACGTAGTTAGCTGGATGGCCAACATTGTTTTTGTCTCTAACCCTTTGCCCGTGTCAACGCATTTGATCGTCAGTCTTTGCTGACATGTATAAACGCTAGAGCCGCAGAATAATAAGGAAGTACCAGACAATTTTCCTTAGTTTTTTTTCTATTTCCCGTCTACCCATCCAGATGTCCGACAAATAGGGTATAATTGGCAAATTGGTACTGTTTATAATACAAGATGCACCCAAACTCGCAAGCAGCGTACTTGATACAATCCATCCCTATCATCTTCAACATCTTATTCGCTTCGTCATATGATTTAGGGTGCAAATTTGGCAACAGGTGCAAATTTTTGTAAAACTCGCAATTCGCGTCAAATGTTTTGTTTGAGGTTGCCGATGCTTCCTTAATGGTCATCAACTTCAAAAGCACCTTCAGATAGGACGCGTTAGACCCTGTAAACAATGGGGTGTTCGCAAGACGCGTTAGTTCATCATATGTGTCTATCGCTGCTTTTGATTTATAATGCTCACCCTTCACTGTATCTTCACCAAAGTTTTCTGCCCGCTGGAGTAAATCCCCCACAAGCTCTACAATACGATCGACATTTCGACTACTTAAAGACTCGTCTCGCACCCAAAATCGAATTTGCGTTATGCACTTCACCGTGAAAGATCCACACAGTGTATGTCAAAACCATGTCGTATTGCAATAAGTGGGTACATATTGTATTCTTATGTTGCACAATCATATTGTGACAGTTTTTGCACGGACATAGATATCGGTCACAACCGTGTTGAAACACATTTTTTGGATAAACTTTATGAAATTTTTGACACCGTCCATATACGCTTGCGACCTTCTATTTTCTATATCCATCTGCCTACGGCGGTCCATAATTGACATATCTACATACAATACAATATAATACAATACACGATATTTATTATATGCATATGTATTACTACACATAATTAAAGCTAAATATCCACAAACAAAAGTACGATTTTGAACCACACGGACAAATCAAAATCCCACATCAATATACTAATTCAGAACCTAGCTCATTCACCAAAAATCTACTAATTCATAGACTAGTTCACCAAAATTTCACTAATTCATAGCCTAGTTCACCAAAATTTCACTACTTCAAAGCCTAAGTCACAAAATTCATAGCAATGTCACAACTAAATCAGAATATCACAGTAAAATTAAAATTTTATAACAAATCGAAAACCCAAACTAACCTGTAAATCTGGAGATCGACCAACGGGGATGACAAGACTAGAGATGACGAGCTTGATGTCGTTCGAGGGGAGCTCGAGAACCAGACTAGTAATTTTCGACTTTGTATACACTCAAAATCTGCACCTCTATTAATAAGTCTAAATGATCATCTACAAATCAAATTTTGACAAATGAAGTCATGCATGAACTTTTTTTATAGATTTTTCAGAACCTCTTCCCGGCGAGATATTGCGCAATATCTCGCCGGGAAAGGTTATGACCGTTGATGGTCAACATCCGACCATTAATGGTCAACAAACTCTTTCCCGACGATATATCGCAATATATCGCCGGGTTGACGTCGTTGCCCGTCAACGGTCATAACCTTTCCTAGTGAGATATTGCGAAATATCTCGCCATGAACGGATATGACCGTTGAAGGTCATATCCGACCATTGTCTGGTGAAACCTGCCCGACGAGATATAAGTCTCGCCGACTTGGTGTAACCAACCCAGTGAGATTTATCAATTTCTCGCCGGGAAAAACCATATTTTCGATAGTGTAATTTGTGTCTAAACTAAACTTATTTAGTGTCCATAACTTTGTAAATCCCTAAATCTCAACCTTGTAAAAAATCAAACCATAAACTTTAAGCTTGAGCAAAAACTAACCCAAATATAAAAATCGAACCTTATGAAATTATCGAACAAGAATACCGTGCTCGTGCTCTTGAGGACGCTCCTTTGGTGATGCCAACCTCCTCAAAATTGTCCATTAAAGTACTCGACGATCTGAAATCTGGTACGAGATTGAGAAACTAATGACAACGAGTCGAGTTTCGCCAAACCCATGCTCAATCCGTTAGTTCTCAACAAGCACCTAACCCGCCGTGAAAAATATTTGAGTGTTTAATCCGATCAAAACCCGACGGGTGTGGGGATTCCCCAAAGCCAAACCCAACCCTAAAAATTCATATTGAAGAAATAAAAAACAAAAAGTGAATTTTTAATTGATTTTTGTAATTTTGAAAAATAATTTTGTAACAAAAAGAAAAGGGGAAAGAAAAATTTAACAGTCATGAATATTAAGTTATAATTGAAAATTATAATTGTATAAAATATATATGATTTAATTGTAACTTTTAAACGGTTTCGGGTGTGGAGCTGAATCATATTGGGTATAGGTCTCCCCGCACTCCGGAAAAAAACTCGACCTCGACCTAAACCCAAATCTTAAAATATCCTAAATAAATTGTTTAATTTTTACTCAAACAATTGCATAAATTCATTTATTCTAAAATTCAACTCAATTCGACCTTTTACGAATTTAGTACACATTTAAAATATATTTTAACTATATTATATTGAATGGAATATATAAATATTAAATGTGCCAATTTTTGAATAAGGGAAAACTTCACTTAGCTCCCCTGTACTATACCCGATTTTCACATAACTCTCCCGAAAGATAAAAGTGGTCTGTGAAGCCCCTGAAGTTGTCGACTTTGGCACTTAACCCTAACGCTGTTAATTCTTGGTCACATGATTAGCACATGGGTGCTCTATTTTAAGAAAATTACGGAAATACCATTCTCTCCAAATGGTTTAATTATTACATAAATGTGAAATGACTCTTTTACCCTCGATTAAAATACATAGATTAACTCATTGTTGGGGTATTTTTGTCTTTTCATATCACAAAATTTAAAATTAATTAAATTTAAAATTGCATGTAAAATGACTCATTTGCCCCTGTCTTCAACCTCTTCCCCTCTCTCCTTCTTCCCTCTCTCTCCTCCTCCTCCCCGTCGACATGAACTGCCTTCGCGCCATCGCCGATCAGCCACCGCCAGGACCGTCAGCGGCGAACACATGCCTCAATTCGATTCCGTCGCCGTCTTCGTCGGCCGATTCGGTCTCGACAGCAATGGGGAGGGCCGCGGTGACGGAATCGGCGCCTGATCTGGTGGTGGGAAGACCTGGAGTCGGCACAGATCGACGTCGCAAAGAGGATGAGCTTATGCTGCTCGGGGTCGGGGTCGACGACGGAGAGCAATGCGTTTTTGTCGACGAATCCGGCGATGCGTACGAGGAGGAGATGTTAATTCGCGCCGTCGTCGATTGGTCTGGTGGTAGAAACTACCGTCGTCCTTTGTCTCCGCCTCCGGCGTCTTCTCCGGTCTCGGCTCCGACCATGCCTCCAGCCTCGCGACCCTGCATCTAGCCACCGTCGAATTCAAATGTCTCCAGCAAACCAGATCTGTCGCCCCCGCGACTGTGTCCTTGCCGGAGCCCAATCTTCTTCACCAGAAGATTCCAGATTTGTCGCCCACGCGACATCATCTGGCAGTGAGGCGTGGACGATGATGGATGCGGACAGAGGAAGGCGGCGGAGGCGATGGCAACGCCGAGCTCCTCCCAGTTTATTTTTTTAATATTTTTATTTATTAAAATAAATAACTAGGTTGAAAAGACAAGTTTACCCCTTAAATATGAGTTGATTATGTTATTTAATAAAGGGTAAAAGGGTCATTTAACATTTAAATCAAATAATTATATAATTTGGGATTATACTACGAGGGCATGTTAGACTTTTCACATTCAAACTAACACCGTTGGGGCTAAGTGAAACTTTAGTATACTTCAAGGGCTCCACATACCACTTTTATCTTTCAGGAGAGTTATGTGAAAATCACGTATAGTTCACGGGAGTTAGGTGAAGTTTTCCCTTTGAATAATTAAGTATGAATTTGACTCGTTTATTGAACGAGATCAACTTTAAACATGAATTCGGCTTGATTTTTTTTAACTCAAACTAAATTCAAATATTTATATCACCATGAATTAGAGATGGCAACAATATCGCTGCTCTGCACTCGTTTAATTTTTTTATTTTCCCGCTCCATCCTCGACAGAAACATTAATATTCATTCTCTGACTTAAAATATCGTTAAAAATATGTACCGGAAAATTTTAGTTTCAACAAAAATATTATTTTCCATTCAACATGTCTTTAGAATTATTTTATAACAAAATATATTCGAGACGAGGTGGAAATACCTCGTCTCGTTCCCACATGCATGCATAGATTTCCATCCTCGTCTCCGCCCCAATCAAATATGAGAATATCTTAGAGACGGAAAATTTGTCCATTCCCATTATACTAACACTTCATTCATTTTCATTCAGAAGAATTGTGTAGTATCACAATTTTGAAATATGGTGTTCTATAACGTGTTAAAATAACAAAAAGTTGACCCAAACTTTAATTATTTACAAAATGTACGTATTTGTATATAAATAGCAATAGCGAACCTGTGTTTAAAATTAAAAATACAAGTTTTAAGTTTTTTTGAAAATATCTTTTAACAAAACCCAAAGTAATCAAATTTTTAGTTAAAATAATATTCATTCAATATAATTTCATAGTCTTTTGTAAAAATACATTTTCCAACACTATTTTGCCACTACCAAAATAAACTGTCCCTAGTGTTGTAAACGAGCCGAATTTTTAACGAGCCGCTCGAGCCCGACTCGTTATAATTAATCTCGAGACTGCTCTTTTAAGGTTCGATAGACTCGAGAGCCGACTCGGTTAATATTTCTTTATTACATATTCTAATAATATATTTTTAAAAACTTGATGAATATCTATATTGAAATTAGACGAGCCAAGCTGGCTCGTTTAGTATTATGAATTATATAATTTTATTTTTAATTAATATTTGTATTTGGAAATTAAGCGAAGCAAGCCAAGCTCGAGATTTATCTAAGTTTTTTTTCGAATTGAACTCGATCTTAGTTGCACAAACTCGTTCAACCTCAGAGTCGACGTAGAGTCAAACACCTTTTTCATAAACTAAACCGATCTTTACTAAAATGAGTTTTCATTCGGCTCGTTTATACCCTTAAGAGCCCCTAGTACTTGATATTTTCCATCGTGGAGTTTCTACGAAGCTAGGAATCAGTCAACTGCAGTCAAAGTCCGAATTGGTCAAGTGTGCCCCACACACAAAGAAAAAAAAGAGAGTAAACGAAGGGGCACCAAAGGGCAAAAGAGTAAATTCACTATTCCAACGCGTCCACAAACAGCAGTGAAGTAAGTCAACAAAAGGAAAGAGCGAGCCAAAGAGAGTCTCTCTCTCTCTCTAATCCTCCGCCAATTCCGCTTTTTACCTTATCATCCATCGACCACACACACACAAGCACAATCACAAACCCTCTCTCGCCGGAGCCAGCAGTGGAGCAGCAATGTCCGGCGGCGTCGGAGGATCGGCGGCGGAGGCGCAGTACGTGACGGCGAAGACGTCGGTGTGGTGGGACATAGAGAACTGTCACGTCCCGAAGAGCTGCGACCCGCACGCGATCGCCCAGAACATCAGCTCGGCGCTGGCGAACATGAACTACTGCGGGCCAGTCTCCATCTCCTCCTACGGCGACACCAACCGCATCCCCGCCTCCGTCCAGCACGCCCTCTCCAGCACCGGCATCGCCCTCAACCACGTCCCCGCCGGTACACTCAATCTTCTTCTTCTTCTTGCTGTAGCAATTGATGTTCAATCGCCTTGATCTGACGTGTTTTGTGACTTCTGGCTCTCGGTGATGATGAGCTCGATCTACTTTTATCCACTAGGTTAATTCTGAGGTGGAAATAGTTAGTTTCAGATTTGTTGATGATTAGGTGGATTTCGGTTGACTTTGGACTTGATTATTAACTGAGTAGAAGATTTACAACCGGCAGGGACTCAAATGAATCACATCCTTAACCTTCTGTTTGTTGTACCAATTGAATTGAATCGTTTTGATCTCATGTGTTGTGTGAGTTTTGGCTCGGCGATAATGAGCCTGATCTACTTTGATGTTGAATCGCGTTGATCGATCTTCTTCTTGTTGTAGCAATTGATGTTGAATCGTGTTGATCTGATGTGTTTGTGTGAGTTTTGGCTTGGTGAGAATGAGCTTCATCTACTTTATTCACTAGGTTAATTCTGAGCTGGAAAAGGTGATGATCGGATTGGTTAATTTCAGATTAGGTGGATTTCAGTTGACTTTGGACTTGATTAGTTACTGATTGTAATTGGTTATGTTCTTGTTCAGCTGGGGGTTAAACTGTCATGGCATAATTGCTCTTATACGTTTTCTTTTGGGAAAATTGCAATTCCTATCGGTGCGTATTGTATCAATTTTGCAATTCCTAACTTCAACTGATTTTTGTTGCAATTCTTAACCTTCAACTGATTTCTGTTGCAATTCCTAACCTTCATATTGTGATTTGTTTCATTTTAATTTTATCCTTCAAAATTAAAAATAGATTATTGATTATTTTATTCTTTTTTTTGAACAATTAATAAAAAAATGTTTTATCAAAACCTAATAAAAAAGTTATCTTCAAAATCTGTTATTTTAAATTTGTTATCAAAATTAATAAAATAATTAACAACATATTTCTAGTTTTTAATTTAAAGGGTAAAATTGGCATTTTGAAAGACAATGATAGAAAGTGCAACAAGGTTAGGAATTGCAACAAAAATGAGATGAAGGATAGGAATTGCAATTTCCCCTTTTTTCAAAAAAAAATTCATTTTTTATGATAACCAAATATAGTGTTTGCTTACGTTTCTGTTTATGGTCTGCTCTGTCAGCTTTAGATTAGTTTTGCTGCTGTATGACGACTTCCATAGAAGAGGGTCTTCTAGGGACTAATTGGGGATTACCAGATTAATCGAGGATTAGTTGGAAAATAAATCAGATTAAAATTGAGAATTATATGAGGATTGATCTAGGACTAATCGGGGATTTCGACTTCATTGGATGGACCCTTTGTAGTTGGTGATTTTATTTGCTGCTTTATGTACCTGATTGTAGTTGGTTATGTACTTGTTCAGATGGGGTTAAATTGTCATGGCATAATTGCTCTTATAAGTTATCTTTTTAAAAGGAATCATTTATCGATGATAACCAAATCTAGTGTTCGGTTACATTTCTGTTTATGGGCTGCTCTGTTAGCTTTAGATTAGTTATGTTGTTGTGTGAGTTTTGGCTCGGCGATGACGAGCTTGATCTACTTTGTTCGCTAGATTCTGAGCTGGAAATGGTGCTGATTGGATGGTTAATTTCAGATTTGTTGACTTTAGACTTTATTAGGCGGATTTCAGTTGACTTTGGACTTGATTAGTTCCTGATTTTAATCGGTTATGTTCTTGTTGAGCTGGGGGCTAAACTGTCATGGAATAATTGCTCTTATAAGTCGTCTTTTAAAAAGAAATCGGTTTTTTGATGTAACCAAATCTAGTGTTTGGTTACATTTCTGTTTATGGGCTGCTCTGTGAGCATTAAATTAGTTATGTTGCCTAATTGGGGACTAATTGGGGATCTCCGGATTAGTCGACGATTAATTTGAAAATGAATCGGATTAAAGTTAGGAATTACAGAGGGTTAATCTAGGACTAATCGGGGATTTCGACAACATTGGATGGACCCTTTCATTTTATTTGCAATTTTATGTACCTGATTGTAATTGGATATTTTCTTGTTGAGTTGGGGTTAGATTGTCATGGCCAGTGTTGTAAAAAACGCTAGGTTATAGTCGGTCAGATAGGGCCTTCTAGATACTAATTGGGGATTACCCAGGGATTAATCGGAAAGTAAATTGGATTAAAGGATTAATCGGGAATTGTAGAGGATTAATCGGACAAGTCGGGGATTTTCACAATGTTGGTCATGACATAATTAATTTTGTTATTGATCTTGTAAGTTATCTTTAAGAAAAATCATTTTTTGATGATAACCAAATCTAATTTTCTATTACGGTTCTGCTTATGGACTGCTCTGTTAGCTTTAGATTAGTTATATTGTTGTATGATGGAATTTTTTCATTTTATTTGTGGATTTATGTAATATTCTACATTAGAGAACTTTTCTACAGTTTTTTATTTGTAATTGGGTCTTCCAATGCTAACAGGTGTGAAGGATGCGAGTGACAAGAAGATTCTCGTTGACATGCTGTTCTGGGCAGTGGACAATCCTGCACCCGCAAACTATTTGTTGATTTCGGGTGATCGGGACTTCTCTAACGCGCTCCACCAGCTGCGTATGAGGAGATACAATATTCTCGTAGCACAACCTCATAAAGCATCTGCACCCTTACTTGCTGCTGCAAAGAGTGTGTGGCTCTGGACTAGTCTCGTGGTCGGAGGACCACCACTGACAACTGGTGAATCACAACAACTAGTTAATAACAATTTTGTATCGAGTTCCGACACGTCACAGATTCCGGTTTCCGACTCCATACATTTAAGACAACCTGCGGATTTTGGTTATGAGAATCCTCAATTTGGAAATGAGAAGTTCCCTAATACAGCAAGATCAGTTGATCCTAGATACAAGGGAAAACCAGTTAGAAGAAACCCGGGTCAAGCAAATGGATCGAGACCATTTGTTCCACCGGGTGGAATTGAAGATCATAACCATTTAAACTCTAACCAACATGGTAACTTTAATCCCAGAGGTAGTGGAGCTTCCCAAAATTATATTCGTGGCAATCCCGATCCCTCATGGAACAATAGCAATAATTTCCAGAGCAATTACCAAAATCATTACCCCCAGCCTATTAGGCCTAACACTTATGCTACACGACCCACATTCGCACCGGGAGGAATGCATGGACCTAAACCTAACATCTACCCATCTCCTTCAATGCCTCATAGACCTGCTGGACCCAGCCACACCTCTGGCCCCTCTTCAAATGTTCCTGATATTGGCACACTAAGTATTCTTGGAAATCCAAACGGTGTTCACAACCCTCCTTTTCAACACCGCAACGGAGAGACAAAACGAAGTTCTGTCAATGAGTCTAGAAACTCTTCAAGTACTAGTGATACCCAAAATGGACATATGGTACACAACATGCCACCACCTCTTCGCCCTATACCGAACCATAGAGGTCCTCATGGTTCAAGATATTCACCGCCACTGTCATCTTCAGACTCCGGTGCTGCTAATATTCCAGGTAATGGCATATGGGGGACTCCAGGATGTCCAAAACCTTCTGAATACATACAAGGTCTTATAGGTGTTATCTTACTGGCACTGAACACACTGAAATATGAAAAAATTTCGCCAACTGAAGCTAATATAACCGATTGTGTTCGGTATGGCAATCCCAAGCAACGACATACTGACGTCAGAAAAGCCCTGGAGGTTGCCATTGAGCAGCAGATGATAGTGAAGCAGAACTTAGGTGCTATGCAGCTGTACATTAGTAAGAATGACAAATTGTGGAAGTGTGTGAACCCTATAGGAGGTAGCCCTAAGCAGTACCCAAAAGCAACGTGGGATGAACTCGAAAATTTCCTCGCATCCCCTATTGGAAGATCTGCAATTATGGCCTCTAAATGCAGGTAAAACCTGTTTACTACTTTAGACTTATTTTTACCTTAATGATTTCTTGCTTATACTTTTTCCCTCTGCTTTAAAGGTATGAAGCAGGTACTATATTAAAGAGTATGTGCCTGCGAGATCTTGCTTTGGGAAATATACTCCATATCTTGAACATGGTTGTTACTATAAAGAAATGGATCACACAACATCCGTCAGGCTGGCAACCAATCAACATTGTTGTTCCGGAGGCCATCATTGAATTAGGGTCTGTGGTTGAAACAGGGAACGAGACTGTGGTTGAAACTGGGAACGAGTCTGTGGTTGAAACTGGGAACGAGTCCGTGGTTGAAACTGGGGACAACTCTGTGGTTGAAACAGGGAACAAGGCTGTGGCTGAAACAGGGAATGAGTTTGTGGTTGAAACAGGAACTGAGTCTGTGGCTGAAACAGGGAATGAGGCTGTGGCTGAAACAGGGAATGGGTCTGTGGTTGAAACAAGGAATGAGGTTATGACTAAAACCGGGAATGAAGCTGTGACTGAAACAGGGAATGAAGCAATGACTGGAACAGGGAATGAGGTTGTGGTTGAAACAGGGAATGAGGGTGTGGTTGAAACTGGGAATGAGGGTGTGGCTGAAACAGGGAATGAGGCCGTGGGTGTGGCCATCTCTGTCACTGAGTCATAAATTCCACGAAAGGCTTCTTAACTTAGGTATGGACAATGTAAATAGTTAAGAGATGCAAGATTTACTTATAGTTGTTTTTAGTGTAAATGTTCGAAAGGAGGGTGTCGTCAAGAGAACTGTAGAGCAAGTAGCCAGGTAATAATACAGTGGCAGGAGGAGGAGGATATAAAACTGGTTTCTTACGTGCTTGGATGGTGACAAAGAATAAATACCTTAGCAATGTTGCTGAATCTGTAGTTGCTATTTTACCCTGCTATATGCCTCTTATGTCCACCATGTCATAGGTAAGTGGCAGGTTTTGCTTTGGGAAGGTGTGGCTTTTGTTAGGCCAATGATCACATAACCTCGCGTTATCCTTCAAGAAGAAACAATTGCTTGGGAAAGTCAAACCATTTTATGCTTCGGCATATGACTCTCAGTTTCCAATGCATTTATTTACTCATCGGCTAGGCTGTTCACGTATTGTATTGGAGAGGACCATCATCATGAGTAGTTACTTAGACAGTTTATGGAGTTAGTATTGAAGTACATCTGAATCACTGGTATAAATATTATTGTTGTTGGTTTCACCTTGAAGACGGGAATGAGTTCACTATAATGGACAAGAAGTTACATTAATGTTGTTGGTTTCATCTTGAAGACTGGGATGAGTTTCACTAATACAAGGAGAAGTACAAGGGACAAGTTATATTATTGTTGTTGGTTTATCTTCAAGACAGGGACGAGCTCTCTAATACATGGATATGTACAAGGGACAAGAAGTTTGACCTTTGATGAAAGATACATGCAAGTTATGCTCAAATTCACAATTTCAGCAATTACATAAACTTCAAACTTCTCGTGGAATCTGACAAATACCCTATGATTGTATTGCATCGTGATGGTATCGAGCGGGAATGGAAGAAATCAAGATGGCCTTCCATGTCTAGACACAGTTGAGAGATCTGCATATCAAGCAATTCATGCCCATGAAATAGAAATACATACACCGATCGCTGAGGTACTGCTCTTCCTACTTTCACATTTTAGTCCATCCTTATTCGTCCACCCCCTGAAGATATACTGAATGCTTCTTGAATCAATCCTTGATATGATCATCACTACTGGCTGACTTGTGTCGTGTAATGTAACTTACCGGTTCGTTTTGTATTATTAAGTTGAAGCGTTGAACAATTGTTGATTGTATCTTTGTATGCTTAGTCTGGTAGTTGAAGAACCTATTTGGCTCTTGATGTTGAGTCTGTCCTCTGTATTTTGCTATTTTTGTTCTGGTTAGTTATTACCAGTTCATGCTTTGGGGCAATTACTATGTTGAGGATGTATTTCGGTTCAAACATATATATATGATTTTGGCTTTTTAAGAATGTGTGTTGCTGGTGATTTCTGTGTTCCTTGTTCCATCTTCTCTGTGGTGAAATTTAGTTTCTTCATGGCTGTAATTTGATCTTATTGCTCCTACTTTCTGCAATTTGCTTGGCTCTCTATAGGTTCAGTTTGTACAATATCTTCGGATATGTTGATGCTTTGAGAATCAGCAAATGTACTAAAAATAACTTCTTCTTTTTTTTTGGTATCATTCGATTCTTACAAACATATTCTCCAAGGAAAATGACAAAAAAATATGTTGTATACTATACATTTTTGCAAGAGGGTGTTTTGTGTATTGTTAATGAAAAAATTGTAGTCTAACTTTGTATTTTTTTTTGCAAAATGTGTGTATTTATACTAAAATGACGAAATTGCTCCTGAAATTAAGAATTAAGATTTTTATCAAATAAGTTTTAATTATAAATTTTTTGTTAAGATAAAAACATAATTTTTTTGTTCAAAACCTAAGCAAAGTTCTATTGGCCTAAAGAGATCCAAAACTCTGTGATTGAATGTGATATTGTAATGGATTTCCTACCATTACACCACCCTTTTACTACTCTTAAAGTGACTAATTTGTTCTTTGATGATATATTTTAAGTTACCAAGAATATATTTCTAAGTACTTTTTGACAAGAGCTATTTAAAAAGACTACACTTAATATGCAAACTAAGAACTCATCCCGACTATTGTGTGTATAAGATAAATGGTTGAGATTAAAACACACCGTTAAGGATAAATAATCGTATTCAAGTTCAAAAATACTAAAATTACACTCCCCTACACACACATCTAAGATTTAATTTTAGGGTTATATTTTGTTAATCTAACGTATGAGATGTGTTTTCTTTTTACTCATCGAAAAGAGATTTTATTGATGAAACCACAACAAGTTTTTGATGAAAAATACAAGAACTAGCCAAGTATATCAATTACATTATATGAAAATTTGTTGTAGGAACATAGCTACATCAAAAACCTAACAAGAAAAACAGAAAATTGAGAGGATAGAAATTAAGATGATATAAGGGAAAAACAAATGAGATGAAGCCATTTTCTTTGAACCAAGGAATCTAGGTGAAGATAGTAAGCTTGAAAGATGCTGCAAATTCAATATGCGTTGGACACAATGCGTGAATTTGATCCTGTTTTTGTTTTCAATAGTTTCAAATGTTTGGATCATTTCATTATCAGTTTCTTTGCTCGTAAAACCCAAAAATTTGCATAAAGCCAAAACTTGCATGGCACGCTCATAAATCGATACGGCATGAAAATTTGATTGTGAGTTAGTTGGATCCGATGTGTCTAAGATGGGTGGCGCCACTTTGATGTCAGCTAAGATAAATTCTTAGTTCACACAACAAAACATTGAACATACTCCTTAAACATGGTTTATCTTAGGCTACAACCTTATAACAAACTTTCCGCTCTAAGATGGAATAATAATTTGGTTGCAAGACATTATAGGCTCTATCAAGTTATTTAAAAAAGAGGACCAGTGACTTATAAGCTAAGGCTACTTAAAAGGTTCAAATGTTCATAATATCTTACATTATGTATTCTTTGCTAGAAAATCAACCATGTCACAAGAACAAACAAGTGACCATGTTGGATTTATATGGATCAAAATCGAGTCTATTTATCTAGTGTAAAATTTTACTCAGGCGCTTAACACTAAAAAAGCGTGAAATTGTAAGAGTTTGATTTAGTTTAAAAAATATTAATTTGGTTTAGATTGACTGCCTGATATTTAAACATTTCGAGGAGAAATAGTAAGGATTTCCAATAATTTATCACAAAAAATAAGAATTTTCAATTTGAATTTAAAATTAAGCATAATAAAGTTTGAGTAGTGTATAATGTGGTATAATGATCGATAAACTCTAGAATGCATCCAAAAATTGAGTATAGTGATCTCTAACAATCTCAAACTCTAAACGGTTTATAAGGGATTTTCATTTTCCCTCACTTAAAATTAAAAGGGATAATATCACGTGCGTACATCTGGAGAAACGCTATTATCACATAAATATACCTAAAGTATTTTTTTAACTCTATAGGACAAAAAAATGAAAATAATTATCACCGTTCGCTATTCTGTTATAGTTTTATATTAAATGACGATTTTGTCCCTCCTTGAAGAACTGATTTACGTAAAGGCATGACCGGTTCAATAATGAAAATTGAGTAGTTCTCCCTGCTCAACTTTGTGCGAGCTTGCTGTGGAATCGGAGAAATCGAACCAGGAAGGATTTTGGAATTTAGAAATCTAGAAACTTGACCCCCAAAACTTAGGAGTCAATTCCAATCGCCTTCTCAGCGGACCCATCTAGGCGCAATCAACATCGTCCACATCGACGATGTCCCGGATCTTATCCATGCTGTCGATGGAATCCATTTGGCCCAGATCGTGCCTCTCTACACAATTTTACTCTCGCTCTTTTGCATCTTCTAACTTTTCTCTGCCGAAACAACGTGATCAAAATGAGGATTTTAAGGAGGGGCAAAATTGTCGTATCACATAAAATTATAACAGAGTTGCTAACGATGATAATTGTTTTCATTTTGGCGATCTAAAGAGTTTTTCTTTTTAATTACATCATATCCCAAATTATCTTTTAACTTTTTCATATTCTAATTACAACGAGAAATGAAGACCTCTCCACTAACAATGTGAGCCTCAAAATGTTAGTGACTTAAGCAGTGACAAAATATTTTAGGTATGCCACGTCGTAATCGTCCCAAATTAAAATGGGTCCTCATAACTCATGATTTCTTAATGACAAAAATACTCCCATGTCTAGTAAGTAATTACAACGATGCCATTACAGCATCACTCTCTTTGAAACAGTGTAACCAAAAAAACCCTGCAACTGGTAAATTACCAGTGCCCAGAACGCCTCAAAAATCCCAGAAATCATCGTCCTCCTAAGCTTCTCTGCCGCAAAATCATCACTACGGATTCGATTCCGTGACTCACTTCTCAAATCAATCACTCTTTTCAAGAGAGTACCTCCTCAGGTCAGTGAGCAATCCCAAACCCATCTCTGTTCCTCAATGAACTATCCGTGAACTGTCTTTTTTCTTCTTCTCTTTCCGTTCATGAGCTCCATCAATGGCCTCAAAGCTCGCTTCTTTAGCGATTCCCAAGAAAATCCCCAAGTGGGTCAATCTCAGCGCGTTCATCTCCTCACTCCCATGCCCGAATGAGAATTTCACAGAAGAGGGTCACAACAACAACCCACCAAGCACTCTTGATTTCGATGCAAGTATCCACTTCCTGAGGAACAGGCTTGCCCCTGATAATCTGATCCGGGTTCTGGACGATTCCAGTGATCTGAGCTCTGCTGTGAAGGTCTTCAAATGGGCTTCTGCCCAGAAAAAGTTCCACCACACAGCTGAGACTCATTGCAGGATGATTTTGAAACTGGGTTTATCCGGGAATGTTGTGGAAATGAAGGGTTTCTGGCAGAACATGGTTAATGATAGGTGCTCTGGTGTTGATGAAGCTGTTGTTTCATTGATTGATTCATTTGTTGAAAATAGGAAGCTGAATGAGGCTGTTTGGGTTCTGGAAAATATGGGTTCGTGTGGCTTTAAGCCGTCTTTATATGCTTTCAATTTGGTTTTGAACTCTCTCGTGGAGGAGAAGAGAAAGTTTAGTGATGTTTTGTTTGTGTACAAGGAAATGGTGAAAGTAGGGCTCGTGCCTAATGTCGATACTTTGAATAGTTTGTTTGAGGCTTTGCTCGAGGCGGATCTTGTAGAGTCTGCTTTGAATCAGTATAGGAGGATGAACAGGAAGGGTTGTAGACCTGATTGTAGGACATTTGAAATATTCGTGAAGGGTCTTATAGTAAAGAATAGAGTTGATGAAGCGGATAAAGTTTTGAGTGAAATGTTTGAGATTGGGTGTCGGGGTGATGCGAGTTTCTATGCCTCTGTGATTCCTTTATTCTGCAGGGAAAATAAATTGGAGGATGGATTGAGGTTGTTTAGAATGATGAAAGATTCAAAACTCGTACCTGGTTCGGTAATATACAAGGAATTGATTTGTTGTTTATGTGAGAACTTTCGATTAGATGACGCGAATAAGCTTCTGGAGGAGATGATAGAAAGTGGCGCGATGCCAGATGACGAAGTTTCTAGGTTTATAATAGATGCATTGTGCAAGATAGGGAAATTAAACGAAGCTATCGAGTTTTTGGAAGATAAACGCGTTCTTGGAACCTCTCCGCACAATGCATTGCTTAACGGGTGCTGCCATGCTGATAATTTTTTGACGGCAAAGGGTGTATTTAGTAGAATGGTCGAGAAGAATATAACCGACTGTGATTCTTGGAACATTCTCATCAGATGGCTCTGTGAAAATATGAAGATCAAGAGAGCTTATGAATTTCTCGCTAGAATGTTTAGGTCCTCGTTAGTTCCCGACTGTGCCACATACTCGGCTCTGGTCATTGGATTGTGTAAGTTTAGTAAGTGCGAGGACGCTCTACAGATTTTTTGCCAGGTTCGCACCGAAGGATGGATTTTGGATTCAATGGCTTACTCCGAGTTAATTGATGCCCTTTGCAGGGTAAAAAAGGTTTCGGACACTATTGAAGTTTTTCACTACATGTCCAAGTGTAAACACTCTCTTCAATCTTCATCTTTGAATAAGCTTATTGAAGGTATATGTGAATCGCAAAATGTGGAAGAAGCAATTAGGCTGCACTCATTAGCTCGTAGTTCTGGCACATCTTGTGATGTCACGACTTACTCAACAGTCATGCTAGGGTTGTCTAAATCAGGAAAAACCAAAAACATTTTACCCGTGCTCGCACAAATGTTGGTAGAGGGTTACGCCCTGGATGCGAAAGCTTACTGCATTGTCATAGAGAGCATGAGCTCACAGAACCGTATAAAAGATTGTGTCAAACTTTTCAACTTGATGATCAACGATGGCTTAGTACCCGACTCAAAATCGCTGTTTAAACTATTGTCATGCTTGGCAAGCCATTCTCAGTTGTGCGCCATTTCAACTGCAATTGATAGCATTGTCTCTGATTGCGATTCGCTGAGTCCTGAAATTTTCAACTTGCTGATCAATGGCCTGTGGAGAGAGGGTGACAAGAGCGGTGCTCGTCGGTTATTGGATCTCATGCTGGAAAAGGGTTGGATCCCGAATAGCACGACTCATGGATTGCTGATTGGAGATATCGGTAGAGAGGAAACCAATGGGATAGCGCCAGGACATGAAAACTCGGCTGTTCATGACAATGTTAGTGAAATACTTGCCGAGGGTCTTAAGAAAGTGTGATAGTACTAAACATGTCGCGCTGCAACAAAGATCGGGCAATGCGGATCTTCTTGGGTAAAAGGCGGGAATTTTCTGGCGAAGCGACTGTTAAGAACAGGTACATGATTATTCACATATCAGCTTATAGCTAATACTTCCATCTTTTTTATTTATCATAGTTTGTTAAACTGTAATGCATGCATGATCTCATATTCTGGATTAGCTTCAGATGAAATGGTAAAGCTATACTTACTATTAGTATTTGACAAGCTTTTAACATGTAAGTATGGAAAAATACACTTATTAAGCAGGTGCTTGTCCTCTATACTTCCCGATTAATCTTCAATTAGTCCCCAATTACTGCCTGACTAGCGCCTAGCGTTTTTTTGAAACAGTATATGTTGGTGTGTATATCTTTTCACAGCATTTTTTATCAGCTTGTAAAAATTCTCTGAAAACTTTATTTTTGGGTTGGAACTTTATTTTTTTGTTTGAAGGTTAAGATTTTATTAGTAACACTGATCTCATGACTACAAGTTTAAGCGCTTGATAGGACTAGGCCCCCTTTTTACATGTCAATGGAATCATTATGCTCAAACCTGACTCAAGCAGTCATTTTTTGGGTACTTCTCAACAACGTTTTAAAGGTTGGGGATTTTTAGAACACTGCTTCTCAAGGCACAGGAACTGCCACTCTAACCCTTCTTGGGGAATTCCATCCACAAACGTAAAGTTTATGGTTGACTGATATTGCTCACCATCATTTTGCTACTGCATTTCCACTTAAACAGACCAATTGTCACATCATTTACCCGCTTTGAATGAAATTCGGTAGGCGAAGCCTGAAACTATAGACTATAAGTGTTTACCAAATTCAGGTTGATGGAGTTAGACCAAAGTCCAATGGAGTTATTGTTCCATCGTTGCCTGGCTTCGAGGAGACTGAAGAGGAGTCATGAGATCATGCTTCAGGACCGCCCGGTGAAGACAAAGCCCGTCAAGAAATGCTCCGCCGATTGAGATGAAGATCAGAAGGGGCAATGCTGATATGATTGACATGGTTGGATTAATATCTATTTTTGAAATAGTAACAAAATGTAATAAGCAGCTCATCAATATATAATTTGTAGTTTACTAACATTTACATTTATTTTATAGTAAGACATGTCAAATTTTGCATAATATTCATTGTCCAGGGTTCTTTTCAATTACTACGAGCTATGACGCGACAAAAGTGGTCGGGAACTTGCTATTCTATTTTTTGGTAAAATCTATACATTTTTCAAAAAATATCGAAAATATCATTTAAACTAAAATTTTAATAAAATACATTTTTCAGCTCAAGCTTATTAATTTTCTTCCCCCTTTCAATGTCTGTTAGATTTCAAATCCATACGAGTTTTGAGTTGAGAAGAAAATAGAGAAACTCAAGTAGAAATATATTTTGACCATTAAATTTCAAGGGCATTTGCGAAAAATATAAGTTCACAACCTCGAATTAGAAAACAATACACATTTTCTGTATTAAGTATCAATTTTAGTTCTCTAAATTATCATATTTAGACTAAAAACTATAATAAATTGAAAAGGTGTTAACAAATGGATATGCCAATTAAAAGGAAAAAAAGAGAAAAAATTTCACTCAATAAGCAAGCAATGCCTGTCTTTACACAACATACAGTTTAATCACAGCAAATCATAAGTCATTTATAGAGAACAAAATCTGTTGAACCCAACTGGGTTTAGAGTTCTATAATATAAACAAACATCAATCTCTTCAACTTCTGGTTTTCTGAACAATTCCATGTAACATAATCAATCATGGCATTTCCATTCCAAGTGAATCTCAATTCTTTTGAAAAAAAAAACAAAACCATCACCAATTTGTCTATCATGTTCATCACCTTCCTCCTCATCCTCCTAACCCTACTTCTCTTCATCGCTCACGTTCGTTCAGAGTACTTCAATGCTCGGGCGCAAGCCTCAGCTTCCCCCCCTCCAATGCCAATGCCAGGAAACACGAGCGCCAAATCGCTCTGCGCCAGAACCGTTCACAGCAAGACCTGCCTGGACACCATCGGGTCCATCCCGAGCGCGCCTGTCGAGATTTACGTCAAGCTGACCATCAACGCTTCGGTTAAAGGGATCAGAAAAGCGTTTACTGAAGGGAGGGAGTACAAGCATCGCTCCTCCTCGGAGGTAGACGGCATGTCTGTGGAAGATTGCTTTGAGATGATAGGGCTCGCCGGGGCAAGCGCCAGTGAAGCTTTATCTATCTCGGGTTTGTACAAGTATTTGAGGCCTAACGTGAAGACGTTCCTGAGCGCGGCCATGTCTCACCTGGTGACGTGCCTGGACGGGATCAAGAACGAGGAGATCAGGACAGACATGTTCCGTGGTATTCATGTCCCCATGAACCAAATCGGAAACGCTTTGGCTATGGTTGATT